>SRLM01001038.1:208437-292106 GCA_015708895.1 Populus ilicifolia
CGTTAAAACCATGTGCTCTGATACCAATTGTTGGGGAATCCGACCGGTGATGTACTGATATTTGCTCATAGGAGGCGAAGCACACTGACACAATATTTAACGTGGTTCAGCAAAACCGCCTACATCCACGAGAGAAGCCATTGTACTATGTAGGGAGAGAACAAGATTTACAACAATAGAGGAGGAGGAATCATCCCCTCTTGTAGCAACTCTCAACCTCACTCTATTTCTCTCTTTGCAGTACTGCAATAGCAGCTACTGCTTGCTGCCCTTGGCAGCACACTCTCTCCTACATTTCTCACATCTTTGGCTCTACTACATCTCTCATTTTGCTCTCTAACATATGCCTCTATTTATAGGCATTCATGGAGGCTTTTCTTCAACAAAGGTGGCTGTCAACTCCAACTCTTCTTCAACAATGGTGGCTGCCAACCTTTGACATCTTGTATGAATGCACATGTTTGGTGCAATACCAAATGGTTGTTGCACATTAATGGCAACCAACCTAACATTAAATTTAATAATTTTTATTTTTGAAATTATTTTTCATTTAATTACATGAAAATAAAGCACATAGAACTCTTTCTGTATATATATATTTTTTAAAAAAACCTATTTTCTTAAGTTATTGTCTACGTCCCCAAATTCCAAAGACTAAAAGGTAGCCCAAAAATCAAGGTAGATATATTTTATGTTGTCAAATTCATTTTTCAACCTATGATATATATTAAATAATTTGATATCAAATAGCAAAAAACCTGGTTCAAAGTCGAAATCAATGTCAGCCTACAATTTTTTCTTTTTACCTTTAAAATCTGGTGACTCTCTTATTTATTTCTCAAATCAAGAATTAAAAAAATAAAATTTTAAATCAAAATTAATATTTTAGAATCTAAAATGACTGGAAAATTATCATTTAAAAATTTGGGATAAATTGAACATTTTACGATAATTTTGAAACCATCTTTTACTTTCATCATCCTTTTTACTTTGATTCTTCTTTTTTTTTTATTTGGCCCTGTGTCAACGGATTAAAGGCAATGGACCGTCAATTTAGTCACAAAAAAATTTATTAAAGAAGAAAAAAAAGTTTGAGAATTAAAAAAATAGCATTGCTTGAATTCACTGTGAATTGTGAGAGGATGAATATTAAATTAATAAAGAAAATCTTAAGTATCTTCAATTTTAATAAATTTCAATTTTAATTTTTAAATTTTTTTATAGAATTAATTTAAGTTACAAACATAAATTAAATAATTTTAAAATTTTGATATCATAATTTTAATTCTCCTAAATTTTGGTTTTGTATTTATTAAAAAAAAAACTTTAACGACCATTAGTGTTTTTGTAGACAAAATAAATATATGGTAAAGCTGCCAAGTTATTTTATTTGAAACAAAACTTTCTATACAAAGAATTAGAATTATGATAATTTTTTAATTTTTTTAATTTTAAATTAATTCTATAAAATAATTTTAAAATTAATCAATTATGTCAAAGGTCATTAAAGGTAAGGTTGCTTAAATTATTATATTTTTTTATATATAAAATAAGGATGAATTCTTAAAACAAAATAACAAAAGTACTTGAAGAGAATATAGAAACTAACTAGACATGGATTCATTTTATGTGTTTGAAAAAACTTAAAATTCTTTTTTAAAAAATAAAAAATTATAAAAAAAATCAAGTAAGCTCAAGTTAATCAATGAAACTCATAACTCAAGTTATAAGATCAAAATAACTTAATAGAAATTTTTTTAAAAAATCATGAATTTTAATTTTTTTAAATAATATTTAATGATGAAATCAGAAAAAACAAATATAAAAAAAAATAAAATTATGTTAACTTTTCAAACCTTTTGTTGCAAGTGTGCAGTGTTGTGATGATTGTTCACTCTTTGTATTTATCTAGCAAATATGAAAATTGAGAAAAGAAAAAATTCTTATTTTTTATTAGTGGAATAGGGGAATGAGAGTCACCACCTACTACTTTAATCACTAAAAACTCTAATTGGTCTCACAGATTGAGTATAAGGATTGGTTGTTTAAAGAAAAGATATTAATACCCCAAATAAAGTAGGTTGTATTGTTTAATTGTCTAATAAAAAACTAAATTCTTGTTGTGTTTTTTAATTATTGATCAATTTATGATTTAAGATAAGTGTTTCTCAATAAGAAGATATTTATCTTATCAGGTAAAACTTAACTATTTTAACATCAATAAAAAAAACCCTATCTTTTTAATATCGAGAATATGTCTTACATGTAACTTCATAATTACAAATATTAAAAAAATAAATTAATTTTTTAAAAATATTTAAAATATTAATCTAGTTTTTATAAATTTAATAAACTAGTTATTAAAACTAAAATACATGCTAATGTTTTTTTTTTGAATTTTCGATGCATGGAAATATGATATGTTTTCTTTTTATTTTTGAGATACTTGGTCGTATGCATGAAAATAATATTTTTTTTGCAACATTTCAATAAAAAAATATTTTAATACTAAATTTGTATTTTTATAGTATCAAAATGCCAACCAATAAAAAAAATATGCTAGAAAAATATAATTTTTTTGAAAGATTTTGTAATTTTTGTGAAATTTCCTTGTTTTTTTTATAAAAAGATAACAATAAAAATATTATAGATATAACATTGTTATTATAATATTAAATTGGGTTTGGGCCTAACCCAATTTTATGGGTGAGCCCAACTTGATGAAGCAAAGCCTCCCTAAAAGAAGTGTGCCATAATCAGCCTAAAAAGGAGGAAAAAAAAGACACTGGGCAATAGTGAGCCCACGATAAAACTGGGTTATGATCGGCTCAAGATAAAAAAAAAATCTTTTATATAAGGCTGGGCTAATCTTAGACACGTGGGCTGGGCTGATGATCCAGCCTGAAGCAACCATGGTTTGCTTATAGTGCTACTATACACAGTAACCACTCAATAATAATTAGTCGGTTACTACAATCATACATAATAACTACTAGCTAATTATATTTCTTGTTGCAGAAACGTGCACAGCTTATATTCTGCATGTAAGTAAATAAATAGAAAAAAAAGAAGGAGATAGAAGGGGATCTAGTGGCTAAGCTGGCAATGACTTCCTAGTAGCGAGCAAAAATAATATCAGTGGTGAAGTCTTGACTCACCGTTAGTGGCTTTAGGCAGTGGTGGTGATACTACTATTAGTAGAATGGCTCTGCTTCTTTTTTTCTGCCTTTGTTTTTTATTTCCTTTTCTTCTCCTTTCTAGTTCCCTGCTATGCTTTCCTTTCTCTTATGTTTTCCCTTTCCTTTTTGTTCCTTTTTTTTTGCCTCCTATTCTCCCCTACTGTCCCCTATCTCCCTCCGTTTGTTTTCTATTTTCTCTCCCTTCTATTCTCTCTTTCAAATCTCTTTAAAATCATCCCTTTGTTCCTTTTCTTTCCCTATGCTTTCTCTTTATTGTTGTTCTTTGTTTTCTCACTTTTCTTCCCTTTCCCTCCTTTTGCTTTCTTATTTTGCTTTTACTTTTCTTTTATTTTTTCACTCTAATATCTTCTTTTTTATCCTTTTTTTCTACTCTCTTCCCTTATATTTATAGGGAGGAGGAGAGAGGGTCACTCTGCCTTTTCTCGTCATTGTGCAGGGTAGGGTGTCATGGGGCATTCTCTAAAGGGCATGATTTCCTTTTCTTTTTTTTGAATATGATTGTAAGTTATGTAGAGGGGTATGACTTATTAGTGTTTGGTCAAGTCGGGGAAGAGAGAGTCGGGAAAATATCAAAGAAAACTTCTTCTTCCTTATTTGTATGTAGGGAAAAGGAAGATGATGTACAATGCTCTTCAAAACAATACTATTTTGAGACTTTTTGTTTCAAGTATATGAAACAACTTTGTTTTTTCAAAATATATCGTTTTATTTAAAAAGAAATGGTGCAAAAAACATGTCAAAGTCTAAATCGATCCTTTGTGGTTTATTCAATCAAATCCGTAATTGTAATTTTGATTCTAAGAATTAATTCAATTGCGTTCTCGCTAAAATAAGATGTCAGCCTTAAACTTGGTCATTCTTTTCACGTTGATCTTTGGTTTTAGATTTTTATAATTTGACCCTCAATTAATCAATAAATTTTTAGTTTCTTCAATTTAGTTTCTGATTTAGTCAATTTCAACCCTTCTATTTATGTGTTGTTTCTAGTTTGGTTATTAGTTTCAGATTTCTTCAATAAATCTCTAATTAGCTATGAAACTTTAATAATTATGCAATTAAGCCTTTATTCGATCAAATCAGCTCTTAAAAATTATAATTTAACCTAAAAACTTTATTTTTTTAATTAAAACCAAAATTGATTTAAAAATAAAATTTCTTACAATCAAACCCTTTATAAATTCAGTTAAACCTTTAATAAAATTTAATTGACTCCATAAACATATGATTTTAGACTTTTCTTCCTCAAATTAATTTTTTTTTTGTCAACAAGGCTCTCATTAGTCAATGATATACTGTCAAATCTCAATCTTTGTATTTTTAAACTTTCTAAATCAATTTTTGGTCATTTTCTAAGCTCTTTGGCATCCGTTTTCTCACTGCTATTATTTTTTTGGTTTTTTTTCAATTTTTTTTTTATTTTCTTCTTGTTTTACATAGACCTAAAAATGGATAACAACACCTTTGACTTGGGTTTTTATGCTAGAAGCACCCTATTTAGAAAAATAATAATGTTTAATCCCCAACTAATCAAATGTTAAATGATAGAATTAAAAAAAAATCAATCATATAAAAGGATCTAAAATTAAAAAAAAAATAGCAATGAAAAAAATAATGATCAAAATTAAAATAAAAAAATAAATTAGATAACAACTATTATTGTTTTATTAAATGTGAAATGTTGATGGTAGCGAGAACAAGTTAAAACCGCTGGGTTTCCATCCAAGTGATGGGAATATTGTCTACTTGCACTTCCAAACTTATGTCATCTCATTCAATACGCGGACAAGAGAGTTGAAAATGGCTGGTAAGATTCCAGGTGTGAGAGATTCCTTTTGTCACGGAAAGGTCTTCCATGTTGAACTCCCATTGTGGCCTACTCCAATTGCGAAACCAATAGAAATCCTTCCATGCTATTGAGAACATGACTGGTTATTGTTCTGTACTGTTACTCTCAAATCTTCTCTCACTGCTTTCATCTTGGTGTTGATGGTGTGTATTTCATCTACTGATGAGCTAGTCTGTCGGTTGTTACTTGAATTAAGTTTTTCATCTGATATTTTCATACCTCTTTCAAGTTTATATTTCCATCTGGTCAAAGATCTCCTCTGCTTCTGCAAACCTCTTGATCTTGCAAAACCAAATCATCAAAGTATGATAAGTTATCATTTCTTGCACAAATACTTGCTTGCATTTCCATTCAACAAGAAATTATAAAAATGAGTATTTTCTGCTGCTCCAAATTCAACTTCCATGACAGCAAGAAACTCAAGAATCTTATTATATAACCGACACAACTTTCAGCACAAGTAAATAATCATTATCAATGCCAGACATAAAAACCTTCATTTATATCTTTCACAGCTTCAAATTCACGTGCTTTACTACCTAGTTTATGAAGAACTTTCTTGTAGATGGAAGAACTGGACTTGAAATTAGGCTGCTTTGAGGCCCAAGAAAATAGATGAAGCATGGTGGAGTCTTCTTCGTGGAGTTGGGGTGGAGTGGAATTGGGAGAGAGAGGGATTGCTATGTTGGCAGTGGTGGTAAGAGGCTCATGGTTCTGGAGTTGGCAAGAGGCTTGTTGTTATCTATTTTTAGAGCCTCATATATATATATATATATATATATATATAGAATACTAAAAAAAATTAAGAAATGTTGGAAGAATATATCATAACACCTAAAAATGTGTTAAAGACTAGCTGATGATCAAAATATACAAAATTAGAAAATTTTCTAACATATTTTCAACTACGAAAGATTTTATTAGCAAAGAAAATTCAAGTTGAGAAAAATTCAAAATCTGAATGTTCAAGGATTTAATTGAAATTTTGCAAGGTTTAATTAAATTTATTAAGAGTTTAATTATAAGAAAAATTAATTTTTAAAGTTAATTTAAGCTTTAATTGAAAGAAATTAAAATTTGGGGGCAAGATTGCAATTCTTAAGAGCTAATCAAAGGTTTAATTATATAAATATTAAAGATTAATGAAAAATTAGGGACTTAATTGAATAAATAAAATATCAAGAACCAACTTGCAAAAGACGAGTAACTTCAGGGATTGAATTTTTTTAAACCAAGGGCCAAATCAAAGAAAATTTAAAGTTTGATAGTCCGAGGGTTCAATTAAAAAAATAAAAAACTAAGGATCAACTTGTAAATGACATTTAAATTTAAGGTTGGCAATTGAATTTAACAGATGAAATTGTATGAAATTAGAAATTTATGAGGGAGTTACAAGTAAAATTAAAAGAAATTGGAAGAATAGAGGGTAAACTAAAGTTTGTCAAATCATAAATTAAAAATTTTAATTTATAGGGTTGAGCCAAAATGACATTGTTCAAGATGCTGTATATCTTTTTCTTCGATAGTTTTGGTTAATTAAATAGGCATTTTCAAGCAAATAAATATAACTTTTCTGATTCTTCAAAAGTTGTACCCATCACCATTCAACTGAAAAACATCCTATCTATAACTTTATTTGTATGAAATCAAAAATTTACATTCTATTTTCTTTAATTATCTCAACAATATCTTGTCCACGATCAGTCATTATTGTCTTTTTAAATTCTATACTGATTGAGTTGACATTTTTAGACAAACAAAAGTGAAGCAATAAACCTCCAAATTAAGCAAAAATAGATCCAACATAAAGATGTACACTCTTTCTACCAAGTTTAAGTGGTCTCTTACAATGTTAATATCGAAGTTGCTTCGACAAAGCCACGAAAGTGATTAACTCAATCAATCTTAACTAAGACACTTATTTGTACAAAATCACCAAACTTTTTTGTATGTTCACACACAAAACACTCAAAGATATTTCTTATCAAGGGTTTAAAACCTTTTTCTTTAAATTAAAAAGTCAAAAACACTTCATATTGGTCTTCAAATTTGTTACAAAACCACTTAAATCCAAATCATCGATCCATTAGTGAAACTAATCTAGTTCTGGTTTATTAAAACCCTAACAAACTCATCTAAAACTAATCTAGTTCTGGTTTATTAAAACCCTAACAAACTCATTTAAAAGCTCTTAATACAAGGGAAAAAAAAGAGGAAAAAAACTTTAGTTAATGTTTAAGAAATCCAATTCAAGATTTAAAGGTTTTAATTTGTTTTACTGAGTTGGGAGATAAAAAGAAAGAAGGGAGATAAAAAGAAAGAAAGACAATAATAAAGATCAATTCTTTTTTGAAGATTTTAATCTTAGAAATTATATACTTATAAACCTTGAAAGTGGAGTTCATGAGGTCTCTTAGATTGATTAAATTAGTATGTTATGTTTACATATTAGTTAAATTTGAAATTTGTCAAATGTAATAAAAAGATGTTGATTTTTTTTTTAATTAATGCATGGTTCCAGGTTCTTAAGTTATGATTTAACTCCATGGAATGTCAAAATGTCAATTTTAAAAACTGGACTATTCCAGCATGCCTTTTGTTTTGAGTTAGTAATTTGAGGAATGAAGATTTAAGCATGTTTTTCTTGTTTTTATTAGTTCATTTTGTTTCAATTATGTTTGCCATTAGTATTGTGGTTTGTTGGAATGAAGAAAATATATTTTAGAGGCCTTAAATAAATATTTTGGGATTGAACAGTGTTTCTAGGTTTTTTGGGATTTCGGCTTCATATTTTTTATGTTCATTTGAAGAATAATTTTATGAATATTAATTTTAAAGCTTGTTTTGATTTAGTTCTAGTTTCTGCAAGTTCATATATCATTATTTGTAAATAATTTAGGACTTTCAAGCATCAATAACATGTTTTGTGGGTTTTAATATTAGAATTTTAATTTTTAACTGAACCTATTCTTAAAAAAAATCATAATATTTGAGTAATAATCAAAGCAAACTAATACTTAATTCTTGATCTACGCTTAGTTATGCACAAAACTTTATTTTTAATTTCTTAAGATTTGGTTTGATATTTATGTTGCTAGGTTTAAGTTTGAATGTTCTTCACATTCTTTATTTTGTTTGTGTTTGATATATTTTTTTCTTATAAAATTTATAAATTTTTATGTTTTTTTTATGTTGAATCTGTTTTGATTTTGAATTTTTATTTTGGTATATTGTTGGATCAACCTATTCATATCAGCCTATTCATATCAACTATATCAAGTCAACCCATTCAAGGCAACCTAATCGGTTCAGTCACAAGCCTTGTTTGGTTTGTCCATTTTTTTTTTTGGCTTATAATGGTGTTTGTCAAACACTTTTTAAATTTGTTTTGGTTAGTTTTATTTCAAGAGTTTTTTTTTTGTCAAATATAGCCTTTTAAAAAAGTATAATAAATAATAAATAAATACAAAAATACAAAAAATAATAATTGTAATATAATTTTTTTTGTCCATTATATATAGTTAAGTCTATCCAAAATGTAAAAATTATATTTTATTTTTTTTATAAATAAAATAAATGGTATGTTTTATTTTTCTTAACATGCATTTTGAATTTAACAGATATTTTTATTAAATCTAAGAGAATTTAACCAATGTTTCAATAATTTATAAAAGCTTAATTCCTAATAATTAATGGTAAATATTACAGTATAAATGTTGAACTTATAAATAAACTAGCATTTAAATATTAAAAATTGACTAAGAAATTTTTAAAATTATTTTTAAAATTTATTAATTTTAATTAAAAGTAATTTTTATCATGACACACGAGCTATGTTAGGACTCCTATATAGCTCTTTTTTATAAAAATTTATGACACATAAACCCATAATAAATTTAAAAAACTAAATTTATTTACCCTAATAAATCTTCATTCTAAATCATAAATAAACTACTCATTGAAAATCCATAAAAATCTTTAAACCACATTCAAACAATATAATACAACTTATTATAAGTAAAATGTACTAAAAATATTAATATTTTTCTAGTGATAATCAGTTTCTTACCCTTAAAATCTATAATAAAACTAATACATCTAAGTTTCTTAAGGCATCTCCCTTGTCCCCCAACACCACACGAACGAGTGCAACAAGGCTTATGGTTCCTGTTGGTGGGAAGTGGATAGAGGGAGGGATCTACTTGTTTCTATTTGCTCTCATAGATGCATTTATCATCAGTCTGTCCTTTAACATTTGACAGTACATAATGGGAAGAAATGATCATTCACCAGAGAAGGCATGGCTAAAACTATCAATGCTTTGAAGACCATGTTATTAAATCTTGCAGATCCAAAAATAGAGGACAGGGCGTGCGGGGGGCGGCGGCTTACATGTCTCATGCCCTAACTATTTCAAGTAACCGAGGGAATGTCCTCGGAGAACATTTAGGCAACAATTGTTACAACTTACACCAAGAAACCTCAATTTTGCAAGAATTTTGAAAGAGAATTGAAAATGGAAAGAGAGATCATGCCGAAGAGAAACAAACATCTCATCAACAAGTCTTCACCATATCCCAGTAATCTCTCTTCAATATCTCTTCACCATATCCCAGTTAATCTCTCTTCCTCCAGATTTATCAGAAGCATGCATATGTACGGTGACAAAAGCTAAATCATAATCTCTTCACTGCAGGTTCAGTGACCAACTAAAGAGTTGCATCTGTTGGATAGCAGCCAAGAACACGAAGAAATCTTGCAAATTCCTGGGTGAAAATAAATAAAATCCAAAATAAATTCAATTGCAGTTAACAAGTTCTGGCTTAAGGTTTAGAGTATGTGAAAGAAAAAACAAGCAATATATCAGAAAGTACATTCGAAAGGCAGAATTATACGAAGTAGAAGCTTGAAGAAGAAACATATAGTCAGGGGTTCGCTTCTGAAATATAACGAGGATGATTTTTCTCAGACGTGTCAGGAAATTTTAAGACAACTCGCTGACCTGCAAATGTGCCAAAGCATGCTGGGCCCGAGGTTCTGCCATGGAAGCGTCAAAGTCAATGTAGAAAAGGTAATCGAAGTACCTGTAATCAGAAATACATCATCACTATTACACAGAATCCAGAATTCAAGAAATGGTATTTACATTTGAAACTACAGAAAACAGCATAAAACATTTAGCTGCAGAGGTCTTAGAAATGAGAAACTCGAGATTCACCAAAAATTCATTTTAGGTTCAGTTGAGTGAAGTCTATATTTTGCATGTCGACAATAATGCAAAACTTATGGTGCATAGGTAAATGGAGATGAACAGTATATTTCCAGCAATGAATTGAGCACAGAAATGTCTCAAAGTCTCAATGATAAGAAAACAGAAAAATATAGACACTTTCTGCAAAATGACAAGCTTTCTGAACAATGACAAAGCACAAGACTTCCATTCCGAATGTTTCATGAAATGGTTTATCTCATCTTCTTCATATCATAAAGACATAAAAGAGTGCTTTGAGAAATTATCTCACTCAACTCTAACCATGGTTCTATTTGCTTGATAGAAGAACAGGGTTATCAGCAGCATTTTTTCACATAAAGCAAAAATCCCTTCCAGTCATCATCTTGATCATTACAGGTGCATTAAATATAGGAAAATGAATGTTAATATGTAAATATTGCATTTTACTTCCCTCACAGGCCTTTCAACAGCTATTCTTCATAATTTACAAAGCTCCATTGACCCAAAGTATATACATTTTTTGCTTCCTGGTTTTGCAATTAACTACCTATTTCTCATTATCTTTTTCTAGTGTTATTCTCCTTTTCAATTTTATTTGGTTGTTTTTCCAAATCATTCATCTTAAAATGCATTGATTTTCATCAACAGAATCAACTGCCAGATATAAATAGTAGATTAGCTCCTGTCAAACCTCACAACTTGCAAACCTGCATAAAAAAGGTTAGCACTAACCTGGCACTTCCCTTGTTAGAGTCATCAACAACCCTCAATGGACGCTTTCTTTGAGGGCGACTCTCCATCTGAAAGTTGGTCAAGAAGAAAAAAGAAATTGGTTTTTTGGACACAATTAAGGGGGGGGGGGAATATGTTACCTATTAGAAAAATTACCTTTGTCAAGTTGATGTCCCTCAAAGCAAACACTGCTAGAGCTTTGAACAGCACGCCAGGACCTTCTTCGAGAGTGAAAACAATGCTTGTCTAAGATGGGGAAAATCAGGACTTGGTAACAAATGTTTATAACAAATTTTTTGTTGATTTGTTAAAATAAAGTATACAAGACTGGGAGGTGAATAATAGTACCTTATGGGGCCTGTCACTTCCAGGAATCAAAGGCTCTCTTGCAAGTATCAAAAAGCGGGTAATATTATCATCATCATCCTAACATGTGTAAGTGACCAAAATCAGGCTAAATTAAGTTCAGTATGAAGAAAGTACTTGATTTTAAAATTCATGCAATAAACAGTCATCGGAAACTTAAAGGAGAAGCCTTACCTGGATTTTTTCCAGTAGAATGTTGAGACCATAGATGTCTGCTGCACGAGCACTAGCAATTGCTCCTGTGTCTCTTTCCCCATTTGCCACAACCATCTGTCCTCGAATATTTTAACATTTGGTACACAGACAATCTATAGCATGATTCAAGCTTAGTCAAAACAAGATTTAAAGGATCTGAAAATTACCTGAGCAGCACCTGCAGTATCATCAGCACTAACTCTGATGATCCCTAATTTGTTCAAAGTCATTTCACATTGAGCAAGTGCCTACAAGTTGGAATATCTTTTAATAGAGCATCATATGTACTTTTGAATTTAACCATCAAGTCCAAGCATCACTAGTCGGTCTCATATAAGGTTTAAAGATCAAATGCTCGAAATGTCAAGAATCAAAAGTTGAGAAAGTAATTAGATCACACTAAAATGACCCTACATTGGCTGGACTAGCACTAGTTAATAGGTGTTATACAAGGTTAGAAATGATTTACGATAATGGAATGAGCTCCAAAGGTTTTAGTAATAAATGAAATTTCACAAGTGCTTTGACCACAAATTGATGAGTGTTTATATCTAACAGCTGAATCTCATGGTATACATCAGTAGATGTTTTCTAAAACAAGCCAAAATTAGTACATGCATTCATTGGAGGATGTCTCCTAATCTATCGATAAGTGTTTATATCTAACAGCTGAATCTCATGGTATACATCAGTAGATGTTTTCTAAAACAAACCAAAATTAGCACACAAGCATTCGTTGGAGGGTGTCTCCTAATCTTAAACAAACTTCCAATAAATTCCTGCATGCAAGTTTGGCTTTCCAAATCATTTAGTATCACTTTATCCAGCAAATCTTTAGTTATACTTGTAAAGGAAAACAATAATGGTAATGACACTAACAATATCAGCAAAATTAAAATTTTGTATGTAATCAGATGCACTTCTCGAGGCAAATCATGATATTGCTTTTCATTAGATCAAACATTCTGGAGAAGCCTATCTCCATTTACTGTCTCATGCAAGCAAGAAAAAACACCATTTTCAGAAGAGTAAATCAATAAACTGGGTATTTATTCCCTTGTCTAACATTCATATAAGATCTACTCATACAAACTATATGTGGACCTAATAAAAAGGTAAGAGCGAGAGCAGAACTCTGAGGAAAACTAACCTGGGGGTGGCTCAAAACACGTTTCAATTCCTCCTTTGGTACACCAGGCAATCCCAAAAGGCAATGGTTAACTACCATCTGCACCTCCCCTACTATATGCAGCCTATGACGAAGGAGTAAATCATAATTACGGTGGATGCTGCCACCCACTGAATTCTCGATGGGTAGGACTGCTTTATCCACTAACCAGAGTTCAACTGCCTGGTCAATTGAGCACAGGAAAATATTGGTGACAATCATTTGTAGCTTAGTTTAACAAAGAAAAGTGATGCATAAGAAATTTATGAACCTTGAAAGCAGCTTCAAACTGATCACATGGAACAGTTTCGCACTTTGGATATGCTTTTAGCGCAGCAGCCTCACTGTATGCACCAGGTATCCCCTAAAAGTGGGCATCAAAGCGAACATAAGAATAGCACAAAAGACATGGATGTTTGGGAGAAGAATATCCAAGTGGTTACCTGATAAGCAACCCGTACTTGTGCACCATTTCCAGGAGAAGAAGAAAGATCTGTAGCGGACAACGGTTCTACAATACATAGCAAAAATGCATAATGGATCAAAGAACATTTTTTGGAGTTTTGGAAATTGACACCAGCTTAACAGATTTTCTTTGTCATTATTGCACTGGCACAATGCATTGTTATTGCTTTGACTAACTTAATAGGTGACATGGTGATTATCCTTCACGTGGTTCGAAGCTTACAGGTATGAATAAGATCCATCACAAACCTCCAAAAGATCTAACATACCCATACTAGTGGACAAACTGATACAAATAATGGAAACCACTGATTTCAAATTAATGATTGAAAAGGAATTAAATTAATTACTACTATAAAGATCGATCCTTAGACCAATTATGCATGCAGAACACGAAAATTAACCCAAGAAATGCTCAACTACATGCACTTGAAGAGCATCTGCGACAGGGCTAGCACCCTATATATAATTTTTAAATTTTCAACAAAATCTTCTTCCACAAACCTAGAAATGCCTGAATGCACGCATATTATGAGCATCCAACTTGATCGCGTCTTATATGGCATTTCCAGATTCTGAATAAATCTTCTTCCATGGAAATACAAATTCTCAACAAATTCTTCTTGTAATATAAACCTAAAAATGCCTGAATGCATGCCCTCTATAAGCATCCAACACAATCAGCATCATATATTGCATTTCAAGATTCTGAATTAATCTTCTTCCAATAAATTGATCAAACATTCAAAATCATCCTAATAGCTTCAAATCATTAGTTATCTTCCAAATATAAATGGAAACGCACAATTGATTCTATCAGCTAAATAAGATAAATTCATCCCATCATCCCAGCTACAACCACAATAACATTGGCTAAGAACCACAAAAACCATAGAACAGAACCGAAAATCAATCTGCATTGCCAACCAATTGATTATGTTTTGGTTTTCAAGTCCAAACCAAATTGATTGTTCATCTACAGACGCATATAAATTAGTAATCCACCAGTAAATCAAGGTCCTGTTTTACACTAAAGCAGGCTGTTTTGCTATTCTACATCTTACAAAGCTAGTAAATTTAATAATATTAATTCAATATATAACAATCCAAGAAGAATAAACAGCTTAACTTCAAAAACAGTGAATGAATATATAATAACTCACTAGGAAGAAGGTTCAAATCCTTGTGAAACCCTCTGGACTGAGTGTCCTGAACCTGATCAGTTGACCCAGAGGTATCCACCGGTTTCTCATCTTCAACAGGAGTGATAGCTCTTTGAGCCAAAACACTTAAACAACAACATTCCCATTTAGGAAGTCTCTCAAGATCCCAATAGCACCTCAAATCCACACATCTCCTCAAACCCAAATCTGACTCGCCCACTTTAGAATGAGGCCTCAAAGAGCTAATCCAGATGGGAGAAGCAGCCCTTAAAGCCATTAAAGAGTAAAAAAGATTGCAGCTTTCACAATGTATATGCAAATGTAAACCAAAACCAAAACAAAACAAGCTCACCAACAAGGTATTAAGAAAACATAAGAGAAGGGTTGTTGGTGATGGGGTTGTTGGAGGTGAGTTTTGGTGAAATCTCCTACAACATTTGTCAAGGAGACTCAAATAAATGGACCCCACTAACCCAAAAAAACCATACAAACAAAACCCACAATTCTATGGTCTCTCTGTAATGAAAATCAAGAAAAGAAGTGATCTTTTTCACTTTTTGTTATTTCACAAAAAGAATTTGACAAAAAACAAAAAAGGGTCTTTACAAGGGATTGTTAGTGAGGTAGGTGAGCCAGAATTCTGGCTACACGTTTCCACATATTCTGGAGAGAGAGAGAAATTACAAGGAATTACAAAAGAGAAAAGGCTTTACAAGAGAAAGAGGCACTAAAGAGACAGCATTGAATGAGAAATAAATGTGTTTACTTGCTTTCAATGTCTCAATGTCTCCAGAATGCATTTACAAAAAAACTCTATCTCATACAGGTATATTACCGAAGAAGAGGGTGAGAGGTGATTCTATTCTTGTGGTGGGGTAAACGTTATTTCTACCCTTGAAGATTTATCAATGTTTCACTTTAGTACCTATAGATTAAATATTACCAATATTACCTTTCTAGCAGGTCCCTAGTGTATTATGTCAGCATGTTTCCCCTTTAACAATTCCTTCTATATATATATATTTGGATTTTGAGTTTTCTCAGGCTGCTAAGTGTTTTTGTGAAATATTATAGGTTTATGGGGACTAGAGAGGAAAGAATGGGAGAAAAAGTAACAAAAACATGATGAAAAGAGAGATTTATTATAATAATTTCGTTGTGAAAAACACAGTTGAAGAATTTTGAAAACTATAGAGTTAAGATTGGGAAACTTTGAACTTATGGAGGATAGGGAAATGACATTGATAAAACCATAATGATAAATAAAACTAGAATGCACCATTTTTCTTGTCTTTGATTCCTTCAATCATTTTAGAGTATTGCGAAGCATTTTAAACCACAGGAACCAGTTTTTCATCACTTGAAATCGAAGTTATTTAAGGCTAAGATCATAGGTTTAACATAACAACTTTGTTTTTTTTAAAAAAAAATCCGGTAAAGTCATATCCATCCATGTTGCTATCAACATTTGTTAATGGCTATTTAATACTTGGAAAACAGAGTTGTTATAGTAAAGCCAAACCTTGCAATTTCAGTCAGGAATGTTTCCCTAATTTGAGAGTTCTCTTCCTTGCATGTTTTGATTGCTGTATGTGAAGAACGATCTTGCATTTGGGGCAATTGTTTATATCTCAAATGTTTTAACGTATTGATATTAAAAATATAAAATAATTAGTTAATATGTTTTGAATGAATGAAAAATACTTGAAAAAAAAAGAAAGAAAAACATGACAAAAGTAAAGGCGCATGGTTACCTTGGATAAAGAATTTTGGAAAGGAGTCACTGTTATCATGCATTTTTCACTTTGGTAGGGCCAAAAAGCATGCAATTTTACTTTCTGGCAACCAAAAATGGTTAGATTTGGCTTTGAGAAGCAGAATCTTCTTACCAGATAAGAGCAATCTCCATGTTAAGGCAAGAAAAGAAGGGAAGGACAGGGTAAGCAAAGACATGGAATTGCCCTATTGGTTTTGTGTAGATTCTCACAGTACACTGAGCTGGCTATTTGTCCTCAGAAACCCCACTGCAGTCCCTGGACTGCTCAGCTTATTTGGAAAGTTGGTGATAGATGAAAGCAACTCGCTACTATACTATAAAGTGGTGTTTTGCACTTTCGTGCTCACATTATGAAAAGTTTTCTAAAACAATTTTTAATTTTTAATTATTATTTTATTATTTTAATATATTTATATTAAAAATAAATTTAAAAAAATTATCTTTTTATATTTTTATTATCGTTGATTCCCTCACAAAATTCTATTCATTTCAATAGTATTTTTTTCTCTAAATCTATTTTTTTTTTAATTTTATACTTTAACATTTAATTTATTAAATATTAAGTTTTATAATTTATTATGCTTTGATTTATACATGGTTAGCTTGATCTTATGGCTCGTGTTGTAGTTTGGTGGTTTAAATAGTTTAACTTGAGTGTTTTTTGTGCCTTTTCAATTGACAATTTTTTTTTCAATTTCATTTTTTAACATTCAATTAATTAAAAATTATATTTCATAATTTATTTTTATAAAGTTATCTTGATCTTATAACTTGGATTATGTATTTTAATAGGTAATTCATATAGACTTAAATTATTTTATTGTGTTATGTTTTTAGATTAACTTTTTTTTTTCATAATCAACCATTAACAATAAGTTTGCTAAAAATTAGGCTTCATAAGTTTTTTATTTTCTTTTAATGGGAGTATCATAATCTCATAACTTTAATTGCAAATTTGACAGATTAATTCATATTGACTTGGATTCTTTTTTATTTTTATTTTTTATAAAGTTATCCTGATCTGATGACTTAAATCACGAATTTAATAAGTCAAAGCAAGTTAAATTTATTTTTTTTTGTAATTTTTTAATTAATTCTTTTTAATTTTATTCTTCAACAAGAGGTTAATTGAAAATTAAGTTTTATAATTTGTTTTAATGCACTTTATAAAAGGCTATTATGATCTCATAATTCATGTTGTGAATTTAACGGGTTAACCCGAGTTGAATACAATCTAATATGTTGTCGTTTTAATATTATTTTTTAAAAAAAATTATCTTGAATTTTTATGAATCAAGTTATGTTATTACTAGTTATTTAGAGTTACTTTTAAAATTATTAAGTCAATCAAGTTATATTAGATCAACTTTTATATGATTTAAATTTTTTTATTAAAACATATTAACAATGTTTGAATACTTTTTTAATACATTCAATTTTTTTTCATTTGACTAATAACAAAACATAAATAAATAATATAGTCAACTAATTATAACTTTTGCTGCTTTGATTTTTGTAATCATTAATGACCATGAAAAAACATAATGTCATGTCAAGATTTCAACATAACTTACATAAGCGAATTTAAAAGTGCCTAGAGTATTATAGTTTATAATTTTAGGTGTGTTTCACTTGAAAATTTATTAAATTGATGTTTTTTAATATTGTTTTATAATTTTAATGTTTTGGTATTAAAAATAAAAAAATTTAAAAAATATTTTAAAGTAAAAAATATTTTGAAAAGTTCTATCTATCATAATACTAAATACATTAATATAATATTTTCAATCAAGTCCTTCAATATATGTATGTATGTATGTATTCGGTTTTCTTGGAAAGGTTTAAGGATACACCTAAAAGCCTTTGTTCTTGTTTAAATAGAAAGTATGATGAGGGCAAAGGGTCAGCAGAGAAGGTTCATGCTGTGCACACAACCCACGTGTGATGATGGGATTCTTTGATGAAATATCCTTCGTATTATTCAAAGGTATCAAATGATTTTTTTGGTTAAAGATAATGAGTTCTAGAATATATAAATGTTAACTTGCCCATTTGATATTCCATTAATTTTTGTTTATTAAAATATTTTTTATCTAACATTTTTTATGATTTTAATATATTAATATTAAGATAATTAAAAAATTATTTTAATATACTTTTAATTAAAAAATATTTTTAAAACACACACCTGTCTTGGTGTTATAAAGAATGCTGAGAAAGTTGGTGCATATGCAACTTTTCCTAGGAAGTAATTTAGCTAAAGCCAATAATATTATATATAATGTACGATGAGGACAAATCATAGTGAGTCAATTAGATTCCTTTGATTATATCGATCACTACATCCTTGTCTACTGATCATTTGCCAATCATCCCACAATATCATACAGCTGCTGCAATAATACATCGAGTGACCTTGGAGCTGGTGTATCAGCACCATATTTTTCACCGCATGATGTTTCTTGATTTTACTGCAATTAAGTTGTCTACTAGCCTATTTACAGGAGAATATCTGCGGGAGGATTATAATATATGTCCGAGAATTTTCTATAAAGAAAACAAGGAGAGTCCCTGTCACAGCTTCCCTTCACAAACCACATATTTCCTCAGGTAGTTGAATCAAATCCTCATACCAAACCGCATGATGTTTCTTGATTTTACTGCAATTAAGTTGTCTACTAGTCTATTTACAGGAGAATATTTGTGGGAGGATTGTAATATATGTACAGGGATTTTCTGTAAAAACAAAAAAAAAAACAACAAGGAGTGTCCCTGTCACAGCTTCCCTTCACAAACCAGATATTTCCTCAGGTAGTTGAATCAAATCCTCGTACTAAACCGCGTGATGTTTCTTGATTTTACTGCAACTAAGTTGTCTACTAGTCTATTTACAGGAGAATATTTGTGGGAGGATTGTAATATATGCACAATAATTTTCTGTAAAAAAAAAACAAGGAGTGTCCCTGTCACAGCTTCCCTTCACAAACCACAAATTTCCTGAGGTAGTTGAATCAAATCCGCATACTAATTCTTTTTATTTTGTAATTTTGGATGTTGCATCAAGTCCTCCACCTAACCTAATTTTATTTTCTTGAAGAGGTAGGTGTTGAAAAGTTTATGGGAAAAAGAAAAGGAAGTTGATTGATCTAGGAAGAGTGATGATAGGAGCTAGGGCGTAGAGTAGAAAATGATGATTGCAAGCATTATGTTATTCTTGAAACATATAGTTAAATTACATCGCTCTTGTGAAGGGGGGAATTTGGAGCATCATTTTCTTCTTTTTCAACCTGTGGGCTTCAAGTTGAAGGGGTATCTTACACCTAATGCTCTCTCAGCCAATCCCTATCATAGGTAATTGTCTGGCTATTAATTATCACTGAATCATGTGATCTTTCTTGTTAAATTTATTGACTATTTGGTCATCAAGTGTATTTTCTTTACTTTGACTTCAATACAAGATTGGAAGTAATACGATATCATAAAATCTGTCTGCTAAAGATTACCTTGGAGATTCAAAGAGGGAAAATAAAAGGAATTCACTTAGAAAATTAGGCTCTAATATGTAATTTATTGGTAAATTACTATATATGAAACAGAAGCTATTATATATTATACATGTTAAATGATCTTTAGTTTGATATGCCCTAGCTAGCTAATTAAAATGCTCGTGATCATAAGTGAGAAAATCTTATTCCAAGAGGAAAATATGCCACTGGAATTGGAGGACGGCTTTTGCTAGTCTTGCTCTTCTTCATGGACTTGTCTTCGTTAACCTCGTCCTCTTTGTTCAATCTTCTTTCTGAGCTTCCCTCTCCTTCACATGCAATCCTGCTAGAATCCGAGAAGCAACTAAAGAAACCAGGTAACAAAGCCATCGATAAGAAGCTAGTTGTGGCAATTAAGCTCTTAAACTACGCCGAAAACGAATTCTTTAGATCGAGTAGGGTTTTTTCTTCTTTGAGTTCTTGATTTGGAAATACAATTCCATTTATATACAAGCTAGAATTCCTCACAAGCAAGCATCCAAATTTATGTGGCAGCTGCTGGAAATCTCCCGGAGAGATAATTCTAGACAAGATTGGCAACTACCTTGGACCCCATGTGTCAAATGACATGTTGGGTTAAGCTGCTATAAGGAAAGAAACACTCACATTCTAGCCAAGGTCAATTCTAGTATGGTTGAAATTTCGTTGTCACATAATTTCCACAACGATGAAGATGTTGGACGTCCATGGCAAGTGGACACTATCATCATTCATTGTCGCCGACTAAAAATTAAGCGGTATGGCACACTAGAAACTTCAAGGATAAGCCTTAAAAAAGTCCCCAGTCCATAGTTTCCATCTCAATTAGATCCTTAACATCAATCATATTCTTTACTTAGTTTAAGTAAGCATAATAGTCAAGGATTTGATCGAAAATCATGTCCTTCAAGAAGTTAAATCATTTAAAAATAATTTGATTTCCCTTTAACTCAATAAAAACCTACGAATTTAGTGAAATCTTTCATATCACATAATAAAACAGACTATATAAAGAAATTCAATTCATCTCTAATTTGGATGCCATAGGATGAGACTTTTAAAGTTTTTTATGTAAGCAATGTGAGACGTTAGGATTCAAAATGACCTATGGGCCCCAAAAAAACGCAGGTGGGTTCTAAAACTATTACAAGGCCTGGCCTGAAGCCTAGAAAAAACAGACATCATCGGTCTTACAGGCTTATCTCTTTTGTCCCTCCATGGAGGTCAACCATTTGTACACAGAAATTGTTCACAAATAATTTCTTCCATTCCAAAAAGGGAAAGAAAAATGATAACAAACCCCCACTGTACTATTTTATTTTTTGGAATTTAACTAGATGCAATTGAGTTTTAGTAAAATAAAAATTAAAAATATCATAATTCTTGTTAAAGAACAGGTTTTTGCTTTCCACTAGCAGTTTTTTTTTCCTAAAATTATCGACTATAAATTATAGTTAATCATCAGGAAAAGTATTTAAAGTTTTTTTTTTGTAGGGATAAAAATCCTCCACTCATGGACGACTATTGAGAAAAAAGAAAGTGAACATGTTATGCTAACACGGGCGTGGGCTCATTTTTTTGCATGGTGATCACACATGATGGCAACCAGCTCGATCCTCCCTGATGGCAACATTGTTATAGGTTGCGGGGAGGTTATACGTACACACCATGCTAATTGATTCAAAGTTCATCGTCAAAGCTGCAGGCCATCGAACATTGATACCAAGACTTGAAAATGGAATCCGAAAAAAATACCAGCCAAATTTACTGTATGACGAGGCCTGACAAGAGCTAGGAGCCATGCAGTAGGAAATTAAGCGGACGACGAAGGGTCCAAGAAGATAGAAGAAACTTGAAGCAAAAGAAAAGGGCTTACAGCTGGCTTCGGTTCCCCTCAGTGAGTGTATGGCTTGAAAGGAAGTGACATGTGTTTAGATTAGGTCTCGGTTGCTGCAGACATGTTTCACTGTTGTTGGCTGCTTAAGGTCACGACAATGGAATTAATGGTTAGAGACTGTTCTTCTTGACCTAGCCCCACTAATAATTTCATGCCTAGTACAACTGCATAGCATAGAAATATATATTAAGCTCAGATTGTCACAACGTTTTGTGCATCTAAAGCTTTGTACCGTTGGCAACCAAAAGGAAAGAACATGGAAAGATTGTGTCCCACTTGAACTTGATTGGGAGTGAAAGGGAAGCATGATGATCATCAAGTTTCACATTCATCTTTTCCAGACTAGCCATCAAATGAGGTCCATTGGAAGCGTGGGCACAAGTGAAAAATGATTAGCTTAGTAGCATAATCCCAGTTACTTAAGAACAAAAAGTTGTGCTAAATTAATAGTACCAGTTTATAGACTGATTGAGGCAATACCCTGCTTTGACAGGAGAGCGCACTGAAACAAATACTGCAGAGATTTTGGTTCTCACACTACATTGTTAGCCTTGCTGGTCCATTTAGTGGCTCGGTGATTCAGAGCTTGACATGGATCAGGTTTCATTTTGAGCCGATTTTATATTCAGTCATTAAACTCTAATAGCATAGTATAATGATCTTTACTTGATTAACTTGATCAAAACTATAAATATTATTTTAAATAAAAATTGATTTAATAATCCGTAAATCCTGACAATCCAGTAACACATAAATCTCCGCAACCATAACTGTGGTTATAAACTTGGGATTGCCTATGCATGGGTACCGCATTGAGTTGCTGTAAAAAGAATAAAGAGATGTCTCTCAGCAATAATAATGGCAGCAGGCTAAACATGCCCCATTACCCCCCTCCCCCCCTTTTTTTTGGTTGCAGATCAAGCAATTGCTATTGCTTTCATGTTTACTGCTGCTAATGATTGTCATGATGTAAGAACGTCCCACTGTTTTTCAACCCTCATCATCAAATTCCCGCCATCTTTTAAGTGAATTTGATGGATATTCTAGTATGAGCAGAGAACAGAGACACTAAAAAAAACTGAAGCCAACTAGCATCTCTCACAGCTTGGCCTTAGCTCAAGGTCATGAAATTGATGGTAAGACAACATGATCTAATTCAAAAAAGCAATGAAAATCAACAAGATTTGGGACAAAAACCTAAACTTGTAGTAATTAATTAGTTAATCTTCTAATCATAATGTTGTCAAAAACTGTCATAAACCACACAACAAAGGCTCAATGCATATAATTAAATAACATGGAGATATCTACATTATATATATTTGCAAGTTCAAAGATCCATGGAAGTAATTAATTAATCACCACCAACCAATCTCCTAACTCCGTTAGCCCTAATTCAATCCCTCATTTGCCTTTGCCATATAGAAGCCATCTTTACTTGGATTTCCTTGTGGACTTGGATTTCTTCATTTTGGTCGACTTCTGATCATCAACACTCGTCCATGTATATCCACTTGGTATCGCAAAAGGGTCACTTTGTAGCTGCTGCTGCCCCCATACTGAAGAACTATGCCGGTGCTGCTTGCTCGTCGATTGGCTGCTGTTTCGCTGTAACCATGTGGTCGACGACGTTGAGGAGGACGATGACAATGATGGATAATGTTTGTCTGATTCATCTGATGATCCTACTCTACTTCCTTCATGACCACCAAAAAGTCTTGGACTAGAAAGTGGAGTGTAGAATTGGTCAACAGGTGGTAGCTCAACAAACTTAGTGAACGTTATCACCACCCTCACCGTTGGGACCACCGGAATCGCCACCTGCATCCACCAAAACACCAACCACCACTACCATTGTTAACACATTTATAATTCACCAAATCAAATCAATAAAACTTGTTTCCCGTCAAGCATCTGAAATTTCTCAAGCACTTCATCAAGCCCTTGGTCTTGCCATGTCAGACGTGGCAGAATCAGGGCGGTACTATTGTTTTTAGTCAAGAAAAGAAATCAGAGCCAGAAGGGAGCAAACATGTGGTACCCTTTGGCCTCCGCTCCATTCCCTGCTTCCCAAGAAAAGGAAAACATCGGATCTTTTGGGTCCCATACACCATCATCGTCGATCAGGTCACAAACGGATCACAGTATCCCACGTCACATCACCGACCATTGAAAGCCCCCAACCCCACCTTACATTCCCCGCAAAAGTTTCTTCCCCACTAATCGCACCCATCCCTTTTCTTCGCCCTAGCTTGTATCAAAAACACAAAATGGGTCCCACGAGTCCCATGTCGGGTCCGACTTGGAACCGGTACTATACTCAACCCCTAACCAGATTCGAAAATTATAAAAAAAATAATAATTTAGGATTGAATATCTAGAATTAACTTTAAAATCAATTTAGAATTAACCTGCTATGGTCAATCAAAAATGAACAGAGTAAAAAGACACAAGTCAACAAGTCTCTATAGGTTTGAACGACAGCACCACACAGAAATCAACAGAACAACAAGGCAGCCCATCTCCAGAGTTGATGCGCGAGTTCATTGATCGTTTTTATAATATAATTTGAAACATAGGATTATTACTTAATTACCAGAATAATCCTTTTCCGAGTTTATTTAATCTCACACATCAGACATCAAATGAATAAAAAAGAAAAACACAAAACAAAAGACCCCACTAAAATTACTTGCATGATGGGTCCACAAATCTCCGTAGCTTTGAGCCACAGCACCGCACGAAAGTCTAACAGAAATTTAAATACCAGTGAAACGACAGAATTCAACAGTCAAACAGAACCCAAAACGACACACAAAAGGCTAATCCAAAAATCACAATCTAAATACGCAATTAATTAACTAATTAATTTACCTTAACCGGAAACGTTCCCGCCGGAAACTTTGTAGTCAGCAGTTCACGCATCCTCCTAACGGCTTTCACTTTATTCGCCAAAATATCAAGTAACGGCAATAACTCCTCAATCTTCAACGGAAACTGTTCCGTTAGCCAAACTGACGGCTTCAAACTCTTCACATACTCTTTCTCCTTTACCTTTTCCGGCACCGCCACCAGTCTCCTCCTCCCCGTAACCGTAGACGACGGATAAATATCCACACTCTTCCTCCCTACACTCACAAACTCCCTCTCCTCCCTCACAAAACTACTGTGCCTCCTTTTACTCTCATTTATATTGTTAAACTCGAAATTGAGAAAGCTAGGATTTTCAGCTACTAAGAAGCCGTCATCATCTTCGTCAAGCTCTAATGGTAAGACCTGTTCGCTTCCTGCGACGTCGCTTTCGATTACTTTCCGAGATCGGAAGCTAAAAACGACGTTGCTTAATTCGTAAACTTTAGCTTTCCATTCGCCAACAGATTCTGTTTTCTCTTGTCGTCTCCAGTTCGTTCGGCTTATTAGTTCGGCTTTAGTGACATCCATGCCGGGACGGTAAACGCTAGTTTGGGAGCAGAATCCGGCGATGTCGGACTCGCTCATTGCCGCTCCGGCGGATTCGAATGCGTCAAAGATTTTACGTTCATCGTGGTTGAGAACTAAGAGAGAACCAGGAGGAATGGAGTGACTTTGGTCGCCGTCGCCGAGGAAGAGGAAGCTTTGATCGGCCCGCTGGATTTTCAAGCCGTCGAATCCAGCTAAGGTAGTATCGGCACGGAGATTAGCATCACGTTTCCAAATCTTGTATGTGTCAGATGGAGCGAGTTTGTTCACGAAAGGAATGACTGAGCTTTCAAAGTGGAAGGAGATTTCCATGTAGAAGTCACGCATGCGGCGGAGCACGGCAGTGAGGCGAGGCAAGCGGCGGCGCCACTTGGACCAGGAGGAGCGGTGGTGGAGGCGGAGGAGAACGAGAGCGATTTCTGAGTACCTGCGACATAATGCCTCCTGGAGAGGGTTCCAACCAGCGGAATTCTGCAATGACACGTCAGCGCCAGCAGCTGCGAGGGACTTGGCGGCGAAGAGGTCGTTTAAGCGGACAGCGAGGTGGAGAGGCGTTTCTCGGTAAGGGACATCACGGCGGTCGACGAGAGAGGAGATTTTGTCTGCGAGTTGCTCTTGATTAAGTGAGTTTGACTCGGTGTGGATTTTGGTGGGATCAGTGAGTTTGGGGAGAGTGGAGAGGAGGCGGGTAAGGGTTGTGTGGTCGCCCAGTATGACGGCGTAGTGGACTGGACTGTGAGAGTAGGAATCGGGTTTTATTGAAGGAGACGGTGTCGTTGCTGAGGAGGACGACGACGTTGAAGAGGATCTAGACATCGTCTAGTTTTGGTCTTGCTAGAGAGAAAAGTGATGAGAGAAGGGGAGGGAAGAAGACAGCATGTGTCTGTGTTCTGTCTTCTTTTTGACTGGTGAAAGAACGTTATGGAGGCAAGGGGAAGGATTGTGGGCAGGGTAGAATTGTCTCTCACTAAATTAATAAGAAAACAAAAAAGAATTTCATAAATGCATCCCAAATTGGATGGAAAATTAAATTTATATATAACGAGGAGGGAATTGGAGGTGTTGTTTTAAGTTAATTTGTATGTGTTGAAATTAAATCTAATCACAAGCTAGTAAATTACTTATGTGTTGAAATTAAATTTAAATTCATTATTATTTTATATTTTTGAATGTTTCTTTTCTGATATTTTCATTGTTTTCTTATAGAACTTCATTGCATTGATGCTGTTAAAAAAAGGAACAAATTTTCTCCTCAATCGTACCCGAAGAACTTGGCCACACAGAGTTCGAGATATGTTAGAAAGAGAGTGGCATGGTTTTATTGGAGACAGTGTGAAACAGGGGAGAGGGAAGGTGCACGGAATCTTGTCTTTGGCTCGACTTTTCTCGATGCCCTCTTGCTGACGCCGGAGACAGACAACAGACAGCGGGGAGCTGGAAGGGGAAGGAGTCCGTGGATGTTTTCTTTCCCTGACAGTAATAGTTTTTCTAACTTCAACTTTTATTTTTTTTTCAAATAAGAGGGACTGTTTTTGACCGAATGGCTGAGCTTTTGAAATTATGATCTAATGATAAAAGATGCCCCCTTTTCACAACATTTGAAGCTCTCCGTTGCTTTCCCTTTTCTTTTCTTTTTTTAATTATTTTCCTTTAGACTTGTGATAATTTAGGGGTGAAATATGAATATTACAGTTTTTAGGAAGAACGAAACTGGCCAACGAACCCCCCCTCTTTCTTTTATAAATATAGATATTTAGGTCAATTTATACATATCATGTTTAATTTTTAAATTTATTGAATATTCTGTATGTCTAAGCAAACATATAAAAAACCACAAGGATTATATATATAAAGATTCAAACTTCAAATGCATTTCCTATCAAGATTGCTAGGCCGTGAACCAGGCATGCACACAAAGGTTTTAATAAGGGCAAACCCTTTCTCTCTTTCATACATGGGAGTTGAAAGAACATGGGGGCAAGGTGAATTGAAAGTATGAAAATCCAAGTTAATATTTATATTATGCTAAACGTATAAACTGTTTTGTAAATCATCAAAGGGAGATAAATCTTTTCCTTCTTATTCACCTATGAACTACACCCACAATCGTCTCTAAAGGCAAACATATGAGAGATGAACAAGACAATGGAGGAGGTAAAGAGAGAAAGGATGAGGTTTTGTAAATGATCACTTAATTTGATAATTAAGTATGTGGGTTTGTTAACGTGGCCACACTGATCGTGGCGTTAATTAAACGAACTGTTAATTAAATAAAATGACCAATCCTGAGATGAGGACAGCAAGTGAACAAGCTTTTAAAGCTTAAACTACTCTTGATTTGAAGCACATTGGGCCTGAAATGATTAAAAAAGAAGAGTCTCTAAGCATCCCTTAATCATTTGTCGTGACCATAAGCAACCAGCAACAGTGGAACCTGTCTGCGTGAACCTCCACCAAAATCTTAACGGATTTCATGCCTTACCATACGGTTCTGTAAGGAAAACCAGAGCCAGCTACTTGCCATTTTTGCCTTTGAAGTTTCCGATCTCTTCTTGGGCCCTCCTTGCTACTTTCTTCGTACAGTATGGTTGATTTGCACCCAATTTTACAGCCCTCAATTCTACACACATTATACGTAAATACATGTATTCTACGAATCAAATCAATATACTAATTTTACTGAATAGAAATACCAGATAAAAATTCTAATTCAAAGTAAAAATCAAAACTAGCTCGAATAATTTCTTGTGAGTCTAATTTTAAAGTCTTTCAGATTTAACCTGAGTGAGAATATAGAATCTCCTAATAAAATTTTAAAATTATTTCTTAATTAAATTAAAAGTTATTGGGTTTTTTTTTATCAATTCGATCATATCCCACGCATCTTCATAAATGTTAGCCAGTCATAAATACCTGGATCGTATTTAGTCTTGGAATTAATGTTTGTTAATTTGTTTATTTTGCATTACCTTATATATATATATATATCATATGGCTTGACAGTCGAAAACACAATTGCTTTCTGCAAGCTAATGATTGTGATGATAATAATTCCTCAAGTAAACATGAATTATATTCGACAAGATTGAGACTTTAATTCGATCGGGAGCATTTAGCTCTCTATTGGTAAGTTATTTGTGAGAAAGCTCCTTTTTTCTCTCGGAATTAAGCCCTTCGGGAACTTAGCTAAGTATGTTTATATTTATTAAAACAATTTTTTAAAAAATAATAATAAAAATATTTGATTTGATAAACAGGTCAGGTGACTCCAGATAAGTGTTGATAAATCCCATATAAATAGCCTTGTTTCTAGTCTCTGCAATCTTATTAGTTGTGTGACTAATGAGCAAGGCCAACAGTTACGAAGACAATCAAGGGCAGAAAAGAAGAGAATTGAGGATGAGTTGTCATTCTGTAATTGGGCACTCTCTATCACCAATCCAGTTGACTATATTAATTTCCAGATGGGGACTGTCATTGGACAATCTTCTTTTCTTATTAAAATAATCCCAAATTAAAATTAAAAAAAAAATAGCCGACTGTTTAGAAGTTTTCCAGGTAAACTTGAGAAAGCTGGTAGAAAATGATTAGTAGGGTAAGTAAAAACGAAGCATTTTCCCCTTGTCGTGACCGTAAGCAGCAGCAACCCACAACAGTGGAACATGTCTCCATTAGCTGAGACCAAACCCTAATTGATTTCACTTTCTTCCATGCCATGCACACACTGTAAGGGGAACCACATCAGCCAGCTATTACTGGCCCCCTTTTGCATTTAAGGGATGTTTATATTTCACGCAAAATAATTTTTTTATCCCTGAAATAATTTTTATTTAATTTATAATCCTTATCGGATTTTTTTTTATGAAATATATATTAAAAAAAAAACAAGAATAGACACATGAGACTTAGATAGTAAAACCTAATGTTTTTAAGTTAAACAACAAAAAAGGTTTTTTATTTTATTTTGAGTTAAATAAATAAAAAATAGATTATTAAATAACAAATAATGATAAATTATATCGATCCAAGTCAACTTATGACCTGGGCGACTTGAATAAATCCGGATAAGACTTAGTTTTTTTCTTTAAATGTGAGATTTGAAATCCATTAATATATATAATTTATATTCTCAATAAAAAAATTATATTTTTTTATTGTGGTATAAAAAATCTTTTAACTTAAATATTTCAATTTAAAAGGATAATATAATATCTTTTCAATATGGAATTTGAAGCCATTTCGTATATATACTTAATATTTATATGAAAAAAATTATATTTTTTCAATATAAAATTTAAAACTTATTAATATATATACTTTGTTTTTTAAAGAAAAAAGTTATTTTTTCAATGTTGGATATTTGTTTTTAGTTTAAATACTTTAATTTAGAAGCTTAACATAATATCTTTTTATGTGGGATAAAAAACTTTTTAAATATTCCTTTTAACTTTATTATTTATAATATGTATAACTTATATTTACATGGATTTTTTCTTAATTTTTTCATATATAATATTAAAGTTATAAATATTTTTAAATTTTTTTCTGGATTGACCCATGAAACTCAGGACTCGATTCATTGGCCGAGTCAACCCCTAAACCGGGTTTAATAACTATGCTTTTAAAACCTTATATATATATATATATATTATTTTAGCAGGTGAAAAACATCTAATTTTTTTATTTTTCTTATGAAATTGTATTTTTTTATCTTTTATATATATTTTATATTTCTTTATTAATTTTTAGTAATTTTCTGGGAGTTCTAGTATACTCTTATCACTAATATATCTTTTTTTATTTTCTTTTAATATGTTTTCTGATTTTTTTATATTTTTTCTTTTTCTTTTTTATTTTATTATTCATTTATGTGGAATCCAAAAATTGAGTAACAACAACAATAATAATACATATTTAATTAAAATTATTATAAAAAAAAATTTGCATACAAAATAAATAAAAAACGAGTCTCCATGAATACGAAGGATATTTTAGCTTTTACAAAATAAAGGATTGCAACGCTATTACATGTGGGGCTTATTGCAAAAAGCATAGGCTATTTGACTAACCAAATGGTTTTTTCTCCATGATTGGATAGAAAACAAAAATTACCATAATATTAAACATAATATTAAATGGTGTCTTAATCATAATAGCAAACAATCAAAAATATTGTAAAGGATTTTATCAATTTTGTTTTTATAAGACAAAAATTTAACTCTAATCTTAGTTTTTTGTATTGTGATAGTATGAAGACGATAAATATATTGATTAGGGGTAATTAAATAAGAATAGCATTGATCATAGCATAAATACAAAAAATATTTATTTAAAATTCTTTGCGATTTACAAATAGAAGTGAAGGGATTGTTCATTTGCACAGAATGTGAAGAAGAGCTCCATTAGTGATGTTCTTCATGAATCGATCTCTTGCACAAGATCATGTGTAGCGCCATAGAACTTTTTCTCATGAAAGTTAAGCTCCTCAACAAGATCGTCCCATCATCAATCCCTGCTCTCATTTTCTTTGAACTTATCCTTCACCATTTGATATTTTCTTCATCGACCAGTGTGCTTGTTTAGAAAAATCGCGTGCGCTCGCACAAACACATATTTGAGTATCAACTGAAGCTGCATTTGTAGTGTTTTCACCTGGAGGTAAGCCTCTTTTCCTTTGATCATCCTTTTTATTAAATCTATACCAAGAAAGTGATTAGAAATGGATTTAACAGAAGGATCAACAAAGGAAAAGAGGCTTACTTCCGGTGAAAACACTACAAAGACAACTTGAGTCCCGATTAGAATAACGAGCTCATTGACCTTTTTATAGGTTCCAAACCAAAGGTTAGAAAGTTTTACAAGGTAGGTAAATCTCTACAAATCATTTAATTCTAAATTAAGTAATAATATTTTAAGAGTCTCTTTAATTATATTCTTAATTTACAAGGTGAGAATCTAAGTCTCTTAATAAAAAAACTGAAATAATAAATTATGCAAACACTTTTATATAATTTGCTAGATTTTTTTATGATAATTTTAGTATAAAAATCATAAAAGTAAAAAGCAAAATCCTATTCTTTGAAAAAAGTCATCTTGATACAAGTAGGAAGCAAATCCCTATCCTATAAGAAAGTAAGTGAAAAATAATATAAAATTTCTTGAGAAATTTTTATGAATAAAAAACGATAAGAAATTCTTGTAGTAATTATAAATATATGATCTTTGATATTTAACTAGAAAAATTGGTCCTCATATTGTAAAAATTGTTACAAATAGAAGTAATTTTTTTATAAAATAATTATTGAACTGAGAGAATCTTAATGTTTTATAAAATGTTTCTACTACATCATTATATAATTCAATAGAAGTGGATGGATAATAATAATAATAAAAGGCTTACATCTAGGTAGCAACTTAATCATCATAGCCAATGGCCAAAATTATTGTAAAAGATTTTGTTAATTTCTTTTTGTATCCTAATTTTTGTCCTAATTTTTCTTATTATTATGTTATGGAGATGCTCTTTAACATCATCCAAGAACTAAAGACAAATCAAACGGTACAAGAACAATCCATTTATAGGAGATCGATTATAAAAAATATTAAGAGAAGATTAGCACATGAAAAATGTTAAAAATCTCAATAGATTAATTGAAGCACAAAATAAATTAAAAAATTGATATAATTTATAATTAAAACTAATTTATAATATCACGTTATACTTCAAAATCAAAGATTTTTTGAACATAAAAAATGTCCAGGTTATAAAAATATTATTGATATTGTTGCTAAACTCAGCTTAAAAGATGAGTCCTAAAATTTCTCAACATGACTTCTTTTTATCTAATTTAAGTTTAAAATTAAATCATATAAAAGTTGTCATGACATGATTTAGTTAATTTAATGAGTTCAAAAATAATTTATGATTGATAAAAAAATATAATTTATCTTTAAAAAAATAACTCAAAATAATATTTATTTTTTAATATTGAGATGTCTATATTTTTTCTTATTTAACCTGAAACTTGGCTCAAGTTAAGATTTAAATGGTAAGTTTTTCATATTAACCTTACGTATTACATCAGGATTAACAACTTTAAGTAAAAGCCAAGGGGAAGTGACATGGAATACATGAACTTAGCATTTAAAATTTGCAAGTGGAGGTCACTGGAAGTCTAGAAAGAAAGAGCTTTAAAATGTAATGGTGGTTGGATGCCAAAGATGGGAAAGAAAAAGTAAGTTGGCAAGTCTCTCTTTTTTTAAAGCATAGAATGGAGTTAAAGACAGCCTCTCAATTGGCGGCTTTCTTCTTTTTCATTAGCTTAAAGGTTCTTGAGCACTTAATCGTTTTCCATCAACTCTTCCCATCAAGGTTCTCTATCTCACCAAAGCTTATCACCACCAGGTAAACCCTACTCTTTCTCTTTCACCCACCTAATTGTATGCAGTATCTTCATCTTCTCTTTGATTGTGTTTTGTACTTAATGTTGAATTAAGATGTTCATGGTTTGGATCTGTTCCTTTGCCTCCATAAAATGACAAAGGTTTAGGTCCCCTCCATGCATTTGAATATGATCTTTAAACGCTACATATTAATGAACAATGGCTTTTCTCAATGCTTCACTTGAAATTCTTGCAAATTTGACCAGTTCTCTTGATCCTTTACTTATCCTGTTCTTACGGGCCATTTGGATCTATGCTTTCCTTTCGATGTATGCAATATAGGTTACTAATCAATGGCTTTGCTCTTGTATTCTTGGATTTATTGAAGGAAAAGAAGAAACAATGGCAAGTGAGGCCCCAAGCTGGGCAGATCAATGGGGTGCAGGAGGTATTGGTTCAATGGAAGATGACAATTACACTGGGACCAAGCAACATACCACCAACAAGAAGAAGGTAGATGCCAAAGGGGGATTAAACAAAGCCAAAGCAGCTGCTATGTCTGGAGCTCAAAAGCTCAAAAGCGGAGCATCCAACAGCTTCAAATGGGTTAAAAGTAAATGCCAGAAAAAATAATCTTCTGAATGACATGTAAAGAAATTGGCCTCATGTTATACTTGCAACAGCAGATGATTTCCGGCAGATTATGTTTTGGGCTGCTATTAATCCTTCCTTTTTCTTCCTTCTTTTGTATTTTGCATGTTTATCAGTCTAAGAGGTTGTTAGAAAGCTTGCTGGCTCACAAAATACAGAAGATCAGCACCCAAAGCAAGCAACATCTTGCATTCCATACGAGCATCACATGTGTTTCCCCCATTGCAGCGTCCAAAAAACTTGACACAGACCAGGCAACCAACCACTAGTTTTGGAAAACTATGGTAATTACAATTAAATAAAAAAACATTTTGGAAACACTATTCACACTACAATGGATTGTGATAGTGCCGTAATATTTTTTTTCCCCATCACTAGAGTTTATTTGGCTATTTGATTTCATCATTTTAAATTAGCTTAAATTCAGATTGTACTTGATAGTTTGATTTAATTGCCTCCGGTAGGGTTTTTATGATTTCAAGGGAAAAAAGAAAGGTTCTAATTTGAGAATATTAAATTAAACTTCATTGATAATGAAAATCAAATTTGAATAATAGATAAATAACTAGCTTTTTTTTTTAATCCTGAAAGAATAGGGAATTAATTGCAAGGCCAAGGAAAAGATCAACCTCATTTGTCTTTTCAGCCTTTTTTTTCAATTTATTTTTTAAACATTGAATTTATTTAAATTTGAGCTTAACAATGTTTCTTGATTGTCCTCTGTAATGTTATAAAAGATTTTTGAAGTAATTTATGCTCTGTTTCATAAAATAAAGCTCAATTTTATTAATTTAAAGCAATTAAAACTTGAGAACAAAAATAAACTTAAAACAATTACATGAACTAAGGCCAATTGATAGTGATAAAATGGCTAGCAAATGCATTGTGTATCAAAGATGTCATTGCAATCAAGTGGGAGCATGCACCGTCTTACAATGTCAGAATGTTGCTTTTCTTGGATGCATCTCAGCGAGCCCTAACAATTGGTGCGATATGTGTATAGAGTTGTCATGTATAGAGGTTCATTTTTTTTTCTTTTCTTTTTTTTCCCTTCTCCTCTTTGTTATCTCTCTCATCACATTGATTTTCATGCAAATTCTATAAAAAAAAATACCAAGACCTCCTACCATTTTGTTCTTATATCAAATTTAGTTTTGATTTTTTTATTTTATATTTTCAATTAAATTTTATTTTTAATTTCAATTTCAACCCTCATCATTAGATTGATTATTAATTAGATTTTATTATTATTATTATTTATCTTTTATGAAATAATAACCTATGTTATAAATTTAAAAAGTTACCTTTGTTATCTTATATTTTTTAAATCTTTGTTTTATTTTTTTAATTTTATCTTACATATATATATATATGTTTGAAAATTATTTTTTTTTTCAAAATTAAGTTTTATATTTTTTTCAAATATTATTTTATATAAAATTTCTCCATTCTAATTAGCTAAATTATTAATTAAACAAATTCACTCCGTTTTTTTTTTCTCTTCTCATCCTTTCATGTCATTTCATGTTTATTTGACAGGAAAGCTTTGATTATTTATTATTATTATTATTTTTTTTTATCGTATGAGGCTATCCTCTTCTGCTGGTAGCTTGAGTGCGTGATGATTTGAACACCATGTTTATAAGCTGTTCTGCACCTGTTATTGCTTCGAGGGGAATCAAGAACATGTTTCACTTTGTACCCTTGAACACCAAGCAAAAGATCAAACAATCTTGAAAAAAGATATGCTTCCAAAGCAACTAGCACAAGAAAACGAGAAAACATAAAGCAAAGTGAAAAAGCAGCACTAACAAATTTAATCTATTCATCCATTCAATTTTCATTATATGTGCAATGATGCCATGCCATCCATTCCATTTCATAGATCAAACAACTTCCATTATCCACCCAATGGCATGACTCAAAACTAACAGTAGAAAAGCCAGAGCTTATGTTGAATACTAATAATATACATCTTCCAGGATTCATTTACACAAATTGACGACACAATCTAGTGAAATCCAAAGGTATTCTCCCCGCTGTATGTCATGTAAAGAAAACCATCTTCATCCTTGTTTTCCTCGTAGAGTACAGACATCAATGTAGCTGCAAACAGGAAAGGAAAATTACCAACATAACTCACAGAAGGCCTCCAACTTGAATATTACAGAGTACTACTCACCAGTGGGAGGCAGAGTGTTCTTTACAAAGACAAATATAGCCTTTTCAGGACTGAGCTTGATCCTTTTTCGGACAACATAAACAAACTGACCCACAGTTAAATCAGCTGGAACCAGATATCTGAATTTACAAAAACAGAGAGGTAATTAGAACCGAAAGGAGTATTGAGTAAAAAATGAATTCTTCTTTCCGGTCTTCAGACCTTCAGTCAGCAGTGCATTATTAACGCTTCTAAATACTCAAACATACTTTCCTTTCAAAATCTAAGCCCAAGTTTATCCGGTTGTGCTAATAAACCCCATCCTAGCTTCACGATAAGAGCCTCATTATTTTCCTTAGCTTTCCTAATACCTAGACCGCTGATTTTTTTGGGCTGACCTACCCTATCCCCATGCATCCCCATCATTTTCATCAACGATTTCTAATTTTTATATGTACAGCATTCTGTGGCAATGTGTGTTTCGACATCATGCCTTCTTCAAGGGTTGTTTTATCGGCCACTCATATTGAGAGATAATACATTAGCTTTTCCAAGATGGATCCTGGGAGGTCTTTAGCAGAAATTTTAAAAAGTCATGATAACAAATTATGACAAACAAATAGCCAACGAAATATTTTGAAAAAGAACAAAGTAATGTCTAAAAAGATCGTGGTGGTTAACTAATATCTAATAGGAGCTCCTTAAAGTAAGATATCATTGTTCTGCAACTTAAATTTGTAAGAACATATGAAACTGAACAGAATATAAAAGAACATGGAGCTAACTTCTTCTTATCAATGTCAGGGACATCACTCCTCCCAGCCTTTTCCACAATCACCTGCACAGCGCACCACATGCCTGGTTAGAAGGGAATGTATTGCCAGAATTACTTGAATATAAAGAATCTTCATAGCCAGATGATATTCTTACAGGTACTCTATCAGGATGTTTCTCTCTGATGCGAGAAGCTTCTGCTTGCCGCCTTTCTGAAGTAAGACCAAATTTTAGATGCAAGGTAGACGATTTTATATAGGATCTACATGTTAACAAGAAGGAAAAAAAAAAGGTAACATTCATTTTGTTGTTTTGAGGAAATCCAACCAATTGATTACAATCACAGTCACAAAATTCAAATCTCATTATATAGTTGATTTCTTCCATGTCATCAAAGAAAAGCATAGATGAGACAAAAGACAGAATACTTGGGAAGTGCTAACTACACCAAACAATGAAATTAGCGAAATTCCCTGAAATAATTAGCACATTGCAAACTCATATGAGTCTCGTATCAAAATAAACAAACATCTGAGCTCTTCATATAAAACTTTATTAAGTCCAACAGTTTCATTATGAAAATAAATACTCTTTTATACATCACACTGAAATGTCACCTAAGACAAAACCAGATTAAGCCCCAGAATCTCTTTCCAAAAATAAGCCTATCTTATCTGCATATATCAAACTAAATACCTACCTAATAAGAAATCGCAGCATGACCAAGCAAACAAGATCATCAAAACAGTAATTTGAATGTCAAACATGCCAAATTATTCACAATTCAAAGAAATCACAGCATGACCAAGCAAACAAGATCATCAAAACAGTAACTTGAATGTCAAACATCCCAAGTTATTCACAATTCAAAACATAAAGAGCAAATTACTAAAAATAAGATGATCAAGCTTTTTTTTCCCCTTCACAATTGCAATAATTCTAAATAACAGTATCTTCCACAACTCCTCACAAAACTCATAAAAACACGAATTTCAAACCACCAAAATATATATTCAATAAAACTGATCAAAACAAAAATATGGGTCTTAACAATTCAATCAAAAAATAAGCAAAACAATCGATGAAATTCACACAAAAAAAAAACTAACCCAAAGCATGATCAAGCTTGAATGAACTTTTAGCCATGGTGGTAGTATCAAGACTGGAACTTTTATAATTCACTGCAAGTTTCAAACACCAAAACATCATTAAAATCCTCTCTTTCACTAAAACCCACAGCAAAGTTTCAATCTTTTTATCAAAAACAATAAAAAGTTTCAATCTTGTATCAAAAACAATGAACCCGGATAAAGTTTCAAATTCACAACACACCTAACAGAGAAAAAAAAGACAGATTAATTGAAGGTGGCTTGAGGTTTGATTGATCGATCTAGGTGAAGCTTAAGAAAAGAAAATAAGAACCTTAAAGGGGTCAATATCAAAGAGAGAATGATTCGGTGTATTTGCTTTAATAGAGCGTGTGTTTTTATGCTTGTTTATATATATAAATTATGGGAGGAAGAGGCTGAGGGCTTGAGGTAACTTGTGAGGGTTTTAATTTGAAGCCAACAAGAAACCTATTGGTTTGGTACTGGAGTGTCTTAGGAAGATTGTATTGGACTATTGGATCACAAACAATACCTGGGTTGCCTGCTTGTCAAGAAAGAATTCTGGTTTGAGGCAGCAATTGCATGTTAGTAGGGCTTGGTTTAGCCAATTAGATCCTAAGGAATTTTATTGATCAACATGAGATTTTATTTTTGTGTTACAATGTGTTTCTAAAGGTTTTTTTCTTATTTAAAAATTATATTAAATTAATATTTTTATATATTTTTTCTAATGTTAAAAATAATTTTTTTAAAATCATTATTTTAATATATTTTCAATTAAAAATATTTTTAAAAAATAATATTTATTACCAAACACATAATAAATTAACAGGGCAGTAGATTAGCAAGTGCTAGTTCACGTGGTTATTGCTATACATGACCCAAGAAAAAAAAAAAGTTAATGTTACCTAACCATTCGACTTGCAAGGGTACATTTGTTCCTCCTTCGATATTTGGGATTTGAATTCAGTCAAAGCATGGAAAAGGGATAATTTCATGATCATGGTGATTGGGATATAAATGATATGCATAAGACTTGAGATTTAGTTTTAATGAAGATGTCTTTGCTATCATAGTAAAAAAAACTCAATTTTATCCTTCAAAACTTAACTAGGATACTGCACAAGGAAAGGAAAATTGGTTCTTAGTTTTCTTAGCCTTATGAGTGTTGAGTTACTTAATTTTTCTTCTAACGCAAGCAAGAATATAGCTTTCACATTCATATTTTTACTTTCTAGATTAAAGACTAGTTAAGAATAGTGTCAAGTTTATGTTCAATTCTACCAAACTCATCTCACTTTATTTTAAAAGTTGTAATTAGAGCTAGGTCAAATATTATTCCTTCCTTTGTATCCCTCGTCTAATAACATTATGGATTTGCACAATGCTTGATTATTTTTTTCTGGTTATGATTTTTTTTTAATTTGATTTTTTTATATTGAATCGATTTAATATTGAGCTTGATTATTTATCTTGATAAACTTGAGTTTTGATTTTTGACTCATGAAAAATACATCCCAACACTTGATGAGTATTTGATTTGGCAATAAATTCAAGTAAGAGTTAAGTAAAATATTGTTCCTTCCACTATATCTCCTTATCTAATAACATTATGGATTCAATCCGTGGAAGGATCAAATTGTAACTAAAAAAAGGTTGGTATTTGACTAATTCACAATGTTATTGAGTAAAAGTATAAAGTGAAAGGAATATTTTTTTATTTTTTTATTATGAAGTTTGTTAAATTATATAAAACATTGATAACATGCAAATGGATTTCGAAGAAAAACAATGATCAATGTCAAGAAAATATGATAGCTTTTTTTTTTTTCAATAAAGCACATGCATCATTTGAAATGTTACTTACAAATTCCCTTAACTATAAGCCAACAAAAAGTCGTATCTTTGCTCTCAAATTCAAACTTCTATGAAGTCCGACCCCTATATTCAACCACATTTTTGGGCTGCTCAGGGCGTGTACGTCAGATTGGGCAACAAATGCATAGCAAGCCCAATAAATCACATTTAATTTTACATCTACAAAGAATTTGGAGTTTTATAGGATTTGAAATAGGAATGTACATGATCTCAACTTGTCCATTGCTATAATCAATGTACCTAACAACATTAAGTATTGAATGGTATACAAGCAAAAGCTTGGTCTAGTCTAGTACACTTCAGCAGAAAATAAAGAAATGTGTGTAAACACTCCAAAATTTCATCGCAACATATAAATTAGTATTCTGAGGCATCGACATCTCCTACATCTCTTCTTCTCTCTTCATAAAGTCTCTATTCTAGTACTGTTTTGAGGACAGACCAGATACCAAGAGATTTGTGGAAGTGGTCCATGGAGGTAACATAAAAAAAAGAGCATCTACTAACCCCTTCAAGCGTGCACAAATCTCTCACTCTTCTTTATTAGAGTTTCCCTCTCGTGGCTCCTTAATTGTGGTAAAAAATTGGAATATGGGTCAGTGTTATTCATCATCATCAACACAAGGAGGACACAGAAGTGGAGATCATGATCAGACATCTTCGAGCTTGAGTAAAAGATGGTTGCTTATGGCTAGAGAACAAAGGTCTAGGTTCTACATAATGAGGAGGTGCATCATTATGTTACTATGCTGGCAGAAATACGGCAAGTATTAATAACACTAAGCTCATTACATATTCGGCACCACTTGTACTCCTCGTCTCTTGATAGCATGGACAACTTCAAGGCTAGAAAAACATCATGAAGGTTGAGGAAACATCGAAGAAAATGGGGTTATGCTCGTTTATCTTTTCTTTTATGTTCTACCTAGCTTAATTAAGGCATTTAATGATCAATATGGTCATGATTTTTTGGGTGGTTAATGCTGTGCTTTTCTTAATAAGATCCTAAGTAGGGCATTGACTCTTAAGGATTAGACATATATATATATAGTCAGGAGATTGTCAGTTAATAGGTCATTAGAAGAATGTTAAAGAGGATGGATTGATCACGACATACAAACAGTAGGGTTTTGTGCACCAAGTTGGAGATGAAATATGTTGCCGCAGGGTTTTCACGTGAAAACATTGATTAAAGTGGGCCTTGCTTAATTTTATTTCCTTACTGTATGGGAAAGCTAGGAAAAGACAGCCATTAATTCACATCGGGAGAAGGACAGCAGATCTTAGACACAGGGCAATATTTGGTGGGACTTGGGAGACAGACAAGGGCTGGATTTGGCTTGTTGGCTGTGTACCTACTACCTTTCCATGTAATACCACAAAGTTTAACCCCAAATTAATCCTGCTTGGATTTAACTGAATTTTATGGCTTATTTCATATGTGCATATTATCAAGGAAATGTGGCAAAACATGGTAAATTAAATCGGAGAAGATAATACAATTTTACTTGCATGTGATGTTTGATAGTGATGGGGCTGGATATTGGCCTAAGGTAAGACGTCGTCTTCTTCATCAAAGATATTCATCCTCTTTCTTCTTCTGTAAGCAGGATGATACTTAACAACGCATGTTAAATGTGAAATAAGATAAAAAAATAAATCTGCAGAACACAATGAAAACAAATATCAAATTCACCGGAGCTGTGATATTGAGACATAGACAATATTAAGCACCAAAACTCCACGCACAGTCTAACTAGTTTAATTCTATCTCCCAAAACAACTACTTGGTGAACCCCTAAAAACAACATTAGCTTAGACAACATAACAAAGTTGGGATTTTGTGGCTATTGACTATACTTGTGTTTGCATATTTGCATTATGGAACGGTGATCCTCACTTTTGTGTTTTCCTTCTCTACTTCAATTATCAACAAGCTCCAATACGTGGGGGCTCATCAAGACTCAAAAAGCAGCTTGTTTAGTCATGCAGGCCACCCATATCTTGTCAATGGTGAAGCCTTTTGTATCAAATTGCTTTAAGAATTTTGAAATGAAAAAAATACATTTGTATAGATCAATATACATATATATGATCTTTCCTTCTTTAAGATATGATAGCCAACTTGAGTGTTGTTTTGTTTCATCCAGCAGGCACTATTTTGGTCGTCTTTAGTATTACGGTTTAATTATAACTTTAAAAAATCTTAAATTATTTTTAGTTTCAATTTTTAAAAAAAAAAATTATTTTGATTTACTAACGTATAAAATGAATTCTAACATAAAAAAATATTATTTTAAAACACTTTTAAATAAAAAAATATTTTAAAAAATAACATGCAATAATATTAAATTAAAAATTTATTTTATATTATCGGGGAACAAGGTCGAAGCATTCGAATCTTTGGAGACCATGGGTTCTAACATTAGCAAGAAGTGAAATTAATGCATATCTAACGTTATGGGAATGCTGACCGGTAAGGTCTTCTCTAGGAGACCCCATGCTAGAAAAATCTTCAGTCTCAAATGCTTCGGTTCATGCCCAACTGTAACTCCATTTCACCTCTCGACTTTCGATCTAACCCAACAAATTGCTCTACCATCATTGGCTGAATGCTGATGAATTTATCATTTCATTATAAGTGTGCCCATGCATGCTGCCATTTGAGTTTGAATCTTTGCAGAGGTTAAAGCTTTTAAGTGACGAGCACGACTGCAGTACTGTTGATAGTGTCCATTTGAAAACACCAGTTGAGTACAGCTGCAGTCACATCTGCATATCCAAATGGATTCTAAGAACGAAAATCAATATATATATATATATATATAGTAATCAAGAACTAAGTAGCTTGTCTAAGATCAAATGAGGTCGAAATTCATTTCAATTGCACAGTCTAACCGTTAGCAGCAAAAAGATGTGCGTAATCACTAAACCAATATGCATCAAGCTTTTAGGTCCTGATTGTTCTTGAGACCCTAATATTTGAGTGGTTGAGGTTCTGAAATTTTAGTGTTTGGACTTGTTTAACATACATATAATATAATTTAGAGCTCAATCCTAGCGAATATAGAATATGGATCCAAAATTAACATATGATTCCTTAAGTGTTATAAACAACTTGAATAATCAAATCAACCCTTGTCCCGAGGCAATATCGACATTTGTCCCATTCAAAATAATGGTTCTCAGAGGCGACAATTGCGCTAATATCATCACTTCCCAACAGCATCATATTTAGTGGGTGTTTAATAGTGTGATGTACATTTTAAAATATTTTTTATTTAAAAATATATTAAAATATTTTTTATATTAAATCATTAAAATAATTTAAAAAATACTTAAAAAATATCAATTTAATATTTCTTAATGCAAATACATATTAACAAAAAAAATATTTAGAAGCATTATTGCACATCCAAACAATTTTTTTTAATAACTAAGATCACTAATAAAAGTTTTTTAATAACTAAGATCACTAATAAAGGTACAATGATATACTCTATTAGTTTTCACCACAACCATCCAAGATTATTATTGATATTATTTTATTTTCTAGTTTATTATAGATCTATATCATTTAAGAGTTATTTAGGTTATATTTTATTTTATTATTTTAATTATTTTCATATGTTTAGATCTATTTATCAAATTTAAGTTTATTTATATCCCGTTAGAGTTAGCTTTATTTTATATGAATTATTTGTTAATATTATTTCTAGGTTAATGATTTTTTATCTACAAATTACTATAATTTATGTGCTTATTTTTATATATAGTTGTGTAATTCACATATTAGTTATTTCTGAACAAATTTTTAGATGTGGAGTCTACAATGTGTGAATGCATTTTATTCCTCATAAATGTTTAAAGCTCACTTCGCTTGGAGCATGACCTTAATGTCTACTATAATAAAGTATTCTTGCATGGGAGCTGTGCAATTTAAGGTTTGGTTGCTTGTGCCGTGTACCATATAAAAAAATTAAAAAAAATGTTAATTCTTTTTTTTTTTCAATTTAGCTGGTCAAAATACATGAAGTTGTGAAAGGCTATTGCATTATACTCATAAATGATTTTAGCTTTTGTATTTTCACTTTTGGTTAGGTTGCTAATTTTAATCCTCAATATTTTTAATTTTATGTCCTAATTCATTAACTATGACTGCATTAATTAATGAGTCCAGTATCTCAATGTTCTTAAACATCCCTTCAATAAAAAAAAAATTTATATTTAATTCATTAAATATTACGAGGTTAATTTTTTATGATGGATAATTAAAGGAAAATGTTGAAAGTTAATTTTAATAATTACTATAATTAATTTTAATTTCAAGATCCATTATAAAAAGAGAATGAAGGTAGAGTGTTTTAAACATATTTTGAGACTTTTCTTCCCTTTAAATTTCTAATTATGTTCTTTGTTTACTAGCAAGTATTCCTCCTACCCTTAGGTCAGATTATATTTATTGTAGAGAGACGTTGAGTTTTATCTCTTAGAGTTTAGATTATATTTATTGTAGAGAGATGTTGAGTTTTATCTCTTAAAATGTGTAAATCTTTTTTAACAATGTAATTAAATAAGACAATGTTTTTGAAATCTTGTGAAGCTTATTGTATTAACTATATTTGTACTAAGAAAAGATCAATAAAATTTTAAAGATAAATTATTTATTTTTAATGATAACAACTTTCATCTTAATCTGATTTAAGTGTTTCAACATGTAACTATTTTACTTATGAACTTATATTTTATTCAAGTTTAATAATTATTTTATATGTTTAGTATAAATGCTAGATTTTGTTTTTATTTTGATTCTCGATGCAAATTTCAATAAATATTTTTAAATATATATATGCTAGGATTCTATTTTGACTTCTATTAATTACATGATTAAATTAATTACATGTTGCATAGACAAGCATATGCCTTTGAGTTCGACAATTCATGTTAGTAATTCATGCTTCGTTAAATCATATGCCTTTGAGTTCGACAATTCATATTAGAAATTCATGCTTCGTTAAATCATCTGCCGTTGAGTTCGACAATTCATATTGTTTCAAGATAAACACAAATCTCTTAGAGTCGCAAGCCATACAGAAGATGGCATCAAACTTCACTGTTATTTTTCCATCAAAATTCAGGCATTTTACGACACTTTTCTTACAAAATAAGTTTTCATGTTTTTTTTATTATTATTATTTTCAAACCAACTTTGCTATCAATTTTGTTTCGTCAAAAATCAACTAGCTAGACTACACTTAACCCAGAAATTCTCACCACCAAGAGATTTGCTTTGCTTTTTTAAAATTCAAAATGATGACTGGTGGCACCATCCCAATGGCAACATGCCCTCTCTTTCAGGCTCTCTTGCACAAGTCATAAATACAAATTGAAAGCTCAAGGGACCTCAGAGTGCTTTTTGCATCGTTCGCATAAGCTTTAAATTTAATATACTCACCTTCTTTTTGTTGTTGGGTTGTCAGTGAATTTATTGCTAACGTCTTGCCTATACATCCCTTCTTCTCGTCTCTCTTTCTTTCACAGACACATTAAGTACTGAATCACAATCTCAGAGCCATGGAACATTTCTTTACCTTGCAGAAAAAAAATCCCATTTTCTCTTCCTTCATGGTTTCTTTTCCCTGCTCCCTTGATTTTTCTATCTCTACATGGAGTCACTTGAAAGCTCTCTTAAAACCCTTTTCTTGGTGTATACATTTCACCTGAAACCATCTCTTTATTCCTTCAATTCTCGGGAATTTTTAGGGCTTGGTGTTGCATGTACTTCTGTTTGTTTCTTTATAAACTAAGTTTTGTTGGTGTGGTAATTTTTCTCTTGAATTTATATATTACTATAAAACTTGTCAATATAATTATATATAACGAGATATTGGTGCGGTTCAATCAGATAGTAATGCTCCGCAAGCATAGAGCTCTATTGTTTGATTGAGCCGTGCCAATATCACGTATATGTTCCTCCGGAAAAAAAAAAAAAAGTGATGTACCTGGAAGGTATGATTCTTAACTCTGATCTCCTCTTCAAATTGTTTCCTTGTTCTAGCATATTCTCATGTCTACATTTCTTGTTCCAACACAGATTATTGTGATTTAAAATGCAAAGCAATAGTTTGTGTGTTAAACTTATCATTAGCTAAAACATTTTCTTCATCATTTTTTCACAATTTAATTGCTTAAAATATATCGATCCCAATACCTTTATACTAGAGGGGGCATGGGATTTATAATCGAGTTATAGGTTCATTGTTAACAATACTGTTCGTTGCAACATCTTGTTATGCTATCTGGGCCATGTTTCCATGCAGAAAATTGAGTGAATTCAGCAAGGCACTTGATTGGCAAGATTAACTGTAAAAATTATATGTATTTGGATGGTTTGATATAATCTTGTTGGATTTTTTTCCATTTTTCATACCAGTAAATTTGCCTTTTCTTTGGCTTTAAAGAAACCATGATCATTGAGTAACCACATCATCAAAATAAATAATTTTTATTTTTATTTTTATTTTTTTGTGGTAGGCAAGGACTAGACCAGAAATTAATAATTTTATTCTTTCTTTTACAAATGGTTCCTTCCATTGTAGAGTACCATCACTCTTTTTTGATTTGACAAAATGGTTTTAGTAAGTAACAAGATTCATTATTTAAAAGCATTTTTAAAAGTTTGAATATAATAAGGACAACTTTCCAAATGTGCAAGACGCTGTGATACCCAAAAGTTGAACAATTGCATTATTTTCCTCCCTCCTTTTCAAATTCCTTGCAAAACCATCTAACTCCCTAGGTTTACATTGTAAAAATATTTCAAAATTACAGTGTTTCTTCGTAGTGTATAATGCGTGGGGCAAATATTTTACTGTAGGTCAACTGTTTATCCCATTGAAACGAAGATAGTCAACATTTTCCCATGTGTTTTCACTTAGCAGAGGGCAGATGAAAGAAAAATCTTAAACATAAGGAAGTCTAGCTAAGATTTCTATGTGAACGGCATGTTATTTTTTTTTTTTTTTTTTTTTNTTTTTTTTTTTCGTGTGATTTCCGGGCCAGCTTACGCGCACCACGACTAATCCACACGGCTCACTGAACATCCTGCAAGCCCAGTGAACAAGTAAGGCACCGCGAAGGTGACAGGCATGCATGGTGAGATTCGAACCCCTGATGCAGAGGAAGGGGACAAGCCCCTTCCACTACTAGGCTAGAACCTCACTTGCGGCATGTTATTCTTTCTAAAACATTAATCTCGAATGAGTTTTAACGAATTATATTAACTTTTTTGTAGCTGGTAGTATATAGGACACTTATGAATCGAGTGTATTCATACATCCTTTGATGTTATTAATTATATTTTGAAGCACACTATCAAAAGTTAGCAGACTCAACAGCCACCCATGTTCCTATGAGCACCTTATCTCAGGGTGGTGAAAATTGTCACTCCACAGAACTTCCAAGTCACCTATGGCGACAAGTGCTGGTATTTTGTGTCCCTGCAGACTTTGAAAACGTGCCATGAAATAATTTTGTCCTTGAATTTTACAACATCTACTTTCCTGAGTCAATATGATCCATGGGATTCTTCATCACTTTCTCTGTCACTCTCTTTAATTTCATTGACAACCGAGGGTTCTTAGCAGAGATCTCAAGGGAGATAAAGACTATTGAAAAGGGAAGACAGTGTTCCACTCAACTGTTATTCTAGGTGAAGGGATTTGCTTTCTCCTTTTTGGTCCTATTAGGTTATCAAACAAACAAGGGTTGCTGACTTGTTTCTGTACTAGCCTGTAGGTGCCCAATTGTTTCAAAGCTGAAACTCACCATTTGACCTGGAAGCATTCTTATATTCATTAGCTTGGATTTGGTAAACTTAATGTGACCGAGTTCGATGACTAGCTTCTTCTCATTGCCATTAGCCATCAGTATTTAGAAATGTTTTGTTTTCTGTATCGAATTTTTTTTAAAAAGGGACGTCCCTCCTCTGAACTTTCTATTTTAAAAAGATATAAATTTACTCTACAATTATTGTAGAGAAGTTTATTTTAGACCTTCATCCTCGTCTCTTCAACCCTTCAACTGAACATGCTTCTTTCTTTTCCATTTCCATGTCTATCTTTTCTTTCCTAGATCCTAACAAACGCAATAAAGATCCGTGTGACCTACAGAATGTAACTTGATCATGAAAAGAAACGGTTATTAAAAAGTGAAAACCCTAACAATCATGATACAAGAAAAAAAATACCTGATGTATATTATATTGATCTATAAAGCAAAACATAAGTAAAAGCTGTTCATGTAGATTTTCTAACATAAACTTTTGGTCTTAATAGTCATGGCAGAGAACCAACAAAACAGCCCTCCAAACTTTCGAAGAACGATTGTTACAGCCCTCTCCTCTGACTGTCTGACCACTATCTGGGGCTGGTCGCCTGTCGACAAGGGCCCTTAAAGCAGCAAGGATCTCTATTCTCTTTCACTGTAAATCTATGATTTCTGTTAGTATGTCACATGCATCTCTACAACCTACTTTCCCCAGTTGCCCTTTCTGAGTTTGGAGGAAAGGTGTCTGTTATGTTAGAAGCTTGCCTGCTCTAGAGCATTCACATCTTCACCACATGTCTTGTGAACTTCCATCATTCTTTCAACAGACCTGCAAATCCCGCTGCATTTCCAATCAAACGAAACAGCACAAGTGCTGCCTAGATGAGCCTTCCACTCACAATCTGCAGTAACAAATCACATCTTTAACTCTGTAAGTATTTATATTTGTATGCTATATCCGCACTCTTTTTAATCAATATATTCCGTTTGGTTAAAGGATAATTACCCTGAAAGAATCCTGAATATGTCTGTTTATAACTCACAGATGGTAGGAAAAACCTTTAGCATTAACCAGATAATTAAGTTCAACAGAGAAGCACAATGTCAATTTGGGTGTTACAGAAATGAATCTGTCCATAGAGGCATGGAAATTTTTCACATATTCAGGTGTTGCTATCGTCCTTGTAGCCTATCATTGAACGGAGTGATTTTCCATTTTCCCATGTGAAAAACAAATAAATAACAATAAACATATAAGGCTAGCAATTTCACATTTACCTGGAGGGGTGCCACAACAAAGTCTCCTATCATCAACATGCTCCACATCTAGGCCAATAAACCAAGATCCCAGAGAAACATCTTCATTGACATATTTATGCAAGATGTGCCTGAAAGATAAGATTAAAAGACAATTTGAGTGCATATTTAGCAAAAGAAAGCTCACAATCTATAAGGAATCAAATATGTAGAGCCGGAATTAGAACCCCTTGTTCCAGTTTCTTGGTAGTAAACTGGATTAAAAAATAAATGTTTCAGCTCATTCAATCATTACTCATAAGGGTCTTTAAATTTTTCTGTAAACCAAAAGACCTATATGACTGGAGTGCAGACTCACTGGTTTACTGATATGTAGGTTGCCAGATCCTTTGATATAGCATAAAGCTGTCCAGTAGCGTGTCGGAAATACTTGTTTCCAGCTTCTCCGAATTTCCAATACTCTGGTTCGTAATATCTCACACCCCTGTTTCATGGAAACATCATAAATCATACCTAACTAATATTGAGGTAATTCAAAAAGCTCAGGCCATTCAGCTTACTTTTTAGAAAGCACAGGACCAGACTTCATACAGCCAATATAAACCCGAGGTTTCTTTTTGTGTCCATCTAAGATTGTGCCAAGCGTTGCTACATCAATTTCACAGCATAAGAACTCAATCAGATAGAGAAAAGTGACAAACATGGTGCTTGGAAAATTCACAGGCACTCATCTCTAGAGTGTTGATGTCATTTTCTCCAATTCTCCATATTAGTGTGGGTGCTTGGGGGGGTAGACAGAGGCATTGCATACAATCTACAAATTAAACATGCAAGAAAAGATGGAAATTCATTTTACCTAAATTCACATGAACATCATCGTCAACTTTGATATAGAATTCGGCATCCCACAAAGCAACAGCAGTTCTAAAGTAAGTCTTTGTCTTGGCCGATAATTCTAGGTACCCCTCAACATGTTCCTGTTAAAACATAATGATTAGACCTATTTTTGAACCATTGGAAGTGCAGAGATAATGTAATGGCTAGGAAATGAATTAAATGCAAAACCATCAAGACAAGAGCATCACCAGCCTCAAGAAATCTCCATGCATCATTTCTTCTGCTTCAATAGCTTTGTCCAGAATGCCACCAGCGGTTGAACTATGGAAAAACCAGTTAACAGTTGTTCTATAAATCCATACTCCACAACCACATAATGTACTGCCATCTAGCATGAATAGTGGACTCAGCAATCAAGAATGTAATAAATATATGTACATAAGCCACCAGATCTCATTAAGCAAGTCATTAATCAAATCATGCAGAGACTAGTGATAGCTAAGGTTGGCGTGCATACAAACTCTTAACCTATTGTGACTATTTGTTAAAGTAAATAATCCATGCACATTGACGAAAAGGTTCATAGAGCTCTTTGCTGTGGGTTTTTTCATAACATGACCAGACAAATAGTTGCTCAATTTCACATGCATCGACACCCTCTCATGACATTGCAGTTATTTTATCCACAAATTTTGATATCTTTCAAGTTCCTTGCTTTTGAAACAAAGTTCTGCATTCATCAATGCATCAGTTTTGAGATCTGTTTACTATGATATAATCAAACTTGTACTCCCTTGCTAGAACCACGGACTACATACATAGTAGATGAAAGGCTGGACAAGCGGCAGAAACTTTCTAAGAAAATCCAGCACACCACCAAATAGCATTAGCAACAAGATAGGTATAAAATCTCACCTGTGACCTATAACAAAGCGTATGACTATACCCTTCTCCTCCAACTTCTTCCTTTCCTCACCTAGTTTCAAATTTCGAAATATGAACCCATTGATCATACTTTAACTGCAAAATTTACAACTGGAATAGCATATGAACAAATAACGGCCCAGTCAATTCACCTTGTGGCATCCAAGTTGCACGGATTGAATCCCTCCGCTTCCGACTGCTAAAAGCTGTGTTGATTCCAATTACCATAAAATATTTTCTTTTCAAGTTTCCTGATGCAGCGTCAGCACTCGACAAAGAATGCTGCTCTGCCTTGGCAGCTGCTAATTTCATCTCTATACTTGAAATTTTACTATTGAGTGTACTGCTTTCAGAATACAGCACCATTTGAATTTAGGCCAATGGAAGGGTAATGACACCCTCGTATATGTAAAAACAGAACACAACATGTATCTGCAGAGCTTACCTGATATCATTCTGAGTATTTGAAATTTTCCCTTGACTGTAATTGGATATATGATTTCCAACCTTCTGATAAAGGCAAAAAATCAGAGCAAGTACTATAATTGACATGTCAATTGCAATGGCTTGATAGAAGAAGCATAGCTACATTTGATAATAGGAAAGCTAGTTACGCAGAAAAAAAGATATCCAGCAACATGCACTCAGCAAATTCTAACCTTTGCTTGAAAAAATGACCAAAAAAAACACTAACTGCACCGATATCAAAACTAACATGTAATAATATATTCTTCCACCGTGTCTGCAGACAAATCAAAAATACATTTTTGAAGAAAACTGCTTCTTTTGTCCACCACTTTTGCAAGCACAAATCAAAAGTTTTATATAGATGAAAACGGCTTTTATGATAAGACAAACCATAGTCAAATTAAACAATTATATTCTTAATTTGAAGAAATTATTGATCAACCACAGAAATGTCATAGCTGATGTGTTAGGCTACATATTCCTCCCTTTTTTGTTCCAAATATTAACTGCCAAGGTCTTGGGATAATAAGATGCATAAGACAGAGAAACATAAGCAATATTCGCAATGTTCTTCCATGTTAGTTTAATTTTACAAATCAAAAAGCTAGATGAAAGTACAGATTATATTACATGAAAAAATTATTCATAGCCAAACCAAACACAAAACATTTAGTTATACGAATTTATTCATTGACAACAAAATAGTCATGCTGCATTCTGAATTCACTCCATGCCACATGGTCCAACACAACACTAAGCTTAAGCTTTATCCATATGCTTTTAAGTGAGATTTAGATAAAAGCCTGGTATGCACTTACAAGCTTCTGATCACAAGCCTCAGATTCTAAATCTGTTCTTTCACGCTCTGTCCATATCCTGGTACAATATTTCTTGATCAATACATACATACACATACATCCATACATATGACATCATTCACCTCAACTTGTATTAAAGAAGTCCAAAAAAAACAAAAACAAGTAAATACAAAAAATAAATGCAACTTCAAATGTCTGACAAAATATAATATATGAAGCTTGCTACCACTTGGCACCAACACTAGTGCTATATATTGAATTATCAATTATGTGGCTCAAAACATAGAATAAAAAGTGCAATTGAAACCAGCCCTACACCATCAGACATTAGTTTAAGTAAAGGAAAATAAAGAAAGAAACGACAGCACACCTTCACAGTTTTCTGTTTCCAAGGTGAAGATAGTGTCGGTGGAGACATATTTGCCAAAAAAAATAAAAAGATAATCATGGCTGCCATTTGATTCCACAAAATCCAAAAATCAAGAACAGAAGAGTAAATAACTACACAATTTGTTCTACAACATTCATCTTCTGTCTTAAGACACTTAGCTTCGAAAATCAATGACAATACTGGAAATTAAAACTCCAAGAAATCAGTCAAAGAGCCTCACTTATTTCAATATCTCTCTCAAAGATCACATATTTCTCAGAATTCAGTGAAACCCAGTTGAGTTAAAATGCATCATACAATCAAAACAACCACCCAAGTTTACATCTTTGAAGAAAGCAATAAGAGCCCATTAATCAAAACGTACCTGTTAGTGAACAATATCCCAGCAAAGAAGCTACTAAAACAAAGCAAAAGTGCCAAATTCCTTGACACTACTACATTCCTTGAACCCATCTCTCCTACTCCAACTCCTCCTCTACCCTTCACTGACATTCTGTTCTACCTTTTAACTTGCACAAAACCAAAAAGATTAAAACTTCATCAAAAAATGAGACTCTAAACCAAATTTAGAGACAACCCAGAATTTGTTTTGGTTCAAAAAACAAATGCAGGTGGTGTTGTACAAGTGTTCATGTCTATGCAATGACACACACTCTTCCCTCCACATAAGAGCAAAGACACACACAGAGAGAAGGGTGCAAAGTGAAAAGACCTGTTTACCAACTGCCACTCGTTAAATAGCTCGAAAATCACTTAACCGACCTCCTAATCAAATGTTCCAGCTTGTCACCATTAATGTACTTACGATGTTATATGTTCAGTGTTCTAGACAACATTAACAATTATGTATGTTTTTTCTTTGAAAACATAACAATAATTTTCATAGCCTTGCATTAATAAAAGTAACAGTTTCGTTTTGATAGGGTTAGTACTTTTTTCTCTCTCTTTTGATTGTTCACAGGGTTAAAATTTATTTAGACATCGGAACCCAAGTGGGTCGAGTCCATGCTAGTAGAGGATTAAATTATATTTTAGTCAATAAAAATTTAATGATGTTACATTTCAATCCTTCATTTTTATAATTTGTTGATGTTAATCTTGTAGCCATATTCCAGATAACTAATAAAAGTTAAGATAGCATTTCATTATCATCTCATGAGATATTAAGATAACAAGAATATAGAAGACTTATCCTTTTGTATTCTCAGTTTACTTTTTTAATCAAACACAATTTAATATTGGATTTGATTTTTGAATTAGATTTTCTACAGGTTTACATTTTATTTTTTTTTGGAAAACTAAAATCTTTTTCATGAGTAATTTTTTTTCTCAGTTAGTAATTTTTTCCTAGAAAATTTTATAATTAGAAAACACTTGAAATTAGAGTTTTTTAGTATTTTTATGGGACATCATCACACATATTGATGTTTTGATTTACATGGAATGAAGTAGAACATTATTAAATCTATAGAGACTATAATATAGTTTACCGAAAAGAAGGTTTTCGGTGATGTAAGACTACAAAAAGCTCTTCTCCAAAAATCTCATTCAATTGGATTTTTCGGAAAGTGATATAGAAAAATATTCTTGATAAATTATCACTATTTTTTCCCCATAAATATAATATATTTAGTTAATTAGAAACAATGCAGTATGATAGAATATCCTCTACCTTTTCCCAAAAAGAAATAAAAAAAAATCCTCAACTTAAGCTATATCCCTAGGACTCGTTCCTCAAAATGACACAAAAATTTGAGGCTTCAAACAATTGTATTTCTAACATATGCCCTTACTTAATAATAATACAATTTTATAACTTTCATAATTAACTGTAATAAATTAGAATTGCATGAAATCATAGAAGTTAATCCACTTAATTATGAAAATACAATATTTTATTTCTCTCAATTAATTATGACATTATGGCAAATTTTAGAAAACCCTTTAAACAAAACCTATTTATAATGCTATTCAATCAGTGAAGATGTTCTATTTTAGGCAGCATTAACTCAGTCCACGTTTCTTTTCTTAACCACGAAGCTAAAGGTTTTTATTTTCTTACAACAATCTTGAATGTTTTTTAATTCGGCATTAATGTGGTCTTCTCTTGCTAAGAATTCAATGAAAGCTTAACCAGTTTGGCATTGCTGTGGAAATAGCTTTTAAAAAATATTTTTTAGTTAAAAATTAGAAATGATAATAGATATTTACTAATCAAATTTTTTAATATTCATATCTTATTAATTATCAATTGGGTTTTTGGTATTCATATAATTATCTATTATATATTATTATTTATTACTAAATAAAAAATAAAATAATATGTATATATATTAAAAAAATTAAATGTTCTACAAATATATCTATATAATATAAATATATATATTTTGGGTTAGGTTTGAATGATTTTTTAATCGGGTTTTACAATATTTATATCTTATTTATTATTTATTTAATAAAATAACTATATAAGAAATATTTATTAATTCATATTGATATCTATCATGTTCATGTTCAGATTAAATTATCTTTTCTATTAAAGATACATCAAACTAAAGTTTTCTTATATTTTCTTAACATAAATATATCAAAATCATAAAAAAATCTAAATAGTATTATTTTTTATATTTTTTAATATGAAAAAAAATAAAAAGCAAGTTGTAATGCAAAAATAATCATCAATTAGGAAAGAGCAAGAAACATTTGGGATTGATTATTTTTGTGAAATTAAGTTAACAAACTTATAATTATTAAAAAGAGAGTAAAAATACATATTAATAATGTTTAGAGCAACAAAAACAAAGTTGATCCATGTTGCATGAAGGAAATTTTTGTGGGATTTGGTGGTTGATCTGGGTCATACCACGCAAATTAGTGTTCATCCTCTTATTACTTCCCTTGGTAGAATTGTCCTTACCTGTTGTTGATGATGACTTTACCCCTTACGAAAATTATTCTCTCTAATTTGGCTCTAGCCTTGATCTTGAAGGAAAAAAAAATGATTTGTAAAATTTTAACACTGCTTGCTTGGTTTTGAAAACAGAACTGATCATATTCTGAAAATGAATTGGGCTTATTGCAAATATTTTGACAAAATCGGTCGTGGGCTATCTCTTCTCCTTATTGAAGCATGGAATAAACTGCTCTTGTTTTGTTTTATTTTGAGCATTTTTTGTGTTATAAAATTATTATTTTTAATTTTTTTTCAAATCTTTTTAATATGCTAACTTTAAAAATAATTTTAAAAAAAATATTATTTTAATATATTTTCAAACAAAAAATATTTTAAAAATCAATTGTTATCACAATATTAAACAGGTTTGTAGTCCAATTGAAAGTAATACATAACATTGTTATAAAACCCGACCCAAGGGTTGACGCGGCCAAGGGGCTATGTCCCAGATCAACCTGAAAATATATATATATTTTAAGTCTTACTATTTTACATAAAAAAATTAAAAAACAATTCATACAAATATAAACTATCTATGTTCTAAATAATAAAGTTTAAAAAATTAGATTTTTTATCTCATATTGAGAAAACATAATTTTTTTTATTGTAAACACAGAGTATATATATTAAAGAGTTTCAAATTACATATTAAAAAAATAACTTTTTTCTTATAAGTATAAAGTATATATGGGTCTCAAATTTTATATTAAAAAAATAAAACATTCTTCTATTATTTATATATTTAACTTCAAAAGTGGTTAATAACCAACTAGAATATATATATATATATATATCTTTGACTAAAAGTAAAAACACGCAAACTAGCAGCCTACACCTTTTTTTTTAATCAATGCAACAATGGAAAGATAAAATAAAGGGGCAGCAAGTTTAGGATATTGTACTTTATGCAATGGAATATCCATTTGAAGAAAAGGTTCTAGTTTAGAGTTTTTTTGATGAACTGCAAGCACACATAATAAAGCACTTTTGGAACACTAGCATATGGGCTGCTACACCTTTATTTTGCCAATGTGTAAAGAAGATGGCAATAGGGAACAATATCGGCTTATCACCGAGCAATGTTCAATGAAGGGACTAGTGATTTCCGATTGGCACTGCTATAATTTCTGTTTTTTAGATTGCTTTTCTTCTCAAAAATAAATCAAAATAATAAATTTTAGATTTTTTTTATGATTTTAACGTCTTCATATAAAATATAAAAAATACATGTTTAATTTAAAAATATTTTTCACCACAGTATCAAATACATACTTTACTCAAGAACCTTTTGGTGGGTATTCGAGGCAATAGCAAAAGGTTTTTCTTTTTCATTTTTTCCTTGAAGTGGTCCTTGAAAGAGTTGGAGGATACTTAACATGTGAAATCTAGAGGTGGGAAGTGAAGGGAATGGAGAATTGTGCAAAGGGAATCGTTGATATTCCTGTCGGCAAAAGGGTCAAAGAAATGTACATGCATCTCTTGGAGCTGTGAGTTACAAGTATATTGTACCAGATCTTGATACCATCACTAGCAAGAATCTGTCCAAGGACAATGAGCAGAGGACAATTCTCTTGAACTTTTGGCAATGGTGGTGGCCCCTTGATCCGATTGGAATGGATTTTTGAAATCTTTGATAGTTAGGTTACACAACGAAAAGGCAATCCATTTTCTATCTTGAACACTTTTCGATCATGGAAATCATCGAGACAAGAGATAGATTGCCAAATTACTTTACCAACTGTATTCGCAATAACCTCCAACAATATGCACTCATGTTGATCGAAGGAAGCTTGTTTCCCATTTTTCTTCCTTAACAACACACATACACATAATACACAGGAGAGAAGATAGTTCAAGCATGGCAAGATGACACAGTTGTACCAATAAAAATATTCTGTTGGTTTGTAATTCAGTGTTTGTCGATAATTTTTTTACCAACAATATTTTTTACGAAAAACATCCGTTGGTTTTCCTTTCATTTGTAATACCTTATTCGGTCGCTAAATTAGTCAGTAAAAAAAACATTTGCTTATGGTTTTATAGATGAAAATTGAATTGTAAAAAAAAAAAAAATTCTTGCTTGAAATATACCGATGAATGTATTCCGTTGGTGATTATGTGAAACACCGACAAAATAGACCGTCAGTAATGTTGTTGGTGAGTGTATGAAATGCCAACTAAATATATCCATCTGTATATTCGTCAATGATTGATGGCAACTACTATGAAATGCCGGCGGACTAATTCCATCTGTAAATTTGTCGATATAATTGACAAATACTGATGGATACAGTCCGTCAATAAAACCCTTTAGGATTATTTTTAAATATTTTTTTAAAAAATTATTTAAAATACATAATGTTATATAAATTAATAGTAAAAAAATATGCAAATAAATTTTTTATTAAACATAAATAATAAAGTAAAATAAAGTAAAATAATATTCATTACAAACTAAATATGTTTAAAAAAAATATTAAATTATCTATTACAAATAAATAATATTCATTATAATTTAACATAATAGTGGAGCTAGAGGAGGAGGAGGCTGGTTGTTATATGGCAAAAAAGAAGGAGGCTCACATGTATCACCACTCTATGATGCCATATTCATGACCATTTGGTGAAACTATTCATGATCCGTTTTGAGTTGTATATTCTCTGCCGATAGATGGTCATATTTTTTGGTGAGTTGAGTCGTGTGTTGCTACAAGGTCACGAACTCCTTAAATCGAGTGCTCAATATTTGATTGGAAGCTCCTAACGGTTAAGACACTACGGGTTGCTCACAAGTTCTAGGTTGTAATGTTAAAGAGCCCGAACACCTAATTTTTATTGATTCCATTAAACGATCCAACCTCCGTCTATAAATCCATATCAAAATTCGGATGAGTCGAAGGATCATCCTCGTATCTCTCTCTCAATTAGCTATTATAGGTTTCTTGAAAATAAAAAAGGTAATCATCACATTCAATTCAATAAAAATAATAACTTACAAAATAAAATGGTTTAACAAACATACCACAAATTGTTAAGCATGCTTATCAACAAATTGTTGTGCCTCTTTTTAGTGGTCTTGACTCCGCACGTGCATCTCAACAAACAGTTTCATTGGGCTCAGCTCATGTTCAAGACACATAGCCTATAATGAGAAAAATAAAATAACAAAAAATTAATTTAACTATATATTTCTTTTAAATTAATCTTACCATCTGTTTCGCACGTGCAATAAAAAGAATGAAGCCTCTTATGTGCGTTGTCACCAAACTATGAATTAGCCGATTCTAGTTGTCAGCGCCGGATTGTGAGCGTCATATGAACCATTTAGATGTCACGTGTTTAAGATAATGCGACCATATATCAACGAATTGTTGTGCCCCTTATCTCTCGTTGTTTTTTTTACCTTGTTTTGTGCTTCATTTCAAAAATCATGCAACATACTTTTATAGCGAGAAATTAGATTTTGAAACATAAATTCTTTTCTAAAAAAATTTTTGTATTGTTTTCGATGTTACCTAGTTGATATGTGATTTTTCCACACCCTCCTCACAACAGTGTCTTATGCATTGTCTTAGTTGAATTTTTTCTATGTATAAATAATTAATTTTAAATAAAAATGATAATTTATTTATAATTATATTAATAATTTATTAGAAATAAGGTGAAAATTAGAAATTAACACAAATTTCAAATATGTCAAACCATGTATTAATTTGAGGTATCCATTCAAGATGTTTGGATATCTAACTCCATTGAAATAATATAATCTTCATTGATGATTTAAACGTCAATGATATTACTCAAGCGTCCTTAATGTTTGTGAACCTAAAAATAAATTAAATTAATAAAATATTGATTAGTTGTTCATAAATTATGTTATATTTTTTTTTAAAAAAATAAAACATTAACAAACTTACATTGAAAAGCTGTCATACTACTGCACCTCATACTTGCGAGTAAATTGATTTTGCTGTGAAAGTACACCGCCTCTGCACTATGAAACCGCGCTAGAAGAATTGAATGTGACCATACATGAGCAACGAGTTATAAATTTTGTTCTACGCATCTACACAATTTTATACGAATAATTATTTAATTAAATTCAAATGTTAAAAAAAAATTGACAGCACCTCCCCTATACTGGAGACTATCCAAATTCACAAACTTGCAAATATTGATAATAACCACAACCAATTGACCCCATCTATATTAATATTGTATATAACGTAACATCTTGCAATACAACAATAAAATATTTTTAATAAATTCAAAAAACTCTAGACTAACAATTAAAATTTATAAAAATAATTAAACACAAATCATGTCATAATAGAGTAAAATTACTAACTATCATAACCTATTCAATTACTAAATCCAAGGTAAACTCAACATTAACAACTATAATTCAGCAAATTATTCAATAATTATGGCAATACAACAATAAAATATATTCAAAAAATTCAAAAAAAAATATAGACTCTATGAATGAAATATGTTGATCTTAAATATAGACTTTATGAATGAAATATGTTGATGTTAATAATGTGTTTATTTCAAAACATTATCTACATTACAAAAATACACCAAAAAAAAACAAAAATGAAAATAGTTAAAACAAAGGAAAAAAATACTTACAGTAATTATAGGAAAAAAAAATATTTAAGGAAATGAGAGGGAAAAAATCAAAACTTAAAAGGGATTAACGAAGCAAATGAAAAAATAAACTAAAGGGGCGGTCATTAGGATTTATAGCGCAATTTTACTAACAGCTTCACCTATACAAATAAAAAAATATTATTTTAAATTATTTTATTGGTGAAGTTTTGAAAATCCATAAGTGAATCTTGAATTTCACACCATCATTTTTAATGACCCTCCATATTTTTTCGTAGTTTGTTGGTAATTCTGTCAACAACTTGAGGTGGTTAGAGATGTATTTAATGCACTGCCTTTGAAATTCACACAATCTGTTGGTGATTTTGTTGGTAATATTAACCCATAGATAACATACCAACGGACTGGATTCCATCTACCAATTCATCGGTGAGTGTGGCATTTGCAAAATACATATACTAACAAAATACATATACTAAAAAACAAATTGAATTTAAATATTAAAATTTAAAAAGATAGAATTACTTATAAAAACTAATAAAATCCATCCATAAATCAAAACACTGATATTGTGATCATAAAACTTCAAGAAATATGACTTGTTGTCCTAAGAAGAGTTAGATTTTTTCTTTTTAGGGATGAGGCTAGTTGTTTGTAGTAAGGAAGAGTTGGGATGGGAAGAAGAAGAAGAAATAGGGGAAGAAAGGGTTGGTAGAGCAGACAGATATTCACTGATGGATTTACTGATAAAATTATTTCATCTATGATTTCATCAGCTATTCTGATAGTAAACAAGGCACGTCACTGTATGAAGATTTCTCTTTGAATCTTTCAGTGATTCTGTCAGCATTTCAAATGATCATGTCACTGTACAAAGTTATCATTTGAATCCCTCAATGAGTTCATCGATAAAATCACCTGTAAAAATCTTCACATCACCAAACCACTTTTCTTTTTTAATTTTGAACATTTTGTATACCATTCTATCGGTAAATATTAACTGAATGTGTTTGTCGGTATATACTAGCAGAATTACAGACAGAAAAAACACTGTCAGTAATTGTGACCTTAAATTAACAATAGAAGTATTATGTCAGTAATGCTATTGGTATTAAGCAAATTTCTAGTAGTGAAGAACATGCATCTGCATGCCAAAATATAAGCATTAAAGGAAGTTAAAACAATGCAGCTAATTCACTTAACCAATTTGCATGTAGGCCTTATATGTACACCAACAGAAATTATAAAACAAAATTATTCTAGAGTTTCTAGAATTCTATTAGACAAAGTTAGAGTTGTTTAGAGATTTATTACCTGAAGATTTGATCTTTCTCGGCTCTGAATAATTTTTTAAAGGCGAGGTTGTCGTAAACAACAAGTTATCCAATTATTCAACTTCCAATAGTAATCCACACGAACAACTTATAAGAAATCTCTTAAATCCATATTTAGAGGAGATGGATTACTATACCTAAAGTGCTAACTCTAATTTTGTGTTTAATTTTTCTATCTAACTAACAATATTTAAAAAATAAAAGGCATAACTTACTATTTATAGAGAAATATGAAAAACCCTAAAAAATAAGGAAATATTAATTCACATCTAAATAATATTCATATATTAATTGAGGCTAATTTTAGAAATTAACTCGATAAAATCCTTGATTTTTTTATGTCTAGAAATATAATCCTTGTATTAATTATATTCTAGTACTTAATTTTTAAAATATATTTTAATCAAATCATACTTTATTAAATTATCCTAGTTTAATTTCTAACAAATGGTTCTTGATGTGTCTAATCCATTAAATTCCTAATATGTTATCCCATATATAAATTATAATTCTAATTAAGCAAATTACTTTATTATGAATAAAAATATTAATTAATTTATATTTGAAGATCAAATGCATTGTTTAGAAATGTGTCATGATGCCTAAATATTAGAAAATTCATTAATGGTTTGACTTAATATTTTAGTAACTGTTTTTTCAATGAATTAATATATCTTCATCAATAATATGTTGATTTAACATTAAAGCATGAAGTATATCTTCCATGTTAAATCATGTTGGTTTTCTATATAATAGTCATTGATTGTTTGAATAATTAAGATTTGAAACTCTTTTCGAATCTCATTCTATATTGGCCTAAGATTTCTCAGTCAATACTATTTGAAAATAAATAAAATATTATTCCTAATTCATCTAAGGTAATGAATCATCTCTTAATTACTCAAGTATCTTTATATGATTCATGTTATTCTCAATGTTTGCCTTTTCATTACCTCAATTAAGATAATGTGTAACAAGATCAAAGTATAATATTCTTTATATAAAATGACTTAATGATCTCAAGTCTAACAATACCTTATTTCATAATTTTTCGAACGAAAAATTATGTTGGTATTTACTCTAATATGTTGTGGTGATTATTTTGATAGATTCACAAGTAGAAACTGACCGTTGAAAAAAATCATGTTGGTAATTTCTGGTCTATTAGTAAATTCATAATTAATAAAAAAAATAGCAATGGCTTTATAAACAAACAATAAGTGCCAAAAAAAATTTACCTGCTGAAATATATCAATAAAATAATTTAATCAATGATTTGCGATGACATTTACAATAATTATTTTCCAACTTTCTAGAATATATTGACAAAATAATTTCATAAGTAATATAACAGTGGCAATGGTATTTGCAACAATTATTTTTCAGCTCTCTAAAAAATACCGATGAAATTATTATGTTAGTGATTAAATAAATCATTATTCATTTCACTATAAAACACCTAAGTCAGCAATTTGACATAAGTTTAAACAATTTATAAGCAAATATAATTTTAGAAAATCTAAAACAAACCATAATATGTACAAATTATAAATACATAAGACAAATTTGATTGAGCAAAAAAAATAAAATAGGTACGCACGCACCCACATAAAGAATATATATATATATATATTAACATTTTAAATTATGTTTAAATTAAAAAAAAAGAAGATAAATTTGCTTACTTAAGTTATGGGATGTTAAGTTCTGTTGAGATTAAAGTGGGGAGGGGGAGGGGGGTTGTTTGTTGTAAAGAAATTTTACAAGAAAGAAGTAGAAATGTGGGGAGGGGGAGAGGAAGGTCGAGCGTGAGATCATATATTAAATATTATTAATGTATTTAACAAAGAAATTATTTCAATAGTGAATCGACCAACCATTTTGTCAATATCAATGTCATGTCATTGTATGGTTTGCCTATTTGAATCCCGTTATAATTTTATCAGTAACTGTGTTTGTAAAAACTTATATGTCATTGTACTATTTGGATTTTTTCTATTCATTCTATTCCAACTATGATTCTCTCGATATATACCGATGATATATTTTCGTAGGTGTTTATTGATCGGGTTAGTGATTAAAAAATTAAATCAGTAAATATCACATCAAAATATTGATAGAAAAAATCTGTTAGTGTTTCCATTTGTATTCGCTAATTTTTTGGTAGTGTAAGAATTGCTTACACAACTGTCATATGAGTCATTCCATAAATATAAATAATTTACCCTTACACTGCAAGAAATTTGATAAATATAAATGAAAATATCAAGGGAATATTTTTCTCGGTAAATTGCTGATGGATTTTCCAGACGGACATATTCCCCTGGGAATTACCGAGGGAATTATAGTGGGGAAACAAATAATTCAAATGAAGCAAAAAAAATAATAACATGCCATTTTAACCTATAAAATTACTAACAGAATTTATTCCGTTGATAAATTCAATGATAAACTAGCACTGTTCATCATGTCAATTACAAAGAGAATCGCCAATAAAAAATTTCATCGATATTTTCTAGAAAGATTTGAAATTGTTCACTCTCCAATTACACTGTTAATTACTATTTTTTATAGACAAAATCACCAACAAATTAAAAAGTCATTGGTATTATATGATGATTTTCTGAAAAAAATTTGTTAAAATTAAAATTTTAAATTAAATATTACATATGAAATAAGTAATGGATTGAAAATTTATTAGTGATATTTGGTGTTTTCTAAAAAGTTTTTATTAAACTAAATATTAAAAACAAAATCATAGACAGAATGATTAAGAATATTAATATTTAATTATATGTCTATAAAATCATCAGTAAAAGTCCTTAATAAAAATCATAGAATCTCTAATTTCACAACAAACGAGGCTTTTTTCTTGTTCTTCTTTTTTCTTCTTCTCTATATATAAAAAACATCAATATCCATTTATTTCTCTTCTCTTCTCTCCTCAACTCTTTCTCTTTTCCTCTATGCTCAAGTATGTATTCTTCTCATTTCTTTTTTTTTCTTTTTAGTTTTTTTTAATTAATATACTTTACAATCTTTTTTTCTTTTCTTAGCTTCATTTGCAGCCACATTAATATAAGATTTTTCTTCTTCTTTTTCATGTTTTTTTTCACTATATATTTTTTATTTTATTTTTAATTATTTTTAATCTTAATAATTGTATGAATATTGCTGTAGGATTTGTTTTCAAGCGTTTTGAGTATTATAGAGTGTTGATTTATATTAATTTAATTATTTTATAGTTTTGTAAAATAGATTTTTTAAAAAATATTTTTAAATAATTACCAGTGAAATTACTAAAGAAAATACTGATGAAATGAAGCAGATATTTTTTTTACAGATACCAATGGAATGAAGTAGATATTTGTTTTACAGGCCTTTTCCATCCATTAATCCATCAATAATAATATTTTTTTTATTACCAATAAACTTACCAACAGATAAAAAATTACCAATGAAAAATTCACCGACGAAAATACTTTATCGGTGATAATTAATTACCAACAAAATAACAATACATATACCAAAGAAAAATTTCATCAATAAATCTAAAAATTATACTAGTAATATGAAATTTTAATGCAGGTCAGTTTAGTATATATGTCTTATGATAAACATCTACATATTAATTTAATGTATCTCTTATACCTTAGATTATGAGAACAACTCCTTTCTTCTTTTCATATAAAAAATAATATATATATANTATATATATATATAACTTTCATGGCATGCTAAACTCTTACAATGATAATTCTAGGTAATTACGTGATTACTATGAAGTGAACAATGGCCTGAATTCTTTACAAAAGTAGCTTAAACTATTTTTTAGAAACAAATGAAAGTTCAGTGGACTCATGGTTTTTTTATAAAAGTAGCTTAAACTATGTTTTAAAAACAAATGAAATTTCAGGGGACTAATGGACGGTTTACTGTTATGGTGGCTCAAGGACCAAATATTTTTATAATCTTATTTATTGGGGATATTTTAATTAATTTTTAAAAATTTTAATGATCAAGTTTATGAAATTCTAACTAGTAAAAACCACAACTCTTCCTGTGACAAGGGATTGATCACTCCGCTAAAAAGTCCAGCAGAAAACCATAGACTAAGGAAGAATATATACGGTGCCAAATTAATTCTCTTGTTGATAGACTGTTCAAAAGAGTTAGAACTGGGGAAGGTGAGTTGGTACATTTCATGATTTAATGCACTAAAGTTCAACTTTAAAGAAAAAATCAAAGTCATAGAGGAAACGAAAGCAAGATGCAAGTAATAAGGGAAGGCATGAGGCAGCTACAAATCATCTGTCAAGAAACAAAAGGCTATGGTAACATAATGCATTAGAAGTCAAAAGCAAAGAGATACGAAAGATTAAACCAATCCCTTGTTCATATACTATCCTCTTGCAACCTCACTACATCACTCAAAACACAAAATTCTGTCCAGCTACCAGACAAAATCTCAGAGGCTGCCCCCTATTTTTTTTTTTTACTTTCACTTTGCCCTCCCTTCCTAGAGAGCAGACAACAAAAAGGGCAGCTCAGAGTTCTACTACCTCCCCGGCTTCTACTTTAAAATACCTCCATTGGACATAACATACCACCAAATTGGATTTGGATTTGATAATTAATACAAGCAACAGCTAAGGAGTACCATTACATGGAGATGGGACCCGTTTTACAAAATGACAAAATTGATGATAATGATGATGTGATGGTGTTGATGGACTAGATAATAATGATGATTAATTAATTAGGAGGAGACGACAGTAAGCTTGGTATTGAATAGTGGTTGAAGAACTTTTTCACTATTCTAGAAAGCCAGTTTTTGTCAGAATAGCGTTCCTTACTTTACTGAGATCTCTCCCCTTGAGTGTCCTTCCGATCCCTTCACACACAGAGAAGGAAGAGATTTGACTCCTTGCAAGCTTCCTAGCTAACCACTCATGTGGAGGCACTATGCCATCATCACCACCCTCATCATCATTGATATGATAATCTCCATCATCATATGCAATACCGCTATGATCAGCCCATGAGCCCGTATTCCTTGAGCTTTTCCCGTAAATTTTTGACCAATCAGGGATGTTCATAGGAGCTGATGACTGTTGTTGAACTACTTTGCCTCCATGGCTTGTTGGAGATGGCTTTGTTGATGGAATCATTCTTGGAGCAGTAGTAGGGATATGCCATGCAGAAGAAGGAGAAGAAGAAGAACCTGAAGAGGGGTACTTGGAGTTAGAACTTGAATCTCCAAACTCCTTCATGGCTGACCAAACATCTTCTTCTTCAAAATCTTCCTCTCTCATTGATCTCCTAGTGCCATAGCCACCAACTCTACCACTTCCCTTGCCCATGACACCACACCAATCTGCCATAAGCACTAAAAAACGACAAAAAAAAGGAATCAAAGTAAGTTCTTTAGAAATCAAAATGGAGATGGTGATAGGACATGAGCAAAAATTGAAGTTTACTTCTACGAATATATAAATAAATAAGGTAAAAGGGAGGTTTCCTTTTCTTTTTCTTCCTTTTATCTTTTGGGTTACTATTAGTTAGCTCTCTTTCGTTTTGTTAACAATAAAGAGATGGATAGTACAGAGTTATTTTTATTGGGAATCAGGAATCTACCTTACCTTAGTTTCAAAACCCTCCAACTGAGTTTTTGAAAAGAAAATCTAAAATGGGGTGACACAAGAAACTTGAACTAGGACAAAAGAGGAAAACCTGTAGCAAGACCTCTTCTTTTTTCTGTGGCTAAAATGGGATAGATCCAAAGAAAGTCACAGGCTTCAATGGCATCAAACTTTTACAGTTCCTCATATGGGAAAAAGAGAGAAAAAGACAGCAAAAAAAATAGGGGGGTTTCAGCTTTAATGGCCTATAGAACCAAATTCCGGATATGGGAAAAACAATTTTAAAGCAGCAAAAGAAAGTAATAATAATGAGTTTGGATTACCTTCTTAATAAAGTGGCACTGTGGTTCAACCGGAATTTTAAAGATTTTTGTAAAAAGTTTTAGTTTTAAATTATTTTTATATATATTTTAAAATATTTTTTTGACGTAAAAATAAATTTTAAGAAAATAAAAAAAATATTTTAATATATTTTAAATAAAAAATATTTTTATAAAACCTGATAATTTTTTATCCTCACACTCGAAATGGTCACTGTATAGTTGGCTTCACTGCTAAAATCCAAACGCCCCACACAAACCAATATCAGCCGGTCCTAGAAATTGGTTTTGAGAGCTGTTAAGAGCAAAATCAATCGAAAAAAAGTCATGTTAGGTCACAATTTACCACCTATGGATAAGAATAGATGTTTCTTGATATGGGGTTTATGATTATATTATTAAAAAATTAATTTAATATAATTATTCAAATTATTAAATTAAATTTTAAAATATAATTTATATTATTCGAATATACATGCAAACATTTATTTGATGTTTTGGCTATATTTAAAGATAATTTAGGAATTAGTTTAAAAATGAATTTCAGTGTGTTTATAATTGATAATTCATCAAATAATTATTATTTTTTAAATAAATTTGGATGATTTTAAGAATGAAGGAGTAATGACGTAAACAAAAACAACAATCACTACGAACGACAGAACTTTTTTTTTTTTTCTAAAGTGATTTATCTATTTAAAAAATCTATAAAATGCTTAATTAGTTCATAAACTAACCTTTACAGGGTAAGGGCAAGAAAAACAGAATTATAAATTAAATATGAAAACAACATAAAATTCAAAATTAACTTAAAATTTAAAAAAAATTAATGAAATTAGCTCAAGCAACATATTTCAGCCTAAATTAATGAATCTGGACTGATTAAAGGTTAAATCTTCTGAATCTCGGCTAGTTAAAGCTAGCGTTTCTGCATGATTCAATTATAAGAGATTCACAAATGATTGTTCATGAGAATCATATTGTCGAAATCCGCTTATATCAAATAGATTTAAAACAAACTATGTGGAAGGAAACTAGACTAGAAATGAAATTAAAAACCAAACTATGAGAAGGAACATATTGATTTTCGTAATCATCTCGTGTGCACAATGAATGTCAATACAAATAAAGTTACTAAATACCAATATATATGCAGCAAAATAATATTTCATTAGATAAATTGAGCAGCATTCCTTTGTTGTAAGCAATGGAAAGGGTGGATTTTTTTTTTTAGATTAACGTGGGTGTCTGGTACAGCTTGTGCACACCACGACTAATCCTACGGGCCCTGAAGTTAACGACCATGTAAGTCTCCAGTGACCATCATATGAGTAACCAATGACTCAAACCTGAGATCACAGAAAAAACAAATCCCTTTATCCCAAGTTCTTATCACTTAGTTACCATCAATGTTAGAAAAGGGTGGATTTTGATTGGGAAAGATGGTGAAAGGGTGGATTTTGATTGGGAAAGATGGTGAAGGTTAATTGGTTAGAGCAGTGCCACAAGTTTCAGTAAAACCTTATCCTCTCTAATTTACTCAAAGGGCAGTACAACCCCTACGGCAACCTCATGAGGCAGTTACTCTCACAGCACAGAGCCCAGTAGCAGTAACTAGTACAAGAAAGTGTGAAGCAGCAACCTTTTTAAAGAGCACACAACTGCCTAGGAGGAGGGATGGAGGAGAGTTACAGAAGCGCTTTTATTGGTTGGCCAGCAGCAATATTATTGCTGTTGTTGCATTGAGATATGTGGTGAGGTGGGTTTTTAACTGTTACTCGAACTTGTATCTATCCAATATCTATCAGTACTTCCAGTTTTCAAAGTTTCCTGGGTTTTTGGGATTGCATCAGATAGCATAGAGATTGAGAGAGTGTTATTATTGAAGTTGTGCTAGAGTGAATTGTGTTTTATTCCCTGTATTTTACCCTTGATTATATCTTAGTCCATTAGTTGTTGGTCTCTGTTTTTTTTTTTGATTAACGTGGGTGTCCAGGCCAGTTTACGCGCATCACGACTAATTCCACGGTCCACTGGACATCCTGCAAGCCTCAGTGAACAGGTTAGGCACCGCGAGGATGACAGACGTACCACACAGCAAGGAGCCAGCAGAACGAGAAAGGACACTACTCGCCAGCTCCACTCCCACTAGGACTCGAACCGAAGTTCGAAAGAGGACGAGCAGCGCCTTACGCCACAGAACTACAAGCTGCTTGGTTGTTGGTCTCTGTTTTATTAAAACATATACGAGGTTGTTTTTTTCCAGTAAAACCCAATTGTAACCTTTGAAAATTTTAACTTCTCGGATAAACAACAATGGAGTGTTTGGTATTGAGTTTTAATTAGTTTTTTTTGTTAAAATTAAAAATTATTTTTTTTTAGTTCTTGAATTGTTTTGATTTACTGATATTAAAAATAATGTTTTAAAAAAAAATATTATTTTAATAAATTTCCAAACAAAAAACATTTTAAAATGTAACTATTACTACAATTTCAAACATTCTTGTAGCTCGACAACTTGGAGCTTAATTTTGAATGAGTTGTATTTTGAATTATTAAGTTTCACAATTATCATACAATATAAAGGTTAATTGACAAGGCAGTAAGTTTTAGATCTTGATTGAAAATGTGGTTGAAGTCATGTTTATTAAAAATTTAAATTTTTTTAAAAATTAATTTATATATATATATATAAATTATTTTGAAGTATTGTATTAAAATAATTTTTAAAAATTATAAAATATATTATTTTAATATATTTTTAAATAAAAAACATTTTAAAAAACAATCATTATTTTATTATAAAACACTCTCGGAAAAGAATTGTAACGGTCACTTAGCGCGAGCGAGGGACTAGTTTTATAGGTTTCTAAACATGAAGAAGTAAAGTATAATTACAAACAGGCAATTACAAGTTAGGTCAGGGTCAGGGAGGTGGGTGAAGTGAGGTGTCTTCTCAACTAAAATCAGAAGGATCTATTGGATAATGACTTGAGAGAAATGTGTGCGTCAACGGTTAATTTGGTTTAACCATGGACAAGTATGTGAATGTGATCCCATTCTAACGATAGATTTTTACATGCCACAAAGTTACCCATTCCACTTCCAAATCTTACCCCATCCTTTCTTGTCGCTCTTCTAGTACAATTCTTTTCCCTCTTCATTCTCTCGGTGCATGGTTTTGTTATTAAACTCGATCTTATCCATAAATTAATTTAAAAAACTTAGGATTCAAAATTTAATTTGAATAGGATTTTTTTTATTGAGTTAGATGATATATTGATTTGATAAAATTCAATTGATATAATTAAATTTTTAGTTATATAATTAATTCTGCTTAACTTGATTCAAATAATACTGGGTCAACGTCAAGAAATTTTTTTTTAAAAAAATATTATTTTAATAAAAAAGATTTGTGTAATTAATTTAATGATTTAAATATTTTTTCATATCTAACAACTATTATAAGTATATTTAAAAGGTGTATAGAATTTATTATGTACAATACAATTTAAATTTCCTTGCATGACATTATCAATCCATTCAGGGTTTTTTTTAACATAGCCTTTGTGAGATCAAACCGTGGGCCAATTTAAGCAAATTTGTTAGAAGAGGGTGAGATTGAGAGAAAAATAACCTAAAGTAAAAAAAAATACAAGGGTAATAGATTGTGTTTTTAAACTTTTAGTGAAATATTTATTTTATCCTTGAAAAAACAACAAACCAATAACTGAGTTTCTTCAGTATTGTCACAAAGGTTTATTTGGCATTTCACAATTTAACAGGGGCAAATGCATCTTTGCATTTTATAATACATAATGAAAATACCTTTATACCCTTTGATTGAAAAAAAAAATAAAGCTTACATTAGGTGTGTTTTTGTATTTTTAATGAACAGATAAATGTCTCGCATGCTCTCAAGAGTGGATTTTCTATGTTTTACATTTAGAGGTATTTTTGTATTGACATCATATATTTTTTTAAATTATTGGGTTGGTTTAGGGGTAATTATGTAATTTAATATATAAAATTATTATAAAACATCATTGATATGCATTAACATATATGATGTTGGTTAAATACTATTTTTTACTGTGATATTTGATTGATCTTATCATCGTCTTCTTAAGGAGATCGTGTCAGTGGTCAAAAGTCGTAAAGTTTGGCACTAACAATTTTTTTTCCCTTTGTTTCCCTCTCCTCCCTTGAAATTTGCATCTGATATTTAAAATTTTAAGATATTCCTTTTTGTTGGGATAATTAAGTATCAATCTTAATTTTTTTATTTATAATTTTTTTCCATAGATGTTTTTTGTAAGTTTTGGATTTGTTTTTAATTTTACCTTTTAATTTTAATTTTTTATGCTTTAAATTTAGTTCTTATTTTTTTTTGCCTTCATTTTTTCTTGCCTCTTTTATGAAAATTCCATTTGTTTTTAATTTCATTCTTTAATTAAAAAATTTAATTTGTTGTTTTTTTTTAAAGATTTCATCCTTATTCTTTTAGTGGTTTTTTCTTTTTTAATTTCTATTTTTTATTTTGAATCACCTTTTGTCGTTTATTTATTTTTATTATTTGACATTTGATTTATTAAAATTTAGACTTCATAGTTTTTTTATATTTAGTGCTTTTTATTAAATGACTTGTATTACAAGTTTTATAAGTTAACATGAGTTTACATTATTTTTTTTATCTCAATACTTGATGCTGATTTTTTAAAAGTATTCATGGTTTTATATATACAGGTATTTCAACTTCATGATTTAATCTGTGTATTTGACAGGTTAATTAGAGTAGATTCATGCTCTTTTTTTTGTTAATTATCACCTTTTTTTGTATTCTTTTATTTAATTGATATTTAAAAAATATTTTCAATATTTAATTTGTTGAAAATTAATCTTTATAATTTTTTTAATATTTAGTATTTTCGATTAAATGGTTCATAATAAAGTTCAACATTAGTTTTCTTGGGACATATTATATTTTTTTCATCTCATGATTTAAAATTGATTTTCTTTGAATAAAATTTCATGATTTTTTTATTTTTTTCTAGGATATCTTAATTTTATATCCAAACTTGTGGGTTGATGGGTTGACTTGAGAAAAAAAAAGTGCTAGTTATTTTTTTAGCTTTTAATTACTATTTTTTATTATTAATTTTTGTAAAATAATTATTTGATACGTGATTCGTTAATAATTACTCTTCATGGTTTTAATATATTTATTGCTTTCAATCAAAGCATCGGTGCAAGGACATTGTTTTTTTTTAAAAAAAATTAAGTTTGGTGATTTTCTTCATTTTCCAATACGTCTCATTTCTTTACTTTGTTTTTTTTCCCTTCAAGTCTAAACAAATCTAAGCTCCTATTTGGGTCTCAAGTCGATTTGACCGGTCGATCTCGATTTTATAATTACTGTACAGTATAATAAGATTTAGCCTATCGAACATGACGAAACTACAAGGATGTGGTCCGCTTTAATAGTTTAAATTATCATTAAACGAAACGTGGCTATGGACTAGTAAACTTCATTCTAGTGATGTAGAGCCAAGGTTTACGTTTCATGTGCTGTGGAAGTGTCATTAATTGAGCACTGTACACACTGAGGCCTTTGATTATCCATTTCTACTTCAGGCAACAGTGCTTTATCCTGTTCTAGATGCATCTGTTTTTGTTCCAAGATCTAGTTTCATGTTCCAAGAATACCTACCTACTCTTGCCCTATGATATGTGAGCTGCTCAACCTTATATTTTTTAAAGATTAAGTAGAAAATAAATCTTTTTTCATTAAAAAATAGGAAAGACATACGAACATGGCTTCCTGTCCTCATTATTTCTGGTTTTTTATGTCAAAATAATAATCAAACATTATCTAAGATATGATACCATACTTACTAGATATATTTAAAGAAATTCAATAAATTTAATTTAATATTGACTACAAATTTGAATTAAAAAAATATATTTTCCTATTCAATCACAGCTTTAGGATTTAATCATTCTGGATCATTGCTCAAAATACCATATTTACTGGATATATTTAAAGAGATTTAATAAATTTTATTGAATATTGGGTAAAACATTAAATGAAAAAATAAAAAAAATATATATTTTCCTATTCATTCAATCATAACTTTTAGGATTTAATCATTCTGGATCAATGCTCAAAGTCAGTGGGTTCCCCAACTGTTTTAATATAAAAGGTCCCGATCCAAACTTAAAATTAATTAATTGATAAAAACAAAATAAACCCGCTTGAAAAATTATTAAATGATTACATATGTGGCTGCTGGGATTCGAGCCCAGGTCTCCACGGCCACAACGTGGAATTCTCACCACCAAACTACAGCCACTTAGCTGTGCTGGTAGTTAACTTAATATAACAAGATGTATATTTTTCTCAAATTATCGAATAAATTTATATCACTAGATTTTTCGAATCTGCTTCACATAATTATGCTTATTTGTGTATCCATCTGTAGCGACCTGAATCTTGAGTTTGTGATCGGTTATGCAGGAGTGATGGGATGGAACATCTCATCTATATTAAGTTTTAATATATATAATCTTTCAAATATTTTTTAAAATTAATAGAACAATTTATAATATCAAATACTTATTATATTATATAAAATAAAAATCCAGATTTTAATGAAATCAATATAATAATAATAAAGCATTTCAGATATTGAATAAAAAAATAAAAAAAAACTTTGTGGAAACAGGGTGAGACATATTAACCAAAAAAAAGTAATAAGAATTTTCAATCAAATGTCAACTCGGTAACGAGGGCTAATAACTTCAAAAAAAAAAAAATTAAAAGGAGAGGTGAATTTGACCAACTTGATAAAAAAATAATATTTAATATATATTTTAACTATATATAAGTATAATGACTAATATATATATATAGATATAGATATTAAATATTATAATATATAGTAATAGAATATATGTCAGAGATCAAACAAAGCTATTAATTTATATAAAAGATGAAACCCTAATGTTCCACTAATATATAAGGTTTGCAACCTCTATCATTGCGTGTGGGAGGATTAGTCATCACATACTGATATTTTTCTCACTAGTTAGATATACAAAATGTTATGTGTACATAAATTAATTATTCTCGACTAGCATAAAGTTGCTAACAAGTTTGATATCAAAATATAATGGATATTTACATAATTATTAAAGAAAAAAATATCATATCAAACAAAATTTAATTCAATAGACTATGAATATAAAATTTAAGAGCAAATGAGTACTCAGATAATAAAGTAACATATATAATTATTAAAAAAACTAATCAATTGTACTCATTATATAATCAATATACCCATATTATTTATATTATATGCATATTAAATATTATTTCATTAACCGGAAAAATAAAAACAAAAGATAAACGGATGTGGAATTGGAGACTACTGAAAATTATTAGGAGGAACATCAACATAACCTATAACGGATACATAAAACATTAAAAAACCAATCAAAGCAAAAATAACATAAAAAGACTAAAACTCCAAATTTAAAAACCAAAATATAATTATAAAACCAACCTAATTCACCAAATCAATCCCAAATATAATCCAAATTGTTTGAACCTAACAGGCCTGATTAACCATTATTATTGGGTCAACTAATCGATTGAAATGTCCAAATGTTTGATTGCTATTACAAGCCATCCAATCAACTAGTTTATACTAACCGGTCGATTAAGACCAATCACTCAACTAGTTGATCGGGATTTTCATAATCATGATTTGCTAGTCTTCAAAACTGCATATTCCTTAACAATCAATTTATTTATTTAAATCTCATAATTTTACTTCTTAATCAGTTTGTTTTAAGCTAAAACTAACACCCTAAACTTCAATTAAAACTGTTAAATCATTCCATTATCAAATCATAATAAAACCCTAAACTCTTCTTTAATCCTCCAACCATCAATCCCTAATAAAAAATAACAAAATAAAGAATCACTTACTCGTTGCTTCAACCCTTTTCTAAACCCAAAAGCTTAAGTTTCATAGCTGAAATTTCTAGATATTGGGATGGAAGTCATGATAAAAAAGAGAGAAAAAAAACTAGGTAAAGAAAATTCTTTTACAACTCTTTTTCTAAACACATAGGTTAATTGGGTTGAGTTTGAGCTTAATTTTGAACATAGTTTTAATGGGTCAAGAATACAAGTCTTACAAGAGTCTCAAGCTAATATAAAAAAAAATTATTTTTGAATAAAGGACATTAACACATGATGTTAGGCAAATATTGAAATATGGAATTTAGTGCTTGCTAGGTATTATGGTAACTTTTACTTTTCAAATTAATATTTTTAGGTGTTTTTTTAATGATTTTGATGCGTTAATATAAAAAATAAATAAAAAATTCTTAAAAAATATTTTAATATATTTTTAATTAAAAAATATCATACACCACATTACTAAACATACATATAAAAAACAACATCAAGTATTGTTTTGGACAACAATATAAAAAGCAAATTATAGGACTGTTGAGCACCTCATCAACAATGTTTTAGCTAGAATATCCTAATCCATGGGATTGATTATATTTTCTATCTCCTTGGCCATCTTGAATTTCTCTTCATTTTTATCCCAACATAAAAAAATCAAATATTTTTTTTTTGAAAAAAAGGAGATTTTGCATGTATATTTTCAAGTGCTAACACTTGATGATTAAAGTGAGATCATGCTTGACTTATTGGGATCGAGAACTGAATGCATAATTACGTGGGATCCAAGTAAGAGACTTGAATGGACAAAAATCAACTTACAGAAAGCTTGTCTACGGATCATTAAATAAAAGAAACCATTCCCTACCATCCGAAAGGGATCCAGCCACTTGATTAACAAATCTTGATGATAAGATAAGCAAGGCAGACATTAATTCCCTTTCCTTCCATGCTTTTTTTTCCCCTCTTCCATGAGATTATAATTAGTGGGTTTTTAAAATCATGATGATAAATGAGAGAGGGTTAACTCCATGGTCATGTTATGCTTTTGATATGGCCTTGATATATTGTTTTACGGACACTAAAAAATAAAATAAAAATTATTTGAAATAAAATAAAAATTATTTGATCTAATCAACTTAAATTGTGAACCGATGAAAATATAATTTAATTTTTTATTTTTTATTAAAAAAACAACGTTTGATGATTTTCTCATTGCAATTCAACCCAAAACCTACATCACTAGTTAGATCAGGTTTTAATAAATTTCACCCTACAAGTCATTTAATTTCAACATGATGATCTACCTTTGATCTTGATGCATACGAAAATTGAAAATCGATCCAAAGTACAAAAATTTTGTTAGTCATAGACGAAACTTGCACCCCGAAACACTCCCGCCCACCCCGTTTCCAGCCCACAGTCAAGTCACAGAAAAGAATCCCCACCAGTTTTTGGTCGCTTCAATGCCAGCCAAAAAGGATGCATCTTTGATGGCTAGCTATTATGGCAAACTTGGTGGTTAACATGTATGGCAAGCTGTCCTTGCTAACTAGGGCTCTTCATCTATGGCAGGGTATGATGTTTCGGTCAGTTGCTTCAACTTGTCAACAGTGACATTTAATCTCCACAATTACACAGAAGTGGCAGCATAAACCCAACATGAAGACTTGGAACTTTCCTAGAACAAATGTTGAGCAGGTACTTTTCATGTGAAAGAGATGCATTGGCCTTATTTGGGCTCCATGGCTCTTAATTTCAAAACTTTAAGAGCAGAGCTTTCTTTCCCATAAATGATATTAGATGACTTGTATGATGTGTTAATTGCATTGTAATTAAACGCAGAAAAAAGATGCATCTCATGTCAGGAATTCGAACCCGCGTGACAATGGACAGATTACGGTTGTTGGTGAAGGACCACCACCGCTGTGCAGACTTCAACCACATATGTGTTAAGTTAAATTGTATTATAACTTATGGTTTTGTGTCCATTTTTTTCAAGCTCTAAAATTGATATGGCCTAGCATATTATTTGGAGCGGGCAACTTATGTGCAAGTAATTATGCTTTGGAATGATAACAAAAAAATGCCACTAAACCTGTACAAACTATGGAACTGGATTGAGTTGCTCTCGCTCTCATGACCTAACTAATATCCTGTGTTCACTTGCGTGCTGAATGGTAAAGCTCCGAGTAATCGAGAGCAGGCTTCTTCCAAGACCAGTCTTTCTCCATCACTTTTTTAGATAACAAGTTAAACCAATCCTGACCATCATACCAAGCAGAGATTGCCCTGAAAGATTAATTGCAAAATAAATATTAATGAACAAAATATATTATGTAGACAAGCTTGTATATTCACGAGTATACAAGCTACAACAGGCGAGGGAGCTTAATTGAAAAATAAATATTAATGAGCAAAAAGAGATTGCCCTGAAAGATTAATTGAAAAATAACTAATAATGAACAAAATATATTCTGTAGACAAGCTTGTATATGTACGAGTACGCAAGCTACGACAGACGAGGGAGATTAATGTCATCAAAACATTGTACAGTGTCCCAGTCAAAACTCAAATAATTTCTTCTTCACATGTTCAAGAATAAATATGAAATTACAAAACAAAAATACGATGGCAAAAGAAGTTTTCTGTGATGAGGAAATTTATTGAAAAAAAAACCGAGAAAATTGATAATTGGTTTGCATACGTACTCCAGGAACTAATCGTTAGTAGCAGATGTAAAATTACCCTTGCAACTGGGGCTATTTCAAAAGCAATATGCACAATGTGCATTGACGGTTCTTTCGCAATTCCTGATAATCCATGCCTTCTCTATTGTTAAAAACTCCACCATCTTCCTTCTCAAAGAATACCAAATCCATCATGTATGCATCCAGTGGAACCTTGACAGCAAAAACACACTAAATTAAACCTTTCTTTTCCTGAACAAACCCAAGACATCATTTGTAAATTACGTTGTTTCTTTTAGTCAGCAGGAAACACAAGCAAGTGATATGTACTGACATGATATGCCATCACACTTTACACCTTTAAACTTGAACTCAATGCATGTCATCTGTGAGTTGTATGATGCTGCTCACAATTTCCATGACAAGAAAAACAAGAAAAATCCAGAGTGAGGCATGAACAAAAAAGATGATTCAAAAACCAAAATATGAAAGCTATAATAACACATAAACTGATGATAAGCCACCATATTAAGTGGAATAAAATTACCAAGTATATTAAGAATACAAAGAACTTGCATGCGCTAAAGACAGAATAAAAGCTAGAACTAAAAGCTTACCAGTGGCAATGACATGAGAGCCATTATCTGCAGGCAACATGTTCTGAGGTGGCAATGGACCCTTGCTGTGGGTTCAATGGTTGAATGAACATCTGACCCAAACTTTGGGCTTAACATTCAGAACGGTGCTAGCAGGATTATAGAAAACTGTCACGGTACTTCCAGCCTGAACATCTAGAGGCTCAGCATAAACTATATGCTTTTGTGAAAACAAAACCCTTTTCAAAGTTATTTCATTTGTTCCAGCTTTCATACGTGCTGTTTTTTCAGCCTGAGACAAGAGAAAGAATAGAGGCAGTAGGATTTAGCAGTCTTGAAATTCAGAAAATTACACTAAGACGATCAAGTTTTCATAAATTTAACCAAAAATAAATCTAAAGAAGGATGCATCAAAGACACCCCCTTTTAGCTGTTAGTCCCACAAATGCAACTTGTTCAGAATATAACAAACACTCAAGAGCCACTGACGGATATAAATTAAGTGGCCGTTCTCAGTGTTCAGTATGTGAACCCAACAGGACAACTAGCAGACCACAAAACATTTGGTACGAATTTCAGCTATGCTTGTGTTGTGCATGATTTAATGATAACCAATCATACTTTTATAACCAACAATGCACAAAATCTTTATCCTTCCATTCTAATTCCAGTCATTTCAAATTCAGCATCATATCAACTGACCTTTCCACGTACAGCCTCTTCTCTTAACCTCCTCTCTTCTAGTAGTTTCGTGTATATTTGGCGTTCTTCCTCAACCCAATACAATTCTTCAGGCATACTGTTTTGGACAATTGCATGGAAATCTTGGAGATGATTGTTATCATACACAGTGGCACTACGAGTTGGACCATCAGCAAATACCCAATCCAGGATAAAGGCTTGATCAGGTACAACAACTGCAAAAGACATGGTTGCACAAAACAATTCTTATGATACAGCAATGACAAACCAACAAAAGAAACCATGCAGAGCAGGGATAGGCACACAGACACAGCATCCTTCTTGTGCCACCTTTAGAAAGTTGCAACCAGGTCCACAAAAGGGGATGCAGAGGAGTCAAGCAGCAATGTAATAACTCATAAGAGAGAAATATTTGAGACCTTTTCCTCTTTATTAAAAATAAATAACAGTCATTTCTTATACTTTTCCTAAAAGGTACCAAAACAGATTGAAATTTCATGATAAACAGCAATTGCGAGTTTGTGACCATTAAGCTGAATAGACACTGTAAAAATAAAAAAAAAAATGCACTATTACTAGATTAAAGAAGATCTATTCAAACATACCATTAGCAGACCACCAGGCAGCTTCCCTTGTATCAGAGCTGCCAAACTGCTCAACAATGGACAATCTGTCCTTCCAATTATAATGCCCCTCATGAATCCAAAGGTCATTAGCATGGGCTAGTGGACCTGAGCTTTTGTTAAATGTAACTTGACCATTTCCTCACCTTTGAACTCACTAGGTTCTATGTACCAAACATCATCAACAGACCTTGCAGTCTTTTTCATCAGTTTTTGCAACATTCATCTCCTTTTTTCAGTTTCTGCTCTTGCCTGTGCTCTATCAGCTTCACTAGCAGCCTTCTCTGCTTCTCTTTGCCTCTGCTCTTCTGCTAGTCTTTCCTTCTCATTTTCTCATTAGTTGCGATGCTCTCCTCTTTTACAATGCCATCATTCTCTAAGTCATCAAATTGACTTCCCTCAACAACAATTTTATCCTGTGGCAGAGTCGCACCCTTACCAACTCTACTGATACTTCCATTTTTGACCATTTGATCACGTTTAACAGTGACTTCTTTATGCTTCTATGATACTTTTCTCTACTATCTTTTCTTCATTAAGTTTCTTCTCCTCAGGAAGTTCAATTTCTAGTTTATCATCCTTATCAACTTCTATTTCCAGTGTTCGCTTGTTAGCCTGTGCAGTCTCACTAGATTTTGGGTAATCGAACCCTCCTTTTCTCCTTTATTTTTTAAGTCTCTCTTCTTGGTGCTTGATCATACTGGTGCTCTCGGCATGAATCCCTTTGGGGAAGAACCTCGAGGCCTTGCAGTTGACATTTTTCTCCGTCTCCTCGTAGAAAAATCTGCATATGAATGCAGTTCAAATTCAAAACTGTATTCAAACTGATGAATAAGAATTTAAATCACAAAACCTAATATCATATCATATTTTCCTTATCCTATAAGTAAAATTAAAAAACAACAACTAACCTGCAGCAGAAGTAATTTGAAATGAAATCCCACTCGCTGGAAACTTCTTGATCCATGGTTAAAACCATTCACAACAGAGTAAAAAGCATTCAGTATCCAATAGACTCGTATCAATACAATTTACTCGCTTTCATCTGCTTAGAATGAATCAAGTCTCAGTCACAAATTCAAAATTATAATTACTGTCACCAAGCAACAGAAAAAGGCCAATGAGATCCCAATAACCAAAAAACAACATTTCAATCAGCAACAGAACAAGAAAAAAATAATCATAACCACACAATCAAACCAATAAACAACAGCCTTTAAAAACTTACATCAACCATCATTATACATGAACACCAGAACCAAAAAAGCTCACATTTTTCAGTTCAGAATCAACAAACCAATAACAATTCAATCAAAATAATAACATAACATACTCACCAGCACAAAAAACAGCAGGAATTAAATGAACCCGTGAATCGTTTTTGAGTAACGAGGACACATACACTTGAAAGCTTTCCACTTCTAACATGAGGGAAAGACCCACCAACTTCCATGGCTTTCTACTTTTAGAAACAAAACAGAATGTTTTTGTGTCAGAAAACTCACTTCAAAGTTTCAATATTTAACTCCAAAATGAAGTTATTATGGTTAATCCATTGATCAAGACTCAATCTTTTTTATTCTATTAATAAAATCATGCATATTCTTATGACCATTTAAAATTTTTAAGAGGTAAAACATCCTCTAATAAATAGTACTTCACAAGTCCCAGAATCTCAGCCGTAAGTGTGAAGAATTTCACTCTACATTTAAAATATTGATCTAAAATGTGGGTTATGTTTAGATCGATCGTTGATTGATGGGAATTGGGTCAATGGTAGATGGATTGTGGAGACGGGTTTGCTGAGATGGTGTATTGTGGGGTAGCATGTGGTGAAGCACTGATAGAGATAATGTAGAAAATTTTGGGAAAAGTTCCCTGAAAGGGATATAGGCTTATGAGAAGCTGTCAGTGTACGATAGAAAAGGCTTAGATCGCTCGAGAATCGAAACAAGAATAGACTCATCAAATGGAGACATGACATGCCATGTTAGCAGCTAGTTTTATGACTCAGGTGAGTCAGAGACCAGACTATGAATTTGTGGTTTGCCACTGAGAAAAGAAAAGGTAGGTCTCGACTAGCGTTGAAAATGCGATTTCTCTTATAGTTTATTTTATATCCATATTTAAGTCCTTAGATAAGTGGAAATATATAGCATGTGAACCTATATATATATATATGTATATATATCATATTCTTCAATCAATTACATGCTTCAATGAGACTGATATTACTTTTCTATTTTCTATCTTCATTGCTTATTTATTCATATTATGCAATGAATTAAAGAAATCCAACAATACTACCGTTCTAAATGTTCTTGAACTTAAATAATTAATTAAGTAGTTGTTGTTATATTATGCCATAGCTGTAGCAGGTGTTGTTTCAACATATTTTACAACATAAAACAAGTGTAAGTACACGGTATGGCCAGGAATTTTGATGAAGGTAGTAGCCTGAAAGTTACCAATCAAACAATATTAGAAAAGACATTTATTTAGTGAAAATAACTGCAAACTTGAATTCTTAATTCACATCAATAAAATCTAATGATATCTGATTCCTAGAAAGGTTTATAAGCTCTTTAAATAAATTAGAAAACTTATTTCTATTAGAAAACAAATAATCGAGGAAAAGTAACAAATTTAACTCAAACAGGATCTCCTGAGCCTAATTCAAGAGATCTAAAAGTCAGATTAATAACAAAGTTTTTTTGTTTATGGAACAGACCTTGAAAACCTCCTTTTAAAATTCAAATCCGATGCAATGATTAAATTTATGATTATAATATTTTTTAAATATAAAAATAGTTTGGAACAACCAAATATCTTTTTAGATTTAAATTTATCCAGATAATCTATAAAAACATACATTAAAACATCTATATAATAAATCTTTAAGTGGCCAGAACCTTTACTTTCCTCATATCCAACTACATCAATTTTTACTCTACCTATACTGCAACAACCATCTCCACAACTAGTTAATCCTTTAAAAAGGAAGTAAAAAATGATTGTTTTAGATCCTTTGTTTTTACATCAAATTTTCTTCAGAGTCCATTTGTTTTTTCTATCAATTTTTTTTTGAAAAAATTAATATCTTTTTGTATTTTTAAATCATTTTAACATATACTGATATCAACAATTATTTTAATATATTTTTAAATAAATTTTTTTTTCAAAAACTACCAACACCGTATTCTTAAACACTACACCACATTCTTAAACGCACTGTTAACAGCGCTGCCGTTGGTCGGGGTCGCACTTATTGCACAGAAGATTCTCGTGCATGCGTCGCACGAAACTGTGGCTCTGAGGCGAAATAGAATGTCCAAACGCATTTGGCTTGTGTCCTGTGATGGCAGCAGAGTTCCAGCTTGGCAATTCTGGTGACCTTGATTCGTTTTATGTTAGTGTTTTTTTTTTTAATGGTTACAACCTGCGCGTCTTTGCTTGTTGTGCCTTCTAATCAGAATTACCAGGCAAAGACGTTGTGCTGACAGACATGGTTGATACAGTTGATACTTGCAAGATTTCTTCTTATTCTCATATTTTCAAGAACTCGTCCACGCACTTACTCCTATCCTCTTAATGATACGACCAGTACCTTCGGTTGTTCATCATCGAATTGCCGAATTCTCTTCCGTGTAGGTAAATTTTCTGCAGGTTTTCAATCTTGTACGTAGTGCTTTGTTGTTGATCATTTAATAGGGGTAGTTTAATTTGTTCTGTGAGGAGTTAAGAAACCTGCAGATATGGATGTTGGTATACTGCTAAAACACACAATCTAGAGTTCATGCAGAGGAATTATATTCACGGAACACATCCACAACCAAAAAACAAATGCAGCAAAAGGTGCTCACACGCATGTCCATCACCGGTGGAAATAACACCAAGTGCTTCGCTAGAAGATATAACACCGAGCCCTTAACTTGCCAGAAACAAGGCGCGATAGCACTGCTCCAAGACGTTTGGCACAGATTATAGAAGGACTTATAGGCAGTGGTAATTTTTAACAGTAAGCCTACCCTTAAAAGGTGAGAGGGTGAATGGCGTTTATGGCTACAGCGAAAAGGCTACATGTTTATTTATTTTTACTTAATAATTGGATAATTATTTTTTTTATTAAAAAAAATTACCCACTTTAAGATTTTACCCCAGCTCATTTAATGTTCATATGGACAATGCAGGAGTTCCCCCTTTTTTTTATACTTTTTTTCAATATTTTCGTCTCTTATTTTTTTATTGTATTTTGTAAGTTTTTTTTTTAATTTCATTCTTTAATATTTTATTAATTATAAATTATTCTTCATAATTTATATCAATTTATTTTATATAATGTTATTATTAATTATCTTAAATAATTGTTTTAATTTTTGATTGATGTTTATTTTTTTGAGCTTCTATTTTAGTTGATTTTTTTTAGTTTTTTTTTTCAATTTTATCATTCAACATTTTATTAGTTTTAAATTATTTTTTAAAATTTATTTAAATTTACTTTATTTTAAATTATTATAACCTCAAACAAACATTCTAATATTTTGTCGGAGTTTAATTTTGTAAACTATTATTTTTATTATCAAATCATTAAGAAAAATACTTAAAAAAAGTTGTTAAATATATGTTCTAGTTTAGCATCAATCAATTTTTTTTATTGAATCATTTTTTATTTCAATTTTCATCCTTAATGATTGATTTGGAATTTATTTTT
>SRLM01001038.1:292325-422492 GCA_015708895.1 Populus ilicifolia
ACTTTGGATTCCCATACATATTTTCTTTTATATATATATATATATATATATATATATATAGTGAACTCTTCGGGTGCCCATAATGTATGGATCGTAAAGTGGTTGACAGCTTGGCACACAATGTGCTTAGAGGTATCATCCATTTTTCCTTCTTTTATTCTTTCTTCAACTAGGACTAGATTAGGCCTCGAGTTGACAGGATTCCGAGTCACCCGCATGTCGGGTCTAGCTTTTACAACTATGGACTTAACTGATATTAATACAAGACAATGACATTGTTGGACAATCTCTCAATTAAAAGCCCGTAAGAAAACTTAAGGATCAAAGCTACAAGAGTTGACCTGCTTCGGATTTGTCGTTAATGGTAGAGAATATAATAAACCATTTCCTGCAATCTCATCCATCAACTTATTTGGTAATGGTATCTTTGTCAGAAACACATCGGAGAAGATCCACCAGCATAGTGGTGGATCCCAGTGGAGTTAATCGCATTAGTTGATCATAATCTTTTGAATGCAACAAGCACTCATTTCAGCTTGTCAGTATTATACTGTTGGGTGATGTAGTTGTAATTATGTTTTAAAGTTTTTTATATTAAAATATGTTAAAATAATATTTTTAATTTTTAAAAAGTTATTTTAAAAATAATTATATTAAAACAATCCAAAATATATAAAAAAATTATTTTTTAATAAAAAAATTTGAATGAATTTGATATATTATTATAATTGGAAATGATCTCTTTAATAGAAATGCACCTTATTATAAAATGATGAAAATATTCATGAACAGAAGATGATTATGAGATTGTTTGTGTATTTTTCAAGTAATTATACTTTGTTTGAAATAAATATTAATAGAAAATGAAAAATGAAGAAAACATAAAATTAAATTCTTATTAAAAAATTTGAAACCAATAAAGAAAACTAGCTCCATACAAAATTAAGATTAAGTATTAAATATTGCAACTATAAAACCGAAAAATTATTCTATCTTTAAGAAAAGTCATCATTGTTTAATTTACTCTACTTATATTAGTAAAGTAATGTTTTTCTTCTAAGAAAAAAATTACTTGAAGACTAGTGTTGGCCCATTTAAGATCAGCCAAGACTGCATGCATTGCACGCCAATGTTGTTTCTTCAAGCCTCTGTATAAAGGGAGGCATAGCTTGAGGACTGAAACCGCATATCCCTCAACCCATAAACACATTGCTACCTCATGATTGCTAGATGGCTACTCATCTTGGCTGGCATTTTTCACGAAAGCTCTTCCGAATAATTTGCCTGTTAGCTTCTGCTAAGCTGGTGATGCCATCCAATATTACGGACTTGGATCCTCGTTTTCCCACCGATTGTTTCAATCGCACATCCTTTCCGCCGGATTTCATATTTGGGGTAGCCTCATCCGCTTACCAGGTAGCTCGACTGAACCTTTACTAAGCTTCCCTAGTTGATTACTAATCGCACTTTTCTTCTTACTTAATAAGACTAAATCAATCTGAGCTTAATTATAGCTAGCTATTAAGATACACACAATTCAAATGCTCCATTGTAATGTTTTTTCATTTGCTGGTGTACTTCTCCTAGCATCTCGTTTCTGATCGCCTTTCCTCCATTTTATTTATCAAAATGGTGCCAATTAAATGGTTTACATGCAAAGGAGGTTCATTTAATGTATATAATTGCGTGTCAAAAACAATTAAAGAATTCCTACATATACCAGTACTATATATGCTATAAAAAATCCTCAATATATATATATATATATATCGTCTGATTTTGGAATTGTTTGTTTATGGTATCAAGTACGAGGGTCATGCAATCGTAAGTCTCAGAGGTCCGAGTGAATGGGACACTTTTGCTCAAGATTTCCCTGGTATCTCTCTCTCTCTTACTCTTACTACGACTTTTAGTATTCGAAATTCAATTTTCAGTATTTTAATTATTGTAATTTGCTTTATTGGCTTTTGTCTTCCCATGAGGTAAGTTTCTAAGAATAAGTCCATCAATTTTATTAACTGAATCTACATCCTCTAATTTCTAAGAATGGATTGAATTTATACTCTTACCTTCAAACTTTAATATTTATTAATTTTTTTTTTGTAATTTTTCATCTATGCACAACAATTTTTATTCCTCGCATTGATCTTTTTTTTTTATTTAATTATGAAAAATAGTCTCTTCATAAAACTTTTATGAGTATTTTTGCAATATTCTTTGGTTAAATCGGATAGTTAATGCATGCTGATTTATTAATCCTGATATATCATCTATTGTTAAAGCATTAATGGTATGCACTCAATTCTTCAAATGAAAAAATCATAAAGAATTGAAAAAGTTTGAGAACTCTTATCATCAACTTAACTATTCTCTTTGATATTATTTTTACGTGAGAATGTTAGCAAATAGTATAAATTATATTTTGAGATATTATTTTAAAATTTAAATTTTAAAGTTAAATTACTTTTTTTAATATAATATCATATTTTTAATAATTTAATGATCATTAATATCATAATCTTTATTTATTTGATAAAAATTAAATATAAATAACGCGTGTCTGTTTAAATTTCCTTTGCGTATCATTGTATTTGTTTATGCATGGTTGCTTCATATATTAAAAGGTTTTAAGGACATGAAATTAGGAAACCATAAGACAAATACAGTTTACATCGTAGCATGAATGACTAATGTACAGCTCCATCGATCATTTTTATGAGGACTTTTAGAAAGGATAGCTGATGGCAGCAACGCAGACACCGCAATTGATTTCTACAATCGCTACCAGGTATAGATCAATTTGATAATAATTCTGTAAAAAATATTAATTTTTTTTCTAAATAACTCATAATAAAAATAACACGTATTCCAAATCATGGCAACTGGATTAGAAATTAACAAGTTATTCATTAAATAAGCTAAATTCCATACTGGTAAAGAAATTCTTTACAGCAATAAGGTTATGTTTCGTTTAGTATAACTAAATAGACAGAACACATACAAATACTGAAGAGTAAATTAAAAAAAGAAGATATTAAATAAATAAATCTATCACTTTAGCAGTTTTGATGTAAATTTAAAACATGATGAGGGACAAAGGGTCTCCATTATCTTGTCTTTTTTGTCTTGATATTATAGCCAAATGCTACTTAACAACACAGAAATGCACACCTGCACGCGCACATATTTAGAAACACAAAACTAAACTTTAATCTGTTAGAATCTCTTGAATACTTGTAATAATGAACGTGAATATCCATAACGTGACAGAGTGATCTTCAAATAGTGAAGAACTTGAGCGTGGATGCTTTCAGATTGTCTATCGACTGGTCCAGAGTGATTCCCAGTACGTATTACTTAGAGATAAAGAACAGTAAAAGGATGTGCATTTATTTTTTTGTTGATACTTTTTTACTTTTAGTTTTTTCAAAAACAAATATTTAATGATATTCAGGTGGGAAAATAAGTAGAAAAGTGAACCAGCGTGGAATTGATTTCTACAACAAGGTCATCAATGAAAGCATAGCAAACGGTTAAAATCTTCTCCCACTTCTGATCAGAAATATACAATTTCTGGTGTTTCATGGGTGCTGCTTGAATCTTTAAAATAATTTGTTAAGAAATGTGGATCAAAGTTAGAAGAACTCAGAAAATTACTTGCAAGGATATCGCGAGCATATTGAACCAACTATTTAGTAACTTGAATTAATCCGTGTGAATTTGATTTCATAATATGAAAAAATAAAATCAAAGGGGATAAAAAAACTAAATAATTCTTTTTTATTTCTTCTGGAGGGTTAAAAATACTTCATTATTTGTTTTGGGAAGATGTTATCTAAAAGCCGCTCTCATCTTTTGAGGCTAAACTTCACAGGTTTTGAGCCTTTTATAACTCTCTTTCATTGGGATATTCCTCAAGGACTCGAAGACAATTATGGAGGGTTCCTAAGTGATCAAATTGTGTAAGTCATCACCTTTTATCAAGGTTATTGAATAATTTAAAAATAGAAGTCAAGCATTCGTATTTGTCAAATTATGTATGGAATTGTAACATAGTATTTCTGTTCTTTTAATTAATTTATAGGAAAGATTTTCGAGATTTTGCTGAACTTTGCTTCCGGGAATTTGGTGACCGAGTGAAGTACTGGATTACGTTAAATGAGCCACAAAAGTACTCCAGTGCTGGCTATGATTCAGGTGACTTTGCACCGGGCCGATGTTCCAAATGGGTGAATGAAAAGTACTGCATGAAAGGAGACTCTTCCACTGAGCCTTACAAAGTTGCCCATAATCTCCTCCTTTCTCACGCAGCAGCAGTAAAGACATACAAGGAAAAGTATCAGGTATCCAATAAATGCACATTTTTAATGGATAGAGTATTATTTAATCCCTATGAACAATATATATATATATATAGGCATCACTTTGATTATTGAAAATGTAGGCTTCTCAAAATGGGAAGATTGGGATAACACTCAATACCCCTTGGTTCGAACCCTACTCTAACAGTACGGATGATTATGATGCTGCCAAAAGATCTCTTGATTTCACCCTTGGTTGGTATGTATTTCTCCAAAACATGAGCTAGTAGCTAGCTGGATCTTCTATAATTTTCATTAATTATTTAAATAGCACAATTGCTTGGTGGTTGCTTAGTAGTCCTTGTGATATAATTTGGAAGCTTCATATCATTTTCATTTGTATTACTGCTCTAATCCAAAAGTTGGGCTTCTTTAGCATCATATTTCCTGTCAGAAGACAGTAGTAGATAGTTTAACAAAGCAGCGGAGTTTATATAGACTTTTGGCTTGAATTTAAATTGTGTCCTTGATGTTGGAGAGTCGATATTGTCTTGTTGGCTGTATTTGTTTCAATTAATCTAGATTTTCGTAAGAAAAAAACTAAATTATTGTATAACTCATAAAAACATTTCATGTTTCTAGGTTCTTGAATCCTATAACATATGGTGACTATCCGACCAACATGCGGGAATTGGTTAAAGAAAGATTACCGCCATTCTCGTCACCAGATGAAGTGAAAGGAACATATGACTTTGTTGGATTAAATTATTATACTGCATATTATGCAGCAAATGCAAATACTTCTGACCCGGATCATCTTAGATATCAAACAGATTCTAATGCCAACATTACAGGTAAGAATTTTGTCATTTTAGTCTTGCTAAGGGACAAATGGTTACTATTGCCATGGACCGAAGCGATAAAAATTGTCAGGTTATGCCCTGGAGGTTTAAAAAAATGTACCTCTTTTAAGTCCTGGAAGTTAGATTTTTTTGTCATGTCCATGCACATAGCTATATGGGTTTTTGATGATTATCCGAAAAAAAAAAGTCCTTGAAGTTAGAAAAGTCTTGAAAATCATTAGAGATTTGTAAAACTTAGTTAGAGTTTGATTATTGTTTCAAAAGAAAGAGAGAATTTCATGTGCTTTATATTTTTAAAAGATAAAAATTAATCTCAAAACTATAAGAAAAATAAATTTATTTTATCTATTTGTCACTGTAAAAATAAGTTTTTCGTTTCTTCTGCATTTGTTTTTTTTTTTTCAGGAGAACGAGGAAGGATCCCCATCGGTCCAAAGGTTTTTTAGAAAATGATGCATAATTTAGACAATTTTACTTCCTTTGATATTTGAAATCGAGAAAAAAATGTTAGTATAACGCGAGCTAGCTGCATGCTCTACAAATTGCAGGCTGGTGCATCATGGCAGTATATCTATCCAGAGGGGATAAAATATCTTTTGAACTACACCAAAGACAATTACCAAGATCCAATAATTTACATAACTGAGAATGGTATTTTAATAAACTTTGCACTTTACAATGGAAAGTTAGTAAGATTTCAAGGGCCAAACTCATTAATTCTTCTTTCTTTCATATTTTTCGTCTATTTAGGGTACAGCTGCTTGCTTGATGCTAATGTATCAGATGCTAAAGCCTTGAATGATAGTCCAAGAATAGAATTCCATTTTCACCATCTTCAGAATGTTATAAAATCTATCGAGTGAGTTTACTTACTGTGTAATCACACGATTTTAATTTCCTCCCCCCCCCCNCCCCCCCCGGTTTTTGCCTTAAATTAAAGCGAACATGCACTTATAATCGGCTGCTAACCAAAAACGTTAGGGCTCAAATAAAGATTTAAATAAATTAAAAGACCAAAATGTTAACGTTTGAATTCATTTCTGCAGCGATTATGAAGTTCAAGTCAAAGGTTACTTTGCATGGTCTTTCACCGACGACTTTGAATTTACAGATGGATACACCATAGGATTTGGTTTAGTGCATATAAACCGTAAATCTAATTTAACAAGACAAATGAAGCTCTCAGCATCCTGGTTTTCAGAATGCCTTTCAAAGCAATGAGCTGCTCCAGCGGTATATTTCAAGCGATTAAGACTAGCTTGATGGATGAGAAAGAGTGTGGCCAATTAAAACTTGGGTATGTTACCAAGTTAAATTTCAAAGTAAAAATTTGGCCTTTTGGTAATTGAAAATAAATTGGTTAGTGAGGGGAAGGACAAAAATAAGCCAAAAATAGATGAGTATAATGCACCATTGGATAAACTTTCTATCTATATTATAATCCTTATGGATTCACCAATGCTTCACTTCCATCCTTAAATTTCAAAATTCTCTTAATTTTACTTATGTAGTTTATAAGAGTTTTTAATCCTTCGTTATTGGACAATGAGAGTTTCAAGCTTGAAGCCTTTAAAAAATATTTTTAAATTTTTTATTGTTAATTAAAACAATAATTTGTTGAAATTATAGTCTAAGTTTGGAATTCTTAACAGTTTTTTTTTTTAAAAAAACTTTATTTAACTAGTATTTATAATCATTATGATGATGATAATTAATAAAAACATCATGCTAATGCTGAACCAAATGTTTCCAAGTACTTAGATAATTAAATTATTGATCATGAGTGGGTTATTCGAGCATAATTAATAGACATGAAAATAGCAAGTAACCGAAACACAGGTTGTGTCTATGCTGTTACAAGCCTTGTCTATATGATCAGCCTGTAATAGTACAGACCGGAAGGCGATGGATGGCCGGGCCTTAAATTTGTTCTGTTTTACGGGAGTCCATGAAAATTTATTTCTAACTAAAAATAATTATAACCTTAACACCTCTGGATAACAAAGAGGATAACAAAGAGGCAAGAGGCATGTTTGACTTTTTAAGCTCAAACTTTTGCATCAATATTTAATTTTTTTATTTAATTCATTTAAGCGCAATATGATAATGTTTGTCATGTGTATATAATATTACAACAATTATTCTTTCAAGTCAGGATAGTTAGGAATGGTGTGGGAGTGAAAGATAAGAAAATTTTATCTTTTATCATAACCTATTTTTGAGTAATTTCTCAAATTCATTTTTTTTGCAAAAAATAAAAACCAAAAACTTGAAAAAATAAGTTGAGGAGGATTTTAAATATATAAGAAGATCAAGCTACAATTTTGAACAAATTAGAAGTCTAATTGTACCTTATTACACCTAAAATTAAAGAGATAATACATATTCAAGTTCAAAGTAAATTATTATTGGATGAATGTGCATAAAAATTAAGCTTAAGGATATAATTAAAATTTTAATAGGCCAATTTAATTTAATCACGAGTCAAATTAATGTTTAATAATGTTTAAGAATTGATTTGGATTTAATTAAAAGATTTAAATGTGCAATGACTTAATTATACTTTAAGTGAGTCAAATTAACTTTTTAAGGGTTTAATTGGTAAAAATTTAAGTTTGAGAGCCCAATTTGAGCTTAATTAAGAAGATTAAAATTTTAAAAGATTAAATTTAATTTTTATCAAGTCAATTGATTGAAATCAAAAGCAAAATCACAAGAAAAACAAAGTTTTTAGGTCAATTAATGGTTAGATTGAAGAAATTAACAACCGAGAACCAATCAACAAAAGATGTTGAACTATGAGGGCTTAATTGATTGAAATTAAGGGTGCAATTAAAGAAATTTAAAAGCTTGATGGTCAATTGAGGGTTAAATTGAAGAAATATAAAACTAAGGACTATAATGAAAAGGCACATAAATCTAGGGCTAAAATTGAAGTGTTTTCAGAGATAAAATTATATAAAATTGAAAGTTTAAAACCAATTAGAGATGTATTTGAGAGCAATTAGAATTTCCACTAAAATGACAGTTTCGAGAGCTACTTTGTAGATATATTTAATGTCTCTATTCTTCACCAAAATTTGACAAACATTTTTTATTCCAAAAATAATTTGAAAAAAATTGTATAAAAATAATCACTTAATATTCAATCATATCTTAATATGGTCCTTGTTGGTTGATTGACACCATAATAGACATGGTGCCGACTTAAAAGGACCAACTCAAATAACCTTCAATTGTCAAATATGATAGTTCATGATGTTTCCTTTGAGTTAATAGTTGAAATTATTTTTAGATAAATTAAAGACCAAAATGTTTTTTTAATGAAGACATGATAACTCTCTTCCACCTTTTACAAATAAGAGAAAATTTCATGGCCATAAAGAAATTGAAAGTCAAAGTTTGAGAAAAACATTAGCCTCACTTGGTTCTTCTCTAGTGGCTAACCTTTCTTTCCTCTCCATTAATTTCTTTAGCTACCAAAATCTCTACCTGTATCGTGGCTTATAACAACTCATTTTTCTCCACCAACCTAGCTTCATGTTGGTGATAGAGGCAACCACCATGAGCTTCTCTCTCTTTGCCATAAACTTTTTCTTCCTCCAATGCCAGCCATTGATTCTTCCATCAGTGGCAATCGCCAACATAACCTCTTTTTCATGTATTTTCAGGCAAAAGGTAGAGGATGATGAACAATAACTAAATAACATATCATCTAGTTTGTATTTTTTATATAAAAAGATCTTGAAAACAACTTTGTTTTGACTTTAGGGTTTTAATTTAGAAATTTAATCAAAGTTCAATTTAGTCCATAGACTTTTAGTTATTGCAATTGTGTCTCTAATTAGTTTAAAACATCTAATTTTATGTAATTTTACCTTTGCTAAACTTCAATATTAACCTTAAATTTTAACCTTTTTTATTTATTTTAGTCATTGTTGTAGGATTTATGCAAATTGACCATCAAACTTCTAATTTGCTTGATTTTTATATTTGATTTCAACTAATTAACTTTGTAAAAATTAAGTTTGATTCTTTAAAATTTTAATATTCTTAATTAAGTTTAAATTGAGCTTCCAAACTTAATTCTTCACCAATTAAGCCCTAATAAAATTAATTTGACCTATGTAAAGTATAATTAAGTCTTTACACTTAAATAAAATAATTAATTTGACCTAAATTAGTTATTAAACATTTAATTTGGCTCTCCAATTAAACATCTAATTATGACATCGGGCTTATTTTTTTATGTAGATTTATTTATTAAGAATTTAGTTTAACTTTAAATTTGTATTATCTCTTTAATTTTTGGTGTCATGAGGTACAATTAAGTTTCTAATTGTATTCATAATTGCAGCTAAACTCTTTGTATATTTGAAATCCCCCTTATTTTTTTTTGTAATAGTCAAAAGTTTTATTAGAAAGATGATAATAAATATAATATCCTAACTTACATTAAATAAATGAATAAACAGAGGAAAGAAACAGAAAAAAGAAAAGCACAAAAGCTGCCACATGAAACAAGGGAGAGCAGCAATTAAGGGTAAAACTATTATTACATTATTTTTTTAAAAAATAAAAGCAAATTTTGAGGAATAATTCAAAAATAAATTATGATATCCCTACTCTTTTCCCGCCATACCAGGGCAGCTACATTGTCCCTTAGAGTTGATGCTGTTGAAGTGCAAGCATTAGATATACCTAACATCATAACCTTGATTATTTGTTTCAAATACAGTATTGGATCAATGTATGATCTAGCTGCTATTGTTGGGTTTTTCACCATAAATCATCATAATCCTAAAGTTACATACATCTTCACCATCTTCTTCCTTCCTTTCTTTACTAAAACAAAAGCCCTATTTTCATTCAACCAAAAACCCAATACAAAGTTGATCAAACCCACTTGTTAATAATTTTTAAAAAATCATAGAAAAAAAGAGAGAATAAATTTGAAAAATCAATAAAATAAAAGATAAAAAATATATCAATTAATGCTATACGTTTCTTGAATTTTGTGGTTTTATGATATGGGTTATATATATGATGTTATGAAATTAGGTTATTTAATATGAGTTTCTTTGTTTGTTTGTATATGCAGGTAATTTAGCTATTTTATCGATTTAAAAATTTTAATTGGCTGAAAATGTAAAATGTAACTTTTAAAAGAATAGAAAAAAAGTGAAAAAAGAGAGTATACTACAAGGAGGTATTTTTTCCTGCAATCTCATTCTTCAACTGAACTGGTAATTGGAGTCTTTGTCAGAAATACATAGAAGAAGATCCACCAGCATGGTCGTGGATGGGAAATGGAGATAATTGGAGTAGTGGATCATGATCTTGTGGATGCTCCAAGCACTCATTTCCTTGTTAGTGCCCTACGTTTTAAATAGAAGTCTTCATGTGTTTAATGAAATATGAACCTCTATGGAGATGTTCTAGACATTTTTTTTACTGTAATAGGAAAAAAGTCTTCGTGTGTTTCATGCGTTCAATAATTAAATTATAATTATTCTTCGTGTGTTTCATGTGTTCAATAATTAAATTATAATTATTCTTTTTATATATAAAATATATAATTATACTTTTTTTTATCAAAACTTTACATGCTAGATTTATATTACTTTACACTGAATTTGTATTAAATAAATAAAAATAATAAAATTTAAATTTGAAATTATTAGATTAATGTTATATTAAAAAATTAATTTAATTTAATAACTTAAATTAGTAGATGTTAAATTTTAAAATATAATTTATATTATTTTATAATAATTTTTGTAAGAAAGATAATAATTTTATTAGATTTTGTTGTACTTGAATCCTAATATACGGGTCCATGTTGTATGGATCGATATGATCGAGTGGTTGACAGTTGGCACATAATGCCCATAGTGCCTCTAATTTTGTGCTGAGGTAACTTCCATTAACTGATTTGTATCCAATAATTAATTAATTAGAGAAATGCCCACTAGTTGCATTGTATATGATACTTCTTAAAAATTGCAATAAAAGCTAAATGTCGACAAATAAATGTAAATTAAAAAAAAAACTAAAAATGACAATTGAATTATGCATAAAATTTGTAATTAAAAAAAAAGACATATTATCATATCTTACGCCACCAAAACTAGTTAAAAGATTAATAATTATTTTCAAATTTAAAAAGCTTTCTAAATAGAAAAATAAAAATGTTAATAAATATTATAACTTAACTCATGACTTCTTGAATATTAAAACTTTAATATTATACTTAAAAAACTTTTTTAACTTAAAAATTTAAATTATAAGATATAATTTATATTATTATACATTCCTTACAGCATGTTTAAAAGTTAATTTGAGGAAATACTTTATTATATTGTCTACCGCCAAATAAAGAGAGAACTCCCACTGAATCTCTAAGCAAATCAACTGTAGTAGTTTTCATTCTCAAATTGTCTTTTGGGCGTTTAATTGAGAAATTGTCAGACAATGAAATTGTTATTTATTATTTATTATTATTATTATTATTATTATCAGTCAAGTTATAATGTTTACTTATAATTTAGTTGCTTTTTCTTTTTTAATTATTTTGAAAAAAAATATTAAGCTTTACTAGTTTTGGGGATCTCTGGTATGATGATGTCCTTTTTAATTATAAATTTATATGCATTGATTCATTTGTCATTTTTTTTTATCTTTTTTTTATTATACATTTATTTAATTCACATTCACAATTAATTTTTATTTCAATTTTTAAGAAGTATAATATACAAAGCAGCAAGTGGGTATTTCGCTAATTAATTAGTTAATTAATGGGAAACAATTCAGTTAATGGAGGATACCTAGGCACATCATGGGCATAATGAGGCAAACTGTCAACCATTTGATCATATGGATCCATACTCTTTTTTTTTATATAATAAAATATTAGAGATTTATTAAATTAATTGTTAATTATAACCATTAATGACATGATTTAATAGAGAATAAAAGTATATAAGATTTAAGAAGAGTCATAAAACTTTTTAATAGAATTAAATCAACATCAATCTAATCAAGCAAAAAGACCCAAAAAAAAAAAACATAACCAAGCTGCTAAGTTATCTTCTCTGCTTAACCAAATAATCAGCAACATCAGTGATCTTCTCTTTATGAACATGATTAAAACACACATAATAAATCCTATTGAATTTTGTTTGCAGGCAACAAAGCGGCATATCATTTTCTTCCTGTTAATTTAAGTAATGGCAATATTATAAGAATTTGACTCAACAACTCATTGATTTGTATTTAATTGTCAAGATCTCAGCATCATTAACTTCCATATTACCTATGAAATAAGAAAAAAATACGATGAAATCTCCCTTCTTTATGAGATCTGATAACACCACCAACAATTCCTGAAGATTGGTTTGCTATTTGAAGATGATTCAATATTTCACTTCATTGTACCTACAGCCAGAGGTATTCATAAAGGATCATTTCCCATGTATATATATCCTGGAAGTCCATATAAAACTATATTTTAATGAACAAATTATATTAAAAATTCTCACCATATTACCTATGGCACCTTTCATTACGGGCATCTGAAAAGTCGACTATCAAAAGATATGATATAATTATTTATTTTTTGTATAGAAAGATTTATATTTATCGACTTATTATCATATTGATATATGTCTGGGCATCCGAGGTAGCTATCAAGAAATATACTATAATTATATCTTTTTAATTAAAAAGGTAATACTGTAATTGTTATATTTATCGGTTGCCCTCGTTTGGATCTTGATTTTAGTTTGGTAAATACAAACAACAGGCATCTGGTACTGTAACCTTTCTTTTTACAGAGCAATTAATCTGATGGAACATACAGTGGATAAATAGGATCAGCTATATATATTTGTATTTCTATTAAATAAAACACTTATTTGGTAGTGACTGAAGTACATGGGAGGAGAAAATACTCCAGCATATAGAGTCATGGATGGGACATGGAGTTAACTGGATTGGTAGATTGCAAGTAAGATAATAGCTCTGGTGTCAAAAGTCAAACTGGATAGAAACGAAATTCCTGACTCGAATTCTATTATTTAAATTTCTCAACTTATAAACAAGTATGTGATTTATCAAGAATTTAGAGTTAATGAATTCTCCTTCATGTTTTTGTTTGTAAAAGTCCTGCGGATCGATTCCAGAAATATATCCAGAAAATAAATAAATAAATAATATTCTGGTTTAGTAGAATATAATCTTTCGGATGCTAAAAGCACTCATTTCCCTGTCAGGTTTTGCTTTACCAAAAAAATTTCATTTTAACTTGGATAAAAATCCCTACCATGGCCGCTTACGTTACACACATATGTTTGCCTCTATATAAAGGAAGGTTTAACATGAGAATTGAAACCACAAATCCCTCAACCCATAAACACATTGCTACCTAATAATTGCTAGATGGCTATTCGTCTTGGCTGGCCATTTTTAGGAATGCTCTTCCTAATAATCTGCCTGTTAGCTTCTGCAAAGCTAGTGATGCCAACCACAGATAGTAATGTTACCGCTTACTTCAATCGAACATCCTTTCCAGAGAATTTCACGTTTGGGGTAGCCTCATCCTCTTACCAGGTAGCGAGACTGAACCTTCACTTTGCTTCCAGGCTAGGATTCCCTATACGTAGTCATCAACTTCTCATCGCAAGACTACAGCTAGCTATAAAGATACACACAATTCAGATGGTTATAAGACTAAACCAGGCTGAGCTTATGCCTAGCTGAGAACATACACACAATTCAGATGCTGCTGTACTTCTCCTAGCAGCTCGTTTCTGTGGCCTTCTCTCCAATTTATTTTCCAAATTGGAGCCAAACAAATGGTTCACATGCTTAAAAAAATATTACATTAAAATTTTTAGAGTGAAGCAGGGCCAAAACGCATGCATAAAAGGATTTTTGTTTATTGTATATAACCGTGTGTCAAAAAATTAATGAATGCCTACATATTCCAATACGATATTATTAATATTAATAGTTTTCAATTCTTTGTTTATGGAATCAAGTGCGAGGGTAATATCGGAGGTCACAGAGGTCAGAGTTTATGGGAAAATTTTACTCGATCTTACCCAGGTATCTCTCTCTCTCTCTCTCTCACACTCACACACACACACACACACACATTATGAATTTTAGTAATTTAATTATTGTAATTTGCTTTATTGGCTTTTGTCTTCCCCTCAGGTATTTTTCTAAGAATAAGTCCTTCAATTTTATTAACTGAATCTTTCTCATTGATCCTTTCACAATTATGAAAGCTATATTCAAGATAATTTAACTTGTAAATCTTCAAATTAATTTATAGTTGTATAGAACATATAGATAAAATGATGCCACTCTTTCATTACTTGAAAATTCTTACATTTCAAAGGTGAACATATATCTTATTATTACTAATATTAATTTTAGGTTTATGTATTATCACATTTTCATCTTATTCTTCTTCTTTCTAAATAATATATCATCCATGCATATCTTCATATATGTCTCTGTAAGGTTGCTTCATAGGTTAAAAGGTTTTAAGAACATGAGAGAAACCATAGGACAATTACAGTTCATATAAATCTTTGCATGAATGACTAATGTACAGCTCCATCGATCATTTTTTTGAGAACTTTCAGAAAGGATATCTGGTGGCACCAACGCACTCATCGCAAATGATTTCTTCAATCGCTTCGAGGTATATATCAATTTGTTGATAATGGGATTTTGGATTGCTTTTAGCATGAATTACGAAGAATCGATCTTTTTTAGTTAATTTGATTCATTATAACTCACAATAAAAGTAACACATATTCCAAACCATGGCAACTGGATTAGAAATTAACAAGTTACTCATTTCTAAGATGATCCAATGATGTACATTAGATAAGCTAAATTCCTCACTGGTAAAGAATTTTGAAATTCTTTACTGTAGTGAGATTATTTTTGGTTAGTGTACTAGAACAAAAAACAGATACAAAAGAGAAAAAAATTTTTATTGGAGAGAGACATAAGTATACAATAAATCTGTTGCTATAATAATTTTGATGTAAACTTGTGTCCTGCGGTATAAAGGAAGGACGTGTCTACAATCTTTATCTCTCGTCTTCATATATTAAGTAACAAAGCTATCTAAAAACCGCAAACACATGCTCACACGCACGAGCTCACACACAAATACATGTATCTTCATCTCCTTTGATACGCTAGTTTTTCCACCAACTTTATAGGTAAAAATGGACTGCAGCGCAAGTAGGGTTTAGAAACAGAAAACTAAAGTTTAATCTCGTTAAAATCCAATGAATACATGTAATAATGAACGTGAATGCCATACCGTTACAGAATGATCTTGAAATATTGGAGGACATGCATATGGATGCTTTCAGATTCTCTATCAACTGGGCCAGATTACTTCCCAGTAAGTATTAGTTAGAGATAAGGAACACTGAAAGGATGTGCATTTATTTATTTGTTGACACGTTTTTACTTTTAGTTTTCTCAAAAACAAATATTTAATGATATTCAGGTGGGAATATAAGCGAAGTGAACCCGCATGGAATTGATTTCTACAACAAGGTCATCAATGAAAGCATAGAAAACGGTTTAAATCTTCTCCCTCTTCTTAGAATAAATATGCAATTTCTGTTGTTTCAAGGGTGCTGCTTGAATCTTCAAAATAATTTGTTAAGAAATGTGGATCATAGACAAAAGAACTCAGAAAATTACTTCCATGGCTATCTCAAGCATATTGAACCAACTATTTGGTAACTTCTTGAATTGATCCGTGTGAATTTGATTTCATAACATGAAAATAAAACAAAAGGGGATCAAAAAACTAAATCATTTTTTTTCCAGAGGGTAAAAAAAAATAATAATTCACAATATGATTTGAGAAGATATCTAAAAGCCGCTCTCATGTTTTGAGGCTAAACTTCACAGGTTTAGAGCCTTTCGTAACTATCTTTCATTGGGATAGTCCTCAAGCACTTGAAGACAAGTACGAAGGGTTTCTAAGTTATCAGATTGTGTAAGTTATCACCTTTTATCACATATTGTGTTCCATCATCATATAATTCAAAAAATAGAAGCCAAGCATTTGTATTTGTAAAATTATGATATGGAATTGTAACATAGAATTTCTGTTCTTCTAATTGATTTATAGGAACGATTTTCGAGACTATGCTGACCTTTGCTTCCGGGAATTTGGCGACCGAGTGAAGTACTGGATTACTTTAAATGAGCCACAAAAGTTCGCCAGTGCTGGCTATGATACAGGTGACTTTGCACCGGGCCGATGTTCCGAATGGGTGAATGAAACGTACTGCAAAAAGGGAAACTCTTCCACTGAGCCTTACATAGTTGCCCACCATCTTCTCCTTTCTCATGCAGCAGCAGTAAAGACATACAAGGAAAAGTATCAGGTATCCAAGAAAGGCACATTTTTAATGGATAGAGTATTATTTAATCCCTATGAACAATATATTTAGGCATCCCTTTGTTTATTGAAAATGTAGGCATCTCAAAATGGGAAGATTGGGATAACACTCAATACCCCTTGGTTCGAACCCTACTCTAACAGTACGGATGATTATGATGCTGCCAAAAGATCTCTTGATTTCTCGCTTGGTTGGTATGTATATCTCCAAAACTATAAGGTATTAGCTAGCTGCATCTTCTATAATTATTTTCATTAATTATCTCAATAATATAATTGCTTGGTAGTTGCTTAGTAGTCCTTGTGATAGAATTTGGAAGCTTTGTATCAATTTCATTTGTATTACTGCTCTAATCCAAAAGTTGGTCTCCTTTAGCATCATATTTCCTGTCAGAAGACAGTAGTAGATAGTTTAACAAAGCAGAAGAATTTATTTAGACTTTTTGCTTGAATTTAAATTGTGGCACTTTTGTATCCTGATGTTGGAGAGTCGATATTGTCTTGTTGGCTGTATTTGTTTCAATTAATCTAGATTTTCGTAAGAAAAAAACTAAATTATTGTATAACTCATGACAACATTTCATGTTTCTAGGTTCTTGAATCCTATAACATATGGTGACTATCCGACCAGCATGCGGGAATTGGTTAAAGAAAGATTGCCAAAATTCTCTTCACAAGATGAAGTGAATGTAACATTTGACTTTGTTGGATTAAATTATTATACTGCATATTATGCAGCAAATGCAAATCCTGCTGACCCAGATCATCTTAGATATCAAACAGATTCTAATGCCATCATTCAAGGTAAGAATTTTGTCATTTTAGTGAATTTGATGCTGAGGTTTTGCCCTGCGGGTTTAAAGCAAGATAGGGTTGTTATAACATAATTTCACCTTGTTGTTCTCATCATACTTTTTCAGCAAAACGAGATGGGATCCCCCTCGGTCCACAGGTTTGAATGAAAATGATACGTTTTTTACCCAATTTCTTTAGACATTTGATAGTTATAACTAAGCTTCATATGTGACAAATTGCAGGCTGGTGCACCATGGCAGTATGTCTATCCAGAGGGGATAAAATATCTTTTGAATCACATCAAAGACAAATACCAAGATCCAGTAATTTACATAACCGAGAATGGTATTATAATAAGCTTTGCAGATTAAAATGGAGATCTAGTAAGATTTTAATGGCCAAACTCATTAATTCTTCGTCTCTTTCATATCTTTCTTCTATTTAGGGTACAGCCGCGTGCTTGCTAAATTTTCAGATTCTGAAACCTTGGATGATAGTCCAAGAATAACATTCCATTATAACCATCTGCAGAATATTCTAAAATCTATCAAGTGAGTTTTCCTATAGTATAATTCCACGGTTTTAATTTCCTTTCTTTGTTGATTTTGCCTCAAATTAAAAGTTAGGGCTGAAATACTGATTTAAATAAATTAAAAGACCAAACTGTTAACATTTGAACTGATCATTTTTGCAGCGATTATAAAGTTAAAGTCAAAGGTTACTTTGCATGGACTTTCACCGACGACTTTGAATTTACAGATGGATACACCATAGGATTTGGTTTGGTGCACATAAACCGTACAGATAATTTAACAAGACAGATGAAGCGCTCAGCAACCTGGTTTTCAGAATGCCTTGTGAAGAACTGAGCTGATCCAAAAGGTTTATTTCAAGCGATTAAGACTAGCTTGATGGATGGGAAAGAGTTAATTTGGCCAATATATATGGGACTATATATATATCAACGGTCCAGAGAACTGGGTTGTATCAGTAGTTCCTAGGTGTGCTGCACTGTATGTTTCAATAAATTAAAACTTGGCAATGTAACCAAGTTCAATTTCAATGTTAAAAATCTATGGTTTATATACTCCTCTGATTTTCAAATAATATTATTTGCCAAGCCACTGTAAATCCAGGGTCGACGATCTTGAGTTTTATAATGATGATGATGAATCCAGTGTTACAGCGATTACAAATAATGAAGGTGTTGAAATAAAGAGATACGGCGAAGGATGTTGCATGAAGATGAAGAAGAAGAAGGAAATGATGACGATGATGTACAAATAATCCTGATAATGAAAGCTTTTTTAAAACTTTAATTATATAATTTGGACCTAGTTTTGATTCTTATAGTCCTCTTATCTCTTTTTCCTATCTGTTTCTATCTTTAGTTGTAAGATTATATATATATATTTAATCTTTTTATCTCCTTTTGCCGCCGCTCATGCTGCACTTCCAATACAAGTGTAGAAATTAAAATTGTCTTGTCTTTTATACTTTTTAGTCCATATCTTTTCATGATGTGTTGGAGCTTACAAAATGAAGCAATACGAAAGTACGCGAAACCAGATCATAGCAAGATGCTGTCTGATGATTACGGCTATAGATCTTTTAACAAAGCAAGAGCCTTCACTAAATTATGATGATATGGATAATTTACCAAGTAGAAAAATTCACATTTTCAACTTACAGTTATCACCCGGCCGCCATTCAATCTAGCTTGCGCTACAGCCTCAACATGTAGTTAGAAATTTTCAAATGTTAGGATAACTGTGGTTCAAAGACATGGACGAGCTTGGCAAGAACAAATCATTGTATAAGATACAATACAGAATAAAGAATCATTTGTAAGCAAGGAAGAAATCAACTCAAGTTTATAAACATTTCACTTCGCTAGCAATGCGATGAGTGTCAAGTGATCTGCCCACAGGTGGCCAGTTGAGTGCTGTAATGGATCGGTGGAGGATGTCTTTGAAAGCACAGATATATCCACTGGTCAGTAAAACGGAGAAGTGATGGGTTTGCGGGCTTTTGGAAATTGGGCCTAATGATACTTAATTGTTCATTAAACCTTGTCAATGCGATTAAGTTAACAAGATTAATAGAAGCAAGTTGACTTTAAAGCTTCACTACGACCTTGACACGAAAAAGTTGACTTGAAGCAGAGCATCTACTGTTAGCTTAGAGAGAAGGGAAAGTGAAACCTGATGTGAATGATGCCTGCTTTAGCTTCATTTCATGGGTTCTTCTTCTATGATGAGAATCATATAATTTTGTTGGACTGTTTAGGTGTTTTTTATTTAAAAATATATTAAAATAATATTTTTTATTTTTTTAAAGTTATTCTTTACATTATTATATTAAAATAATTTGAAAATATAAATAAATATTAATTTGAAAATATAAATAAATATTAATTTGAAGTAAAAAAATAAAAAAATCCTAAAATTAATTATGGGTGAGCAATTGTAAATTAACCTCTGATTTTATTTAACCATATATATATATATATTTAAAATAAGTTTATTTCAAAATTCAAGTATGCTGGTTTTATTAAAAAAATTAAACTAGACATTTGCAACTTATGAATTACAAACATTATCTATGAATATTTAAATTATATTTTTTTTAAATATTTTTTACCTTGTATTATTTTATCATTTTTTTCAGCACCCTGGAGTCCAAAAAGACTCCGTTCATCACATGTCACAAATGACGTTAGTCGGGAAGAGGTCAGCCCAGGTCATTCCGCGTAAAATAAGAGGCTCCCGCACACGATGGATAGGGGGTCGCCGTGACCTATCCTCAATAGTTTAAGCGCATGCTAATCCAATTCACATGGAAGACAATGGAAGGTGAACACGGCTTGTGATCGTAGTATTATTCTACTTCAACACCACCTAAAAGCATTATCCCCAATAATTGAGGCATAATGAAAGGACCATCTTAGCTTATTTGCATGCAAGTTAACGATATTCTTAGCTACACATTATACAGCTAAGAATATCGTTATAAACGCAAGGTCGCGAGAGTGGACAGACAAAGGGCGTTCCCTCCTCGTGGTAAAGTGTCCTTTCATCTTTGACGCTTGATTCTAGGCAACTGCTCATGATTTTACTTCAAAATTTATATTTATTTCTCTCACAAATAGGTGAAGTTTATAGAAAAGTTTAGGATCCAATAATTTAGCCAGCAAAAATATTTAAATAATTCCTTTAAACTTGTGAGGGTAATGTAACATGCTTCTTGTGGAAAACTTTGGCATGACTTACCTGAACTTTCAACATAATTGACAACGTCGGCCCCTCTCTGCTTAAAAGAGATGTTCTTTTACCGAAATGGACTTGGACACTTCTGAAGAACCTAGAACAGCTTGTCTTGATTGAATAAGTGAGTCGTGTGTTGCGGGTACACTGTAGCGAAACAGGCTGGTGCTCCATGCTTGACCTGCAAAATCTGAGCCCTCTTCAATACGAACAAGGACCTTGACCAAGTCAGTCCACCCCGTGTTCCTTGAATTTTTCTCTTCTTACTTCGCGTTGAGCTTGCGACTCCACAATCTGTTCAATCTAATCTGTTTGTTCATTCTTCATTTATTCAAACCATGGGATCAAGACAAGAAGGATTTGGATTCTAGGAAGAATCCCTTTCAAAAATAGTCCACAGGTCGGGCTTAAATAGCTAGATTTATAAAATTTGCTAAAAAAAATTGATTATTCAAAAAATTTTAAATGCTGTCTAAAACTATTCAATTTGCAAAATTTAAGTAAAGAAAGAAATAAAAATCACTACGAAATTAAGTCCTGAAAATTTATAAAAATCGAAAAAAATAAAAACTCATAGAACTTGGAAAACGTAGGCCTAAACAATGAAATCTGGGATCCAAAACAATCATCAAGGAGAATATCTCCCTATCCAAAACGTGCTCCTCTGGATTGGGCTGATTTGTTTATCCTGAATCTCGAATAAAAAATGATAGCCACTATTATGGAAAGAGTAGGCAAAATCATACCAAATTGGATTTGGACATTTGTTTTCCTTTATCTTTGCGTTGGTCTGCGCTGTCAAGATAGTCTAGCGCTATCAACGTCGTATCTGAAAGCTAAGCTTCTCCTGAATCTCCATCGCCACTTTTCTACATCATAAGCATAACTATTTTTTTTGAGTTTGATAACAGTTTTAAGGGTAGTGCAGCTGTTTGAAATTACAAGCCAATAAAAAGATGAGCTTTAGAACATGCATATGCAACTGTTTTCCCTTTTCTTTTTTTCTTTTTTCTTTTTTTAGAATGAAATATGTATGCAACTGTATTATTCTCACAATTGAAATACGAGAAGAGAGGTGATTAAAGGTGAACAGTTTATTTTGCGAGGAAGGACATGATATCTCATGAGATTTAACGGAAGATATGGACACTGCTAGTTTATGACTTTATGTAATGGTGTGGTCCATTTGTGGAGAAACCATCTCGTTGGGTGTTTTTCTGTTTAGTTGCTTTATTTAATTCGCATCTTTGTTTAAAGCTCTGGGGTTATCCGTTCTTGATTCCAAACATTTCAAGGGTCACCTTCTTTATATTTTAACTTTTTAAGCGGATACTTTGGATCCAAAGTGTCATTTTCTGTATACGAGTGTCAGGGGGGCACCAGAAATTGACGAGTGTGCATTGAAACGGAGGAGAAAATGTCATAACAGGAAGATTGACAAATTTTTTTTTAAAAAAAAGGTTGAAAAAGGTTTCAGATATGGCAAGGAATTAAGTTGAAATTTGGAATGGAATATTTACGAGCTTAACCATCATTTTCCATTGTATCTCGTGTTAAAAAGATAGTGTAAATTTAAAGTGAAATTAAATAATTATTAGATAGATTTATAAAATTATTTTATATAAAAATATTTTATTTTTACCAGGTTATATAATGTTTTAATTAAATATAATAAATAGAAAAATATTGAGTTTAACATGAATTATATATCAATATTTGAATAATTAAAAAAATAAAAAGCTTTTTAAAATTTGTTAAGAATCAATTATTATAATATTAAATACAAACATGATTTAATTGAGTAGTCGCTCTTCATGCTATAATATATAAATTAAAATATTATTAATAAATAAATAATAATTACTTTGAGAAACTAGTAAGTGAAATATTAAATTAAATTACTTATAACTTTTCAAATGTTTGAGAAATTATGATAGGTTACTAGATATTATAGTTAATCTTCAAATATAAATTAATAAATTATTGAATTGATAATAAATTAATTTATTTAATCCTATTTTATTTATGATTGTGAATTATATTTGAAAAAACATATTAAAAAACTTAATGGGTCACACACATAGATTCATTAGTTATAAATTAAAATGAGATAATNTTATTGAATTGATAATAAATTAATTTATTTAATCCTATTTTATTTATGATTGTGAATTATATTTGAAAAACATATTAAAAAACTTAATGGGTCACACACATAGATTCATTAGTTATAAATTAAAATGAGATAATTAAGTAAGTATGACTTAATTGTAAATAAATTTTACAAAATTGAGTACTAAATTAGAATTTTAGACTTAGAAAAATCAAGTAAGGATTTGATTGAATAAATCTATAAAATTGTCCTTGAATAATATATGTGATACTGTTCAGGAGCAAATTGATAATTTGTTATTTTTTGAATTTTTGAATTTTTCTATATTTTTAGATTTTTCACGTGTGGATAGCCATTTCCATAACCCAAACCACAAGGTTGAGCCTGTTTCCTCAAGGTCCCTAGTCAATTAAACAATTACATGTAGGTTAAGAAAAGCAAGTAATAGGATTTCAGCTGGTGATATTCTCTTCCACTAAGTCCTAACCACTTCACTATTACCAATTAAGCTACTAGCTCACTTGCCTTATAAAAATATAATGCATTTTTTTATATATAAAAAATAGTATAAATTATAGAACACTTGAACAACATAAGAAAATATCTCTCTTAAAAGTGTTTAGGAGATTTCTCACTTGCGATTTATATAGATTACTATTAGAGTTTAAATAATTGGACAACATATGTTTTATAATATTCTAGCCTTGAAGTAATAAAGTTAAAAAGAATATTTGATCTTTAGGTAATTTTGCATAAATATAAATAACTCTAAATCTATTTAACAGAATTCTAAGAATTTCTAGAAAAATATTAGATTTATCATTTTCACTGCATATATACATTTTGAGAAAATATATAATAATATCCCAATATTTATGTAATGGTTTATAAAACAAATATATACACTTGTTCTTTCAACCATGCCCATGCCCATTCTAATTCATATTCCTTATATGGCATAACATAATTATAGAAAAATACTTGTATATAAATGGCAGAGTATTATTTAATAAAGTACTGGCAAATCTTTTCGTTCTCTGTTTTCACATGGTATCAGAGTTGGTAACCTAGCTCTCCAATATTTTTTTTTCTTGCCCTAATTTTTTCTTACCAATTGTCCAATATTATAGAGCATGAACAATCTTCTAAGGAATGTAAGAACAATGCCTTCAATCCCTTTTTTCTCTAACATTCTAATCATCCAAGATTGGTACTTGTTTCCAAGCCTCTTAATAACAATAATTATTCTACCTGGTGCAGATCTATGACCATATCTTTTAATGTTAAAAATAAATTGGGATTTATAGATGGTACAATACATATACCATTTGTGGAGTCAACTAGATGATTATACCTCATGGAAGAGATGCAATGACATGATTCTATCATGGATTCTCAATTCAATTACACCAGAACTTGCAGACAGTGTTATATATTCAACTATGGCCCTAGAAGTTTTGGAAGACCTTCAAAATTATTTTTCTCAGAGTAATGCCCTTCATATCTTTCAGATTAAGAGGGGCATCACTTGTACTTCTCACTCGCAGATAACTATTGCGGCCTACTGCACAAAACTAAAAGGATTGTAGGATGAATTGGGTTTCTATAGCAATATTGTTTACTCATATAGGTTAGATCACAAGAGACAATAGTTAATGCAATTTCTTATAGGACTAAATGACTCTTATAAGGCAATTAAAGGACAGATCTTATTGCTAAATCCTCTATCTAATGTTTGCCAGGTATATTCCCCTATTATTCAAGAGAGAAGCAACGTAGCTTAAATGATACATATGAGACAACAAAAACTACAGCCATGGTAGTTCAATGAGATGAATTCATAGCTCTGTTAGTTCAATCAAGACAAGATGCTTCCTCTCGCTCCAACTCTTTTAAACATAAACTATTATATTGCTTATATTGTGATAATGATCATCATACATGAGATACATGTTGGAAACTGCACGGTTATCCACTAAGCCATCCAACACATAAAGCTAGCTATTTCAACTGTCAAAGTAGTCATCCTCTTTACAACAAGTCTGCGTATCCTTCAACCAATTATGTTAAGGAAGGTCCCACAATGCAAGAGATGCAGTCGATCATGAATGGATTATATGATTTATAGTTTCAATAGATATTATCTATTATAAACAAAAATTGGACATATCAATCCTCTCAACTTCAGGCTAATGCTACTATTACTTCAGGTTTTTTGCAAGCACCATTCAGACTACTTTGATTGATTCTTGATAGTGGTGTTACTGATCATATCACTTCTTCTCTAAATTTACTTGTCAATAGTCATCAGAATTCTATTTTACCACAAGTTATTATGCCAAGTGGAGATCAGGCTCCAATTACATCTACCAAGACTTTGCCTTTGAATTATATTATTTCTCTAAAAAATATGCTGGGTGTGCCATCCTTTAAGGTGGATTAAATGTCTATAAATTAAGTTATAAGAGGTCTTAATTGTTTAGTAACTTTTTTCTCTATTGGTGTATTTTACAGGACTTAGTAACGAAGACAATGATTGGTTTGGGTAAATAATGAGGCAAACTCTATTACTTGATTGTATTAGAATTAACAACACCAACACCAAAATTCCAACCCTTTGCTGTAATTGCTTCCAAATCATTTTGTTCTCATGTCATCTCCTCCATCGAGTTGTGGCATCACTGTTTAGGGTATTTATCTTCCTTTTGATTAAATTTTATGTCCAACAATTTACTCAATTTCTCTTTCAAAATCAATTATGCTTGTGATATTTATACACTTTTAAAACAATGTCGACTTTCTTTTTTTATAGTTCAATTTTCTCTATTCGATCATTTGAATTAATTCATTATGATATTTAGGGCTCTTATAAAATTTCTTTCATTTCCAATGCTAAATATTTTTTGACAATTATGGATAATTATTCTAGATTTACATTGGTATTCTTTATACATCACAAACATGAAACACAAAATTTGCTCATAATTTTTTTTGTTTTGTCAAATCCCAATTTAATGCATCCATCACAAATATTCGCATTGATAATGAAGGGGAAATTTTTTCTGTGGAATTTTTTTTGACAAAATAGCACAACTTATCGATACTTTTGCGTGTAAACATCATCATATCCTTGAGTTTGCATGTGCCCTTGATTTTTAAGCTCATCTCCTTTTATATTTTTTAGCAGAATGCGTTCTTAACACTGTACATTTAATTAATCGTTTATCCACAATACTTTTTCTCACCAAACCCTTTTCGAGAGACTTTACAACAAAATCCCCACTTACTCCCATCTTAAAGTTTTCGGTTGTCTTTTGTATGCTACTAAAGTGCATGCCACATATAAATTTTCTCCTAGAGCTACACATTGTGTTTTTCTTAGTTACCTGGGTGGCTAAAAAGCTTATAAGCTCTACAACCTTACTAGCTATAAATTTTTCACTAGCTGTGATGTTGTCTTCTATAAACGCATTTTCCTTTACAAATCATCTTCACCCATTCTTACACCTCCTAAACCAACATCTGCATCTACAGCTCCTTCCCCCATCTTGTCTCTTACCATACCTGATCCTTATTCTACAAACTTCCCTGTCTCCTATTATGAGTCTCCTACTCTAGTCCTTTTAATTTTTTCTCTCTCAGTTCCAACTAATATCACTCAGTGACCTTCTTCTATGATTTCTATGTAGCCTTTGTGTCGTTCTTAGTGCCATCACAATCCTCCTCATACTTTACGTGATTACATTTACAACCAAGTAACGCCTCCCAAGCCATTGTTGGCTTACTCGTCTAGTCCACCCAAAAGTAATTTCTTTCCTTACCATTACTACTCACCATAACATTGCTGTTTTTTTTTTCCACCATTAGTTAAGACATTGAGCCCCATTCTTACATAAAAACTATTTCCCTTCCACAATGGCAAGCTATCATATAATCTGAATTGGCAGCCTTGGAAGCTAATAACACTTAGTCCCTCAAGGAAAAACACCTATTGGATGCCACTAGATCTACAAAATCAAATGCCATTCAGATGGCACCATTGAGTGTCATAGAGCCCTGTTGGTGGTGAAAAGTTACACATAGCTAGAAGGTATTAACTTTCATGACATTTTCTCTCCTACTGCTAAAATAAGTATCGTCTATTGTCTATTGGCTCAGTAGCAGCACATAATTGGTCCTTTCACCAGCTAGATATGCATAATGCTTTCTTTTATGGTGATCTTCATGAAGAAATTTATATGTGTCCACCTTCTGGTCTTCAACGACTAGGGGAGAGTTTAGTAGATCACCTCAATAAGTTGTTGTATGGATTAAAGTAAGCTTCTTATCAATGGTTTGCTAAATTCTCTATAACTATTCAAGCTGATGGATATTTTAAGTCTAAAGTAGATTATTCATTATTCCCGTGTCGCAATAGTAAATCTTTTACCACATTGTTGATATATGTTGATGACATTCTGATTATAGGTAATGACCTCAAGGCTATACACTTTTAAGAGATTTCTGCGTAGTCATTTTTGAATTAAATATTTGAACAATTTAAAATATTTTTTGGGCATTGAGGTCTCTCAATTGTAAAAAGGTATTTCTATTTCACAACAAAAGTACACTATTGAAATTCTGAAGAATGGTGGGATTTTAAGTGTTAAACCTATGAACTTTTCTATGCAACAAAGCACAAAACTCTCAGATATAGGTGGTTTACTTAAAGATCCATCTCAATATAGGCAACTTGTGGGGTGTTTAATTTACTTGACCATCACCTAACCGGATAGCATGTATTATGTACATGTGCTAAGTCGATTTATATATGCACTACGTAAGCCACATATAGAAGCTTCCTTACATGTGTTGCGTTATCTGAAAGGTGCTCCAAAACAAGGTTTGTTTTTCTTTTTTCAAAATGATTTGTCTCTGCAAGCTTTTTGTGATTCAAATTATACTGGTTGCCCAATGATTCGAAGATTCATTACATGTTTTTGTATTCTTTTGGGATCTTCATTTGTTTCTTGGTGAACAAAAAGACAGAAAATAGTATCACTCTCCTCAATAAAAGTTGGATATCAAGCCATAACAGGTACATGCTACGAGTTATCTTGGTTATGTTTTTTGTTAAAAGATTTATGGATATTGCATCTAATACCAACTTTAGTACATTGTAACAACAAAACAACTTTACATATAGCGGCTAATCCAATTTTCTATGAGAGAACCAAACATATAAAAATAGATTGTTATTTTATTTAAGATAAAATACAGGATGGATCAATCATAACCAAATTTTTTACTTTGATAAATCCATTTACGGATATATTTATTAGACTTTTGCAAAAAGAGATTTTCTCTATTATGATTCGCAAGTTGGGAGTTCTTGATATTCATTCTCTAACTTAAAAGGAAGTATTAAGAAATGATAAATAATATCCCAATGTTTATATAATGGTTTAGGAAACAAATACATAGACTTGTTATATCAACTATACTTATTCCTATTGTAATTCCTATTCTTAATATTCCTAATATGGCATAGTATAATTATAGGAAAACACTTGTACATAAGCTGCATAGTATATTATTCGTTCTGGCAAATCTTTTCCTTATCTGTTTTCACAGTTTTTCAATGTAAACACAATCTGTACAGTCTTGTGTCGGTAATGTAAAAATAATGCATCGTGTGGAAAACGTTCTCATATCTTAAAAGTCGGGTAAAATAGTTAAAATGATTATTTGAACTTTAAACACAATTAACAACGTCGGCCCCTCCATGCTTGAAGAAGATGCTCTTTGCTCGTAATGGATTGGACACTTCTGAAGGAATCTTTCCACAACTTTTCTAGATTAAATACATGAGTTGTGTACTGCTGGTGCCGTGTAAAAAAACATCTTGTATTCCATGCTTGAGCTTCAAAATCTGAACTCGATCTCTTTAACACAACCTTAGTCCTTGACAAAGCCGGTCCCCCACCGTGTTCAATAAATATTTCTCTTCTTACTTCTCACTGAGCTTGGAACTCCACAATCTATGGATCTAATCTGTTTCTTCATTGCTCATTTATTCATATCAGGTAACTGGTGGATATTGAATAATGCCTCTATATGTTTTCTGTTCTAATTCTAGAATCTAAATTAACAAGTTGTTAACCATATTATATATCCGCAAGCAGGTGTTGTTTCAACAACTTTTTCAGTAACAAACAAGTGCAACTACACGATATGGCCAGGGTTTCTGGCAAACGAAGATGACCCTCCTGCTTCTAACTCTAGCTTCTCCCTTCAAAGGGGACAGTCAAAAACCATATCAGCACCAATTTCCTGGGGTTATCCTTTTTGGGGCCATACTTATTGCACTGAAGAATCCACAGGAAATTTCTCCTGTATCACAGGTGATTGTGGTTCCGGCAAACTAGAATGTTCAGGAAACGGCACGGCTGCTTCTGCCATATTGCCAGAGTTCAAACTTGTTGGTTCTGGTGGGCTTTAGTTTATTTCTTTTTCAATGTTAATCTTGTTGTGCCTTTAGCCCGCCTTTCCTTCTTGCGGTCTTCTGATCAGAATTGTACAAGTGTAGGATGCGTGGCAGATTCAAACGTAGCATATTCTTCAGAGCTAAAGGTTAATAGTTCCGGCGGGGAGATCGATGCGTGCAAATGTGTGTGCAAAGCATTTGGATCACCACACTATTGTGCCTCAGTCAATTACCAAATTATTTTCTGTGCAGGTAGATTCACCATTTCTCAATCTTGTAGCATTTTTTCGAGTTTGGTGTTCAATTTTAAATCATTTGATATCTAGGGATAGTTTGGTTAGATGAAATCATGAAGAGTTAAGAAAGATTCCAGAAAATGGAAGTTGATTATATCCTAAAAAAGAACAAAAAAAAAGAAGAAAAATGGATGCTTCATATGGTGACTTTGGAAAGAATTTGAAAAATAATACCGTGGAACTCTAGCATATACACTAATTTTTCTTATTCTGTATATTTTAATTATCTTTTGTTGTTTGATTTACACCCTCTTTTTGGCTTCTGATTTTAAGTGGTGCCTAGCTCTATCATGTGTTTTGATTAAGACATCCTCAATGATTATTCACTATTAAAACTTCATGATTACAATTAATATAATTATTTAAATCTCGCAAATTAATGACATTCCAATTTAAAGTTTATAAAACCCAATTCATATGTGGAGTGTCAATCAGGAAGCTTTATATATATTTTTAATAATATTACTTTTAATTCAATAATTAATAATATTGAACTTACTATAAAAAAATTATTTGGAAGGCGTTATTTCAATCAAGTGCATGCCAAATAATAGGAAAATTTTGAATTTTATGTATTATAATTTTAATGACTATTAAATCTAACTAAACAGCATTCTTTTTATTGAAAAAAATGTTAAATATGAAATTTGTAAATGAGAGATTACTTGTAAAAATTTAAACTATTATTACTAATTACAAAAATTTTAAGAAATTTATACCACACTTGAAATCCATAATATTTAATAATGCAGTAAGAAGTCAAGTTATTTTTTTATTTTTTATAAGAAAATAAATATATTTTAAGAATTAGATGAGCAAACCAAATGAAATGCAAGTCATTAATTATATTTTTAAAAAATAAAATAAATATAATTTATTTGTATTTTTATATAGTCTCTGGTGTATTAACCAATATATACATGCCCAAATAAATATATTTTAAGAATTAGATGAGAAAACCAAATGAAATGCAAGTAATTAGTTATATTTTTTTAAAAATAAAATAAATATAATTTGTTTTATTTTTATATAGTCTCTGGTGCATTAACCAATATACATGCCAAAGTCGAGGGAAGCGTATTTATTTTCATAGGCCATAAAGATAAAGCCTAATGAAGGTAAAAATAACCAACCCAAGAGATCGGACAAAACAGAGAAGATAAAGAAAATGGTTACAGGTGAAATAATCAAAATAACATAAAATAAAGATCACTAAGCAGCCATTCAAGCAACCAAATCTCTAATCCCTTCCATTGTCGACTCCTGATCTTCCAACAAAAATGTCTTCTGCAAAGAAACCTATATATGACAAACTTTATAGAGTTACGATAATGCAGCGATGTTCGATTTCTTTCCAAGTAAAACGCAGTTCTGTTGAAGTATGGTTTCATGCTTTCATCATTGTCTTTTTGATTGATTCATCCATTATGGATTCATCCATTTGCAGCAAAAACTACTACTCCAAGAAGACGTTCGGCATCCGAGTCCACCACAACCTCCACAACAGTTTCAGCAAATGCTACTGCAAATGGCGCTGATTCGACGTCCGAGTCCATCGCAACCAGCCCCACATCTTCAGTGAAAGCTTCTGCAAAAGGCTCCAATTCATCGAGCAGTGTAACAGTAAGTACAACTAACGTAACGGTGAAAACGCTAAGGCCCATGACATTCCCTCCAAGCCCTTTGCCAGATGCGAAAACACCAAGCCCTATGCCATTCCCTCCAAGCCCTTTGCCAAAAACAAGGCCTACTTCAAGAAGACGCTTGGCACCGATTATAGCAGGAGTAATAGGTGGTGCTCTTCTCATCATTTTCCTCATGGTGATTCTTATTTTGAGGGCGAGCTGGTGGGAGGAATCTGAGAAAAATGAGGATTTGGAAGCTGATGATATAAGGCAAGTTCCAGGAACGCCTGTGAGGTTTTCATTTGAAGATCTTCGTGTTGCAACTCATGATTTCAGTGATAAACTTGGAAAAGGAGGTTCCGGATCCGTGTTCAAAGGAGTACTGCTAGATGGGACTCATGTTGCTGTGAAGAAGTTGGACAAATTAGGCCAAGATATGAGTTCATTTCTAGTAGAAGTTGAGGCAATTGGAAGCATCAACCATTTTAATTTGGTAAGATTGATAGGATTTTGTGCAGAAAAATCATCCGGGCTATTGGTTTTCGAGTATATGAACAAAGGATCCCTGGATAAATGGATTTTCAAGAATGACCAAGGATCTCGCCTCGATTGGCAGACCCGAAACAAGGTTATACTTGGCATAGCAAAAGGGCTGGCTTATCTTCATGAAGACTGCCAGAAGAAAATAATACATTTCGATATAAAACCGCTGAACATTCTATTGGATGCAAATTTCAATGCCAAGATTTGTGATTTTGGGTTATCTGAGCTAGTTGATAGAGATACGAGCCAAGTTCAAACCCGAACCAGAGGAACCTATGGATATATTGCTCCAGAATGTTATAAAACACCAACGGGTCGTATTACAGTAAAAGTTGACGTATACAGTTTCGGAATTGTTCTCCTGGAAATAGTTTGTGCACGTAGAAATTTGGATCACACAAAACCAGAATCTGAAAATCATTTGCTTAGGATGTTACAGAAGAAAGCTGAACAAGATAGGCTCATAGACATTGTGGAGAATTTGGATGATCAGTACATGCAGAGTGATAGAGAGGAAATAATCAGGATGATAAAGATTGCTGCTTGGTGTTTGCAAGATGACCCAGAAAGAAGGCCTTTCATGTCAGCAGTTGTGAAGGTGTTGGAGGGTGTAATGGAGGTAGAATCAAACCTCGTTTATAAGTTTCATCATGCATTGATAAGTCCTGCTGTTAATCACCATACATCTCCACAGCCACAAGCATCTGTTCTTTCTTATCCCAGATGATGTAGTAGTGAATCTCTCTTTTGACAGAAATAAAATTCATCAAGCCTGTCAACATTTGTATTGTTTTTCCATGATATCCTAAACTAAGCACAACTGTTTTTTGAGTGTTCATGCTTATTTCTCATAATAAAGATTTGTAGAGTTGTTTGAAATTGCAAACCAATCATGAATGAGCTGACAACGGCTATCATAAGAGTTGAGAACTTAATTAAGAACCTGTCTGTGCAACTGTATTCTTTTGTTTTTGGAGAATGAGATATATATGGAACTGCATTCTCAAAGTTGAAATGGAAGTAGATAATAAACAAGCTAAGTACAAAATTGCAAGATTTAGGCACATAGCTTCTACCCAAAAATATTCCTTTGTTCGACTCTCCTCTTATTCTAAAGCTATCAATTACTGATGTGGATTCACCTCCCCTTACCCTGGAAAACCAGAGGCTGTTGGTTTTGGAGGGCTACTTCACGATTCCAAGGGTCATTTTCTGTGTGCTTTTCCTTGCTATGCAAAATTCTCGTTTTCTATAGAGGGCTGAAGGATTCCTAAAGATATAAAAAAAATTTCAAGATATGCTTTTCCTTAAAAGCTATCTCAAAAGCTCTTAAGTTTTTTTTTATCTATTCTTGAAATCTGCAAAGAATGAATATATGTTGGATTAAGCCCGAACATCCTTTAAAAATTATTTAACAATACTTTGAAGGCAATTCAAAGCATCAAATTATCAAATCTTGTCTTATAATTCATGCCTAAAATCATGTTATTGCAAAACTCAAATCTTGGATTGATTTCATAAATAAATTAGGTTATCACAAATCAAATCCAAATAATGAATAATAGAATTGTTTATTTTTTTAAGAATATTTAAATAAAAATTATATTCAGTCATATATTTTTTTTAAAATCAAATATTTCTACACCTGTACTTGTTTAATTTCAAGTACTTAAAATTATATCCACAAATACAATACGCACCAACACGTCTTTGGTTATCACTATCACCTTTCTAGTATGTATCACTAAATCCTTGAAAGGATTTATTAGTTTGTGGAGTGAATTGTAGACCAAATGAAATTGTGTGTTAGAGATATTAAAGAACTCTTTAACAATACTTTTGTAGAATTAAAAATAACTGAATTTAGATTTTTTAAATTTAAATAAGTTGCTAGTGGTAGATATCAATGTTGCATAAGGTTTTGTTTTATTAATATTTACCTTTATAAGTAGGTTTGTAACATACTTTATTTAGATGAGAAAGATGTTAGGATGATGATGTAAAGTTTCAGCATTAAGAAAGAAGGATAGATGCCCTCAATCCTATACTAGAAAGACCATTGAGAATTCATAGATCAACTAATCAATTAGTTTTATATTAGAGTCAGTGAGAATAATATCATCAATATAAATGAGAATGATAATGTGAATTTTATCTTAATATAGATTGTATAAATAGACATCTTTTTTATAACTTATAAATCCATGTGAGTGAGTTGATATGTATAGCTTGAAAACCAAGCCCTTGGGGCCTGTTAAAGGCCATAGAAACTTCCTTTTAATTTACAATATAATATAGATAATTAGGGTGAATGAACCCTTATGATTGTTGCATATAGACATCTTTTTAAAAAAAAGCATTGTGAATATCTAGCTAATACAACTCTCATTGATTAGAGAGAACCAAGCAAATTATGGTTGGTTTAACCACTAGACTAAATATGTCTATATAATTAACACCTTCTTGTTGATGAAAGTCTATTCCAATAAGACATGTCTTGAAACGTTCAATACTTTTATCAACTCATCTTTTAATCCAAAAGACTCACTCATTGCTAGTAAAATTGTTATTATGTTATGGTGGAACCATGTCTCAAATGCCATTTTAAATAAGAATATTAAACTCATTAGCCATCACCTCATACTAATGAGGCTATTTTAAAGCTTTTGTATAGTATATGGGCTTATAGAAAATGAAGGTTGCTTTAACAATAAGTACATAAAAAAAAGGTACTTAGCATATCCAGTATAAGTCTTTAGTTTTAGATTGATGGTCTATGACCTTGTGGTCATTCTATGTGAAGTAGAAGTTGTTGTGTTACTTCAAGTAGAACTATATGGGTTAGTAACAAAAACATAAGTCGAGGGGGCCTGACGAAGATCGACAGAGGGGAGATGGTCACGAGATTAGGTTTAGCAACTAAATGGGGGATGGGCTGAGTCTAGCTTGGGACAAGTCTTAAAGAAAGGTAGTTTGTGAGAGAGATGACCAGGCAGTTCTTAAGATCAACAACTCGAATGATAGAGAGCTCACGCCTAATGGACTTCTTAGCTGAGTATGAAAGTGCATAAATCTCTATAATATTGATAACATCTATAGGTTGATGAACCTTAGCTAAGTCATTTTATAACTAATCAAATATAGTTGGTGCTACTCTAGGCTGAGAGAGTTCAACACTTTAAAAACATTTAAAGTATGTGTGTATAGAGGATTTATAGATAATGAAAGAGAATATGTCTTAATAGATGGGATAGTAGGATGAGTTAGATTATATATATGAAAAAAAAAATGATTCATAAAAAACTACATGTCTAGAAACATAGATTTTTCTTGTAGACATGTTAAGACATCTATGACCCTCATGTTAAAAACTATAATCAACAAAGATGCAAGTTTTAAGAAAAAAAACATTTTTTATAATAATTATATTGTCATGGATTAAGACAACAAGCACAACCAAAAACACATGTGAAGTTATAATTTTGTTTTTTTATAGGCTTTTTCAAAATATGATTGATTTTTTAAAACTTTTATAGGTAATTGATTTTTTATATGTGTTGCCATTTGAAATGCATTTTCTCAATATCATATTGAAAGATTTGAGTTAGCTAATTCAGCATAACCCATATCAACATTTTGATAATGACATATTTTAACATAATTCATTTATTAATGAATGCAAGGGCAAGCAATAACATGATCATTTCCACATGATTTGAAGTAATTATTTAAAGGAAAAATTCATTACTCAGGTTAGTGTGAACTACTTTAATTTTGGTATCAAAATGTCTTTCAACATACTTTTAAAATTAAATGAAAATATTTTCAACTTCAAGATTTTGTTTGAGTTGAAAAAGCTAAATAAATTTTGTGTAATCATCTAAAGAACACATATAATATGAAAATATTTATAAAGGTTTGTTAACATGATGAAGAGATTTTTGGAAGGGAAAATTATGGGTTTTGGTCATCTAGAGAAAATAGAATGCATTTTCTTGAATGCAACATGAATTTTATTTGAGTTCAATACTTGGTTGACAATACAGGCAAAAAAAGAGGCATATCTTAATCTTTGATGCTAATCAGAAAATAAAATATGAACTCTAACAAATATAAAATAAAAAAATTGATAAAAAAGCTATGAAAAGCAATATATCTCATCTTTAGTGTGATCTTTATATATGATGTTCCTTGAGTAATTCTTAATAATAATAAAAAAAATATGTCATGAAAGTTAAAGTAAACATGATTATCCTGAGCAAAACTTTTGAGCAAAACTTTGAATTAAGATAAGACTATATATACTTTAGGCACCATAAAAATATTTTCATTGATAAAGGATTTTGAAGATGTTGATAAAAAAATAAAGTAGTATCAATATGAGTGATATATAAAACGATAAAGGATTTTGAAGATGTTGATTAAAAAAAAATAGTATCAATATGAGTGATATATAAAGCTGAACCATCACTAACTTGAATTTGATTAATGTTGATATACTCTTCATCATGGGTATTAAGATTATTGATATTATTTGTTAGATGGTGCATTGCTCTTGAATCAGGATGTCATTCTTAGGCAAATGTCTATAATTATTGATGAGCGGAAAAATAAGCTTGTGTATTTTGGTGAAGATGTGAAGGTAAAAAGATAAGATCATAACATTTATAACATCTAGATGAAGTATGCCCATACTTGTCATAAAATTGAGAGCATGTTTCAAAATTACATGATGTAGCAATACCTTTACCAAGACTATAAAATTTGCTACCAAAATAATACCTTTTGCCATTTATGAAATAAATTTTCACAATTATGAGTTACATAGACAAGTGGTTATCATGAAGCAACATAAACTTAAGCAAAAGAGATAGGAGAAAATTATAAATGGTGTTGAATACATGCCTCACAGGTAAGTGATATAAAGTAAAAATATTCTTATGTAAGTTATATTCTAGTAATCAATAAGAATTTATAAGATAATATCATTAAATTTTAGAATTCTCCAATAATAGCTAGATTATCTACAAGTCATTTGATATTTATAAAATATTCATTTGTTATCTTGTTAGTTTCGTATACTATAAAGAGTTGAGACCATATTTGAATTGCTTAAGCTTTAGTTTAAGATGCAAAAGTTGTAGTTAGAGCATGTCATACCTTATGAGAAGTGAAGTAGTTAATAACCTGTGTAAGAACTTCAACAATGAGAGAGTAAATGAGATAACTAAGAATTAAATTTCTTTTAAAGATTGTTTTTCAAATGCCAAATAATGGAGTAGCAGATTGTTCCATTATTAGAAGTCATTTCTTTTAAAGATTGTTTCAGAGTGTCGCATGTCTCTGTGTGGCGCTTGTGGTAATTTTTGTTTGTTTGCTTGATATGGGTCTTGGGAGTTGCCACCTAATATTTAATTGAGGGTTGCTAAAAAACTTCGATGCATTGGTCTTGCTAAAGATTCATATGTAAGGGACTAATTATAGCTCGGGAAGATATTAACATCCCTAACGCACCCTACTTAAGATAAGTTGCTTCATGGTTTTGCTGTGTTAAAGAAGTTTTAAAACTTTTATTCTTTTATTGCACATTAGAAATACAACTTACATATAAATTTATAATCCATGAGCAAATCAAAATATTAATTTTTTTTATTCTTTGTGATTTTATCATTAAAAAAAACATCTATAAAAAATACAAACACATACATTCACTATATATATATATATTTTTGTTTTTACATCCTTATTTGCACGTTACAAATTATAAAAATTCAAAACTAAATAAAAAATACATTAAATAATTTTAAATTTATAAAATAAACCCTAAAAAATTCTAGAAATTACAGGGACAACCTTTTGGAATTGTAGGAATAGTGGTGGCGTGTCTACTCCATGCACGGCCATTACTAGCAGTGCATGAGTTCACACACCGCCACTAGAATGTCCAAGAAACCTAGGGATTCTGGAACAACTTCCTCCCCACTTCACTTTTCTACCAGTGTTGACCTGCAAAACACTAAAAAACATAGCAAGTGGGTTTGTTTTAGTCCAGATATGTTCTTAAATTTTCTTTCTTTTTAGATCTGTGACCTATGTCTTCTTTCTTATTCTCGGCTTGTTGTTCTTTCCTTTTTCAGGTAGCAGATCTGGCGATGGCGGGTGATAGGTCATGGTTGTTATTGCTGAGGAGATAGGTGTTATTATCTGATTAGAGAGGAAAAAAGAAATGGTGCCTATTATTGAAGAGGGAGATCGTGGATTTGTGGGTGCCTTTACTAGAGAAGAGCTGCTACTGACCGGTTGAAGAGGGAAGATATGTTGGTTGCGGGCTAGAAGGTGTTGCAAGTTAACAAGGAGCCTTCGAGTATAACAATCGAAGAATGATAAAGGAGGGAGTTGGGAAAATAGGAGAAGAAATTACATGTTCAAAGCGTGTTAAGAGAAAGGACAGAGGGTAAACTACTAATTATGTTATATTTTTCCATACACATTCTGTTGCAATCATTAGGGAATTTAAAGACAATGTTTAAATTGCCGGTGTGGCATCATACACGTGGCCACTCTAGCTTAGCTAATGTTTATTTAAAACAAGGCTGCACAAAACACAGTTTAATGTTACTTGTATTTAAAATTCAAATCTTGCTTTAGCTTCTCCCTTGTTAGTTTTTACCTTTTTTTTTTTCTGTGACAATGCCCCTTCTATAACTTCAACCTTGTCCTCAAGGTAAATTCAGAAAATCTCTAGCCAAACTCCTCTTCATTCTTTCAAGTCATTTTTGTCAATGGTAAGTTTTCGCACAGAACCAAAAACTAGTTTGTTACAGCATTTCCTCGTTTAACCATTCTCTTTTCAATAATTTGTTATGGTTATAACAGGGGCTTTTCCAAAATAGTGGGAAGATCAGAATGTATAACATGATTTCAAATATGTTTATTCAACTAAGACATATAAAATAGATGATGCACTATAACAGTAATAAGAATTGTAATTTATAGGCAATTGTTCCAAATTTTTTTATGATTGTGCAGGGGTAGTAATATTTCGCTGATAGATAATAAGAATTTTGCTTGTGAACTAGTTGTTGATATAGTTGTAGTTTCAGATAAATTAAGTCACCTACAGAGAACATTCTTTTGGTCATTTTCTTGTTTGCTTACTGTGTCATTCTATTTTGTCAAGTCTTTAGGTGTATAGGGAATGTGAATTGAAGGCACAACTCCATATAGTATCTCATAGGGTGTCTTCCTTGTAAAAATGTGATAGTTCATATTGTACCACTATTCACATGAGTTCAGCCATCTTTTCCATTGTGAAGGTATGGTTTCTATCATGCACCTTCAATATCCCTCTATGCATTTGTTAACCACCTCTATCTGTCTATTAGATTAAGGATTATAGGAAGTGGAATACTGTTAGATGACCCCCTATTGCTTGAATAATTCTTTCCAAAGCTGGCTGAGAAATATATTATCTTTGTCACTCACAATTGTTTCTAGCATTCCATACTTCATTTCCTTCCAATTCTAACTTATAAAAATTTTCCATAAAAACCTTGACTACTATAATTGTAGAGTAAGGATGGGCTAGGGCTATAAGGTAGGCATACTTGCTAAACCTATCAACCACCATAAAGATTACTTCATTTCCTTCTAACTTAGATAACCCTTATTTTGTAGGAGACCTAGGGTTTAATATTTTCAACCTTATTTTGTTGACAAATTGAGCATTCTTTGACATATTGCCTTACTAACTTCTGGAGTTTTTTCTAATAGAACACCTACCCTAATCTTTTTAAAGTCACCATAGCTCTTGAATTTCCCCCATTATAGAGTCATAATAGAGCCTGATGAGTTGTTTCTACAGGTTTGGATCTTATCCCACCATCACCTTCCTTTTTTGAAGAAGAGTATCATTGACCCATAACTAGTTGGAATATGAATTAGCATCCTTACTTAATTATATTATTAACTGTTATAAGTTCTAATTAGTTTTCCATGTCTTCCTAATTAATTTCCTTCCTGATATTAGTGAAAATTAAAGAAATGATTAAGACACACAACTCATTGTGAGAAACCATGGAGAGGGCATCAGCAACCAAGTTGTTTTCCCCCTTTATGTATTTAATTTCATAATCAAAACCCAAGATTTTAGTTAGCCATACCTGTTGTCTTATATGGATAGCCTTCTAGTTTAATAGGAATATAGGTTGGAATGGTCTGTTTCGATGAGAAATTGCCTTCCCTATAAGTAGTGCTTTCATTTTATGACAACATAAACAATAGCTAGCAACTCCCTCTTACATGTCGATAAGGCTAATTATCGGGGTCCTAATGTTTTGCTCACAAATGCAATAGGGTGCCCTTTTTACTTCAAAAATGCCCCTATACCCACCCATGAAGCGTCTGTCTCCATTACAAATGTTTTGTCAAAGTTAGGCAAGGCTAGCATAGAGGGTTAAGACATCATGTGTTTGAGTTGCTTGAAGGCCATGATAGCTGTGTATATCCATACGAAGGAGTCCTTCTATAATAACTGAGTAAGAGTTTGACAAATAGCACCATATCCTTTCATAAACTTTCTATAATACCCTATTAATCTTAAAAAACTCCAAGTTGCTTGATGGTTGTAGGTATAGGCCACAACAATATAGCTTCAACTTTGTACGAATCTTTTGCCACTCCTTCCTTGGTAATCATATGCCCTAGGTATTCCATTTGCCTTGTACCAAACACACTTACTTTCCTTTTCCATTAATTGATGAGCACATAACAGTTCAAAAACCAACCTAAAGTGATGTAGATGTTCAGTCATGTTCTTATTGTAAACTAGTATATCATTAAAGAAAACCAAAATGAATTTTCTCAAATGATCTCAAAAAATATCATTCATTAGACTCTGGAAGGTGGTCGGTGCATTAGATATGCCAAAAGGTATAACAAGAAATTCATAATGGTCAATGCGTGTTCTAAATGCTATTTTAAAAATATCTTATAATACCATTCAAATCTTATGGTAACCTACCCTTGTATCAATTTTAGAAAAAAATGGCTACCCCTTCTAGTTCTTCTAACATTTCATCAATTATAAGAATATGGTACTTTTCTTTGATAGTGAGTTTTTTAAAAGCTCAAAAATCAATAAAAAACCACCATGCATGATCTTTTTTTTACAAGCACTACTAGAAAAGTAAAGGGACTATTATTGGGTTGCATAATGCTAGCCTCTAGCATTTCATCTACTAGAGTCTCTAATGTATCCTTCTGTAACCCCAAATATCTATAAGATCTCAAGTTGATAGTCTAACTCTCATCCTTCAGAGGTATTCTATGATCATGCCTCCTAATCAGAGGTAACTTTTTTTGGATTATAAAAAATATATTGATAGGCTACTAGCAGATTATGTAAAGATGAATCCTTTTTATCCTGAAAAGAATGGGGTATCTCCTGAGTAGGTAGTTTTAGATCAGTCTTTCCCACAACTCTTAAACTATAGAGTCTAACCTCTGATAGTGAGGTTTTAGTGCTCAACAGTCCATTTAATTCCTACAACCGTATGGATTGAGCTAACTTAGGATTTTCTCCCTTTAGTGTTACTTCCTTAGTCTATCACCAAAAAGATACCTATCTGTCTTTATAGTTGGACAATACATTTCCTAATAGCTTCAGCCATTATATACTCAAAACCATATCATATATCTACAACTTCATAACAAAGAGATTTGCCTGAAATTGAATACCCTGCATCTTCTATTGCAGGTTCTTATATACTGCTATGTATAACATGACACCTCCATTAGCTACCTTTACCACCATAGGTTTTATTGGGGTCATAGGACACCTTCGTTTGCTAGCCAAATCAGTGTGGAGGAAGTTGTGAGTACTACCTATATCAATCAAAATGAAAATGGGACATCTGTCTATCTTCCCCTAAACCTTAATGGTTTAGTAACCCGATGTGTCTAGGATTGCTTATAATGATAAATGAGGAGTGAGAGCTTCCACATTAATTGTCTTCATTGGCTTCTCCTTCTCTAAATTGTCTCCATCTTTTACTATACATAATGATTATAGCCTTCGGTTTTTGCATTTATGTCTCAGTATAAATTTCTCATAACACCAAAAGCATAAGCCCTTGGCTCTTTTCTCATCCATTTCTTTAGTTTTAATAGGTCTTGTGGGTTTATGGTTGGGGTAAAAATTAGTGTTGTTATGGGAAAAATTTGTAAGAGTAGGTAGTAAGGCCTATGAGAAAGGTTTCAAAGGGTTAAAGGTGTGATTGAGGTTTGTTTTGTGAGTATTTGCAAAATAGTTAAACTTTATATGCTATAGGTTGGGACTTACCTGATCATGATGTTTTGGGTAATGAGGAGTTATTTTCCAGCAGGTAAGAGTATTGTTATGTAACCTAACTAGATTATAGGCTTGTTTGAGAGATTTAGGCTCAAACATCTTTACCAAGTTCTTAATCTCTATCTTCAAGCCCCTTAGGAAGAACACTAAGGCTTTTTTCTTAGAGATTTAGGCTTTGTTGTATAATATATCAAAGTCTTTGATATAACTTTCTAATTCACCTTCCTGCTTGTATTCAGCGAGCTTCTTTAAGGACCCTTTTGTCCTCCAAACCTACAGCACAAGATGTCCACATACTCTGCCTATGTTACCTCATGTCCCTTTAGGTTTATTGTGTAATTCTGATGCCAATAAAGTGCCAAGCCATCTAACTAATACAAAGCTAACTTCAACTTGTCAAATTCTGGTATTTTTTTTATCAAAATACTGATTATATTTATACAACCATTTGTGTACTTCTTCCCCTTTAAAGGTAGGGAAATCTTTTCTAGTTCTGCGTGATCTATAGGTAGATTAGGGTCCTTCCCTTATTAAGTCTTGGTTGCTAGTAGAAATAGAGTGCTGGGGAATACGAACATTATAGGAAGAACTTGCCTTACCAACTAAGGTATGCAAAGTTTGTTTAATGAAAATCTGTTGAGTTGCCATTTCCTTCATTATGGCTTTAAGTTGTGCAAGGTCATTTGATTAAGCATGCAATTTAACCTCTATTTCATTGACTTTTTAGTTAGCAACTTTCAAAGAATCATCAATTCTTCTTGTATCCTGGGTTCTAGTTTTTAGCGGAATCTTACTAAGTCCAAAGATGTGAGCTCTGATACCAATTTGTTGTAAGTTAATAGGGAGCCTTCAAGTATAACAGTCGAAGAACGATAAATGAGGGAGTTGGGAAAAGAGGAGAAGAAATTACTCATTTAAGGTGTGTTAAGAGAAAGGACAGAAGGTAATCTAGTAATTCTATTATATTTTTCCATACATATTCTGTTGCAATCATTAGGGAATTTAAAGACAATGTTTAAATTTCTGGTGTGGCTTCACACACATGGCCATTCCAACTTAGCTAATGTTTATTTAAAATGAGGTTGTACAAAATGCAGTCATAATATTTCTTATATTTAAAATTCAAATCTAGCTTCAACTTCCTTTCTTGTTAGTTTTCACCTTCTTCATTTTTGTTTGTGAGAAGAGGCAGGCACTGTTATGTTTGGGCTACTACTGGAGGGTCTGATTCAGGTCCTGTCAAGTTGGCTGGTGATGGTGAAGGAGAAAAAAAAGGGGCTGCCTTAGCTGGTTTAAAGATGGGGATGACTGTGGGGTTGATGGTTTCTGTAATGTTTTGAATTTAAAAGTAGGAAAAGGCAATAAAGCCCTTGAAGGCTTAGATGTAAGAATAAAAGAATGAAGGGTATTATGGTAATTCAACAAAACTTGATAAATATAAATAAATAAAAAAGATCTAAATATTTTAAGAGTAAACCATGAGAGAGAAGGGAGAAAGAAGAAGAAAAAGAAGAGAAAAGAGGGAAACTAGAAGGGAAGAAGAAAGGAGTTGGAGGAAATAAGTAAAAGAGTAAGATTATGCTTTAATGTGTATAATATGTTTTCTTTAGCTTTAATTTCATTTTTGATGAATGTTAGGGTTTTAAAAATTTATGTTTTGGGTTTAATTGATGAATTAAATTCAATGTTAAGAGGTTTATTGTTGTGGATAATTTTGATTATTTAATTGATTATGAAAGATTGTTATGATTTTGAGTTATGAATTGTGTAAATGGTGAATTTTAGTTAGAAATTTGGAAAGAACAATAGGTTTTTATTGAAATTCTGGGTTGGAGGTTGAAGATGATGAAAATTCAATTAGGTTCCTTAATTTATGAAAATTACGGTTCAGTCCCCAAACTTTAAAAAATTATAGATTGGTCCCTGGAGCATATTCCAAGATTCTAAACAAACTAACACATGAATTATAGGCAGAATTACTATATAGTTATGAAATTTTAAAACTTTCAATTTGATCCTTTAATTTGATAAAAGTTACAATTTGACCCTTAAAAATATGATAAATTCCAGATTAGTACCTAGCTATAATATTAACTTTTTCATATTTTTTAATGAATAATTGAAGGTTATTTAGTGAATTATTACTAATATTTTTATTTTTTTTTATTATGAATTAGATTTCAGAAAAAACATTTGATTTTAGATTTTTGGAGAAATAACTAGTTTAGTCTAAAAATATGTAGGGTTATGGAATATACTTTTAGATAAGTGTATTAAATAGGTTATATATTCTTTTGAGTCATTCTTGAATATATCTCCTTTATATTCAGATAATCATGATATTGCAAGATGTTAGTAGGATTTCTTTCAGTATCAACTTTTGAGTACTATTTTCTTTTAGTTGGGTAAGTGGATAATTTTAATATGAATTAGATCATGCATCTTGATAATATATATATATGTATATATATATTGATTATTATCCTTGTTATGATAAAGCATGATCAATTGTTGAATCTGAATTTTTTATATGAACTAGTATATATTTGAATTGACTTTTGAATTGATAGATCCTTATTTGATTGATGTCATAAGTTGAGCCTTAAGATATTAATATGTTTATTTGATTATGATTATGAATATATAGTATGTCAATTAGAATACTTATGCTAACAAGGTAGTGTTAGTCTTTGTGCACATCGTATATGAACTCTAGTTGGTCGGGGGAGTCACCAACCTATGTGAAATGATCATCTCACAATACGGAGCCTCATGCTCATTGCATTTTGATTTTTTGACGAGTTTTACCATATGATTTTCTTATTATGGCCTATTTGAGAAACATTTCCATAAGAACCTAAAACCATAGTTATATATATTTTCATCCTTGTTATATTACATTATGTGTGTATATTGAATGTTATGTATTCATTGAGGTGTTGAACTCACCCTCTCATCATTTATTCTTTTCAGGCTTATAGTTTGATAGCAAGTTATTTTTTTTTACCTTCAAAACCTGCTCTTTTGGTAGTAATTTGTACCTTTCTTTATGTCTAGTTAGCACTCCAAAACTATAAAATTATATATACTCTTGCATTAAAACAATCAAATTATATTATGAAGCTAATTTTGTTAATAATGCTATGTTGAACTCTAATTGAGTTTGAAGAAGTTTATCTGTAAGTTTAAGTTCGGATGAGTATGAAACCTTGAAAGGAAATCTTACCTATATACTGGTTATGAATCCGAGATTCGGGTCGTGACAATTTAAGCCTTGTATAGGAAAGGGGAGGCTTGAGGTGAGTCGGCTGGGAAAGGAAAGGCCTCTGTCTGTGTTGGCCAAGAGAGGGAAGGTATGGTGAGGGGTTATACTATGGCCGGCTAGGAAAGGAAAATGTGTGGTGGCAGGCGTGCATGGGGATGAAGAAAAGAGGTGCTGGCTTTGAGAGAGAACCATGATAGCTTCTTAAATAGGATAGTTTAGATAGTTATGTTTAGTGATTTTATGGGATGAGGTGGAGTTGAAAATAAAAAGTTGATTTATTTGGGCATTAAATAATATTGGGAATGACATGATGAAGAAAAGAGAAAAAAAAATCGTTGGCATTGGTTTATGGTTCTGATACTATATAGAAATAAATATAGAAAGATAAAATCAAGATTGTTTTTAATCTTTTTTCCTAATGAATGATCGGTGATTGTTGCTTGTAAAGTTTACCCAAAATCTTCAGTTAAATTAATAGTATCTCCAATTATAATTCTAGTTATGGATGAATTTGTAGTTACAGATGTAGTTACAAATGCAGATGATTCAATTCTGCAAGAAATAGTAATAGTTGTGGTTTCTATACAAATTATCAGGATTCTAGGCTTGAACTGGTTCTGTAGAAGAGCCAGCTTTTGCTTTTTTTTTTTTTTTTAATAAGCAGGAGCATAGCAACACCTATTAAAGGTGAAATAAAACGAAACATTAATCTATAGAATACAATGACAGTTGTTATCAAAAATCACCAGAATTACGATACAATAAACCCAAGTAGACATGGAATATTGAGATCCAAAACTAAAACATAGAATGAAGGCAGTGGCATTAAGCACCAAATCTTCACAGGACCGGCTTCTGCTTAATTTTCTTTCATTGATGATATCGATATAGGAAATTGCTATTTGTTAGTTGTTTTTTTTTAAAAAAAATATTTAGCTAGTCCCTCTTGTTTAGAAGTTAAATACCGCTTGCATGCTTAAGTTTTTATTTCTTTTTATAATTTAGTTTCTTCTCTACATGTCCATCGGCAAGGTATTGAGATATCACCAAGTCAACTATATATTTGTTGGACTCTTCGGTTTTGGACAAGAAATCAGCCCATTAGTATTATAATATGGAAATGAAGGAAATAGTCTATCAGAATATTTCGTAAGAATATTGAATAAGAGCTGATAAATATTATGGAAAGGTTTTGTCTCAATTAGAGAGAAAATCACTCCATGTTATCCTACTACATGTAGCAATTAAAGATAACTAATTGTGAGAGCATTTCTTCTTCTTTTTTTCCATATAAAAAAATTATTAATTAACATTAATGAAGAGTTCTTGAATTCTAGTGATCATATTTGGTTGGTTAACTAGGACATGAATTAACCTTTTAGGTCGTCTAAAATTATTTGAATCAATATTAAAACTAGTTAAGATGAAAATCGATCAGGATCAAACTTCAAATCATGAATTTTCTAAGTTGATATACCATGGAAGATTAGGATTGTTTTTTTTTTTAATAACCATCGAGAGTATATTGAAAAGGCTATAAAGCTAATAGCCAAAGTGAAATATAAAGATACGAAGAAAAAAAAACTTAAAAAAAAAAGAAAAAAAATATTCTACTACAATAAATAACAAAGAGACTAGTTAAGATTTCTTATCACACCATAATTTGGTGCTATTAGAAGATCTTAAGAGATCATTTTCTATATAAGTAAAGTTTGATCAAAAGTATACAATCAAATAGCAACCCAATAAAGAATGGTGGAGAAACAATCAAACAAGCTTATAGTTCCCTCCTCAAAAATAATTTTGTTCCTTAACAACCATATATCCTAAGTAGTACTGCTGGAAATTAGTCTCCAAGTTGATCTTTGGAATTTGCCTTGCACCATTTCAAGCCACTGTAGAAGCAGCGAGTCAAGTGTTCTTGATAAACAGCATTGGATACCCTACTAATCCAAAACTTTCATTCAAATGCTTCTAGAAAAGTTACAGTGTATAAAAAGGTACTCTAAGATTTTCAAATCTAAGTTGCAAAAAAACACATGAAGTTTGTGAGGCAGGCAAAATATTCTGATGATGGAGAAAAACTCTTGTACTAACTATGTTCTGGACTATCAACCAGAGAAACACCTGAACTTTCGAAGGGGTCCCTTTAATCCAAACATTAGCTTCAAAAACTCTATCATTCACAGATGAAGTATTTTCAATTAAGGTACAACAAGACTTGACTGAAAAGCTTCCATTAGAATTATATGACCATATAAGTTTATCATCTTTTTCTTGTCGAATTATCATTGGCTTCAGCATTGAGAGCAAATGATGATATTGTTACTCTTCATAAGATAAGAGGTTCCTACACCAAACCAAATTCCATCTTCAATGACCATTAACCCATTGACCCATTCTAAATAGTAGAAATTTGATAAAGCCTAGGAAAAAAGCTACACAAAGTATTTAATCATATCCACACATTAGACCAAAAGAGGATGGAGGATCCATCTCCAATCATGAATTTAATGTTTACATGCAATACTAAATTGATAACACTATTTGGATCCAAGATTAACAAAAACATCATTTCTAAAATGGAGAAATATGAGCATGTATGTCACGACCCGAATCCCGAGTTCGTGACCGACAACATAGGAGCGATGTCGAAAGAACACCTCACCTACGCTAAGCTTCAGAATAAACATATCAAAAGAACAAGTTATTCAAAAATACACAGCATCAACATTGCATAATCTTTATAAATATTATGTTATTCAAAATTAATGAACCTAAAAGATAGTTCAAAACTCTTCATCAGTAATAAAAACAAAAACAGTAATCTATAATACTCATTACATTGTCAAAATCCAAACTTAATTAAAACAGGGTAATAGTGGAGCGTCTAAGACATCGAATCAAAACTAAAAGGAAAGGAAAGCCTCACAAAACAACCAAGGCATACTGACCAAAACTGAAGAAACAAGAACACTCAATAAAACTCACCTGCTATTAGAAACGAAGAACTTGAAATATTATTAAGAATGAGAAGTGAGTTCAACCAACTCAGTGAGGAAATAATATTTAATATATATTTTAGATATTTTAAATATTAATAGTTTTCAAGGTGATTTTTCTTGATATACATACACACACACACATATATATACACTAAACATATTATCATAACGTAGTGGAATACATGTTAGAGATCATATGACACTTGAAGTTGACCAGATGATACCTGAAAGTAACCAGATGACACTCAAAAGTGACTAGATGACACCTGAAGGTAACCATTGTGGGATGATCAGTCGCCACAGGATAATACCTCTCTTATCAGCTAGGTATACAAAATATTATATGCAAATAAGCTAACTACTCTCTGTTAGCATGGAGTTACTAACAAGTCCTATATCAAGACATAATAGATATTTACATAATCATTAAAGAAACATATATAATATCAAATAGAATTTAGCTCGATAGAATGCGAGTGCAAATTCAAGAATAGATAAGTACTTGGAAAATAAAGCAAAATATATAAATATTCAAGAGATTAACTAATCATACTTATCATATAATCAACATACATATGTATTTATATTGTATGTATATTAAAGATTATCCCACTTACTCGGAAGAATATATATTAAAAGGAATATCAAATGAAAGACCCGAAAATCCTATTGAAAATCGATATGAGAACCTATAACAATATATGAAAAGCAACTCAAAACAACATAAATAAAATATTCCAATTCATAAAAGAAAATCAGGTTTAGTCTTCTAGGTTTAGGGACTAATCTGAAACTTTCACAACTTAAGGACCAAAATAAATTTTGATCATCTTCAACCTCAAGACCATTCTATCCAGATTTTCCAACAAGGTTAAAATAAATTTCTTAACCCATAAAAATTAATTTAAATCAAATAACTCATAAATTCTTATTTTCAACAACATACTAATTAATCACCTAATATTAAATCCTTAATAATCATAAATCAATTTTAACAACATGAACTTCTAATTCTTATAAACCATAATCTATTATTTAATCATTTCATAAACAAACTATAATAAAAAATAATATGAAAGAGAACTATTTACTTGCTACTTTTAACTTTCTTGAACTAAAAACTCAAAATAAAAAATAAAAATTAAACTCTTTGGTTTGAGGAGGGAAGGGTCATGTGACTACAAGAATTAAAAAAAAAATTATTTTATAACTTTTCTTTAAATATCTAGATTAATTTAAGTTGGACTTAAACTAACTCACTTAAATTTAAATTTGAATAAAAAGTTTGGTTGTTACAGTCCTGGGATTCCATTCTTAAAATTTGGGGAGTAAAAATTGGTTGTTGCCTGTTTTGCTGGTCAACTCCCGCCCTTAGTACTTTCTTGGATGTAGTATATCCTGTCAAAGATGTGGGGTAACATATGCCTTATTTCCACGGAAGTGTGGAGGAAATTAGTTGGATGCCCTGTTTATCTTTCAACTCAAAATGTCGAATCACAAAGTCGGTTCCCTAGACGAAATAGACTTTGGCTTTACTTCATAATTGACCTTCAATCAGGCCTCTAGACAAATGACTGAAAGAGGAAGAAACTTTCCTAATTGGAGTCGGAACTATTCCTCCTCCTCTCAACTAAAACTATTCTGATTCAATGTCTCGGATAATATTACTTGTGCATTTATCTTCTTTCTTGGTTGCCCATTTGTTCATATCAGGTATGGTCAAGATTCTGTGACAGTCGTTCCTTTTCTTTTCTTTTCTTTTTTTATCTCGAATTAACTAATCAAGTTGTTGTTAACTTGCTATGTTATGTTCTTGCTAAGCAGGAGTTGTTTCAACAACATTTACAATAACGAACAGTTGTAACCACACAGTTTGGCCAGGAGTTTCCTCCTCAAGTGGCCTTACTTTCTCCACAACTGGTTTTTCCCTTGAAAAGAATGAGTCAAAGATCATAAAAGCACCAGCTTCTTGGAATGGTCGGTTCTGGGGCCGCACTTATTGCACCGAAGACTACTCAGGAAATTTCTCCTGCATTACTGGCGACTGTGGCTCCGGAAAACTAGAATGTTCAGGCAACGGTGGTGCTTCTCCTGTAACTGTGGCAGAGTTTTCGCTTGAAAATTTATATGGCCAGGACTTTTTTGATGTTAGTCTTGTTGATGGCTTCAACCTGCCTTTGCTTGTTGTGCCTTCTGGTCCGAACTGTTCAAGCACAGGATGCATTGGCGATTTGAACCAATCATGTCCTACAGAGCTTGAGGTTACCACCGGTACAGAAGGGAAGAGTGTGGGATGCAGGAGCGCTTGCGACGCTCTTAGGTTGCCCATATATTGTTGTGATGGCACAAGCTCATCAAGTGATAAATGCGAGCCTTCATTGTATTCTCAATTTTTCAAGAATTCATGTCCACAGGGTTACAGCTATATTTTTTATGATAATACTAACACTACCTACACCTGTCCATCCACCGATTACCAAATTACATTCTGCCCAGGTAAATCTGCCTTTTTTCAGTTTTGTACATTTATGAACATTTTCATGTTTAAGGGTAGTTTTGTTCATCTGAAAGTCAGGGAAAGTATGCATATTTTCGTTCTATTACTGTCCATTCTTATAAATTCATCCACCACATTGCATCTATAATCCATCATCGTCTTGGTTTCCATAATGAATATACTTCTTAAATCATTTTGTTTTGCAGGGAAGTCAATAAATACCACTTCATATGGATCCATTTCAATAAATACTACTTCATATAGGCCCAATTCAAGAAACACAACAGTTACAGCAAACAACTCTCGGCCGTCATCAGGGGAGATAACACCAAGTTCTATGCCTGAAATAAGGCCAAATGCTACTTCAAGAAGACAATGGAAGCCAATTATAGCAGGAGTTGTGGGTGGCGTTCTTGCTATCATTTCTTTTTTAGTTATTATTGTTTTGAGGGTCAGGTGGGGCATGTCCGAAGATACTGAGGAGGATGTGGAAGATGATCATATACAGCAAGTTCCTGGAATGCCTGTGAGGTTTTCGTATAAAGATCTTTGTGATGCGACCGATGATTTCAAGGAAACACTTGGAAGAGGAGGCTTTGGTTCTGTGTTCAAAGGAGTACTCGCAGATGGAACAGGAATTGCAGTGAAGCGTCTGGATAATTTAGGCCAAGGAAAGAGGGAGTTTTTAGCGGAAGTTGAGACAATTGGAAGCGTGCACCATTTTAACTTGGTGAGGTTGATAGGATTTTGTGCAGAGAAATCATACAGGCTTCTAGTATACGAGTATATGAGTAATGGATCATTGGATAGTTGGATTTTTAAGAAAAGCCAAAGATCTTCCCTTGATTGGAAGACACGAAAGAAGATTATACTTGACATTGCAAAAGGGCTGGCTTATCTTCATGAAGAATGCCGACAGACCATAATCCACCTTGATATAAAACCGCAGAACATACACTTAGATCCAAAGTTCAACGCCAAAATCTCTGACTTCGGATTATCTAAGCTGATTGATAGGGAGATGAGCAAAGTCCAACTTTCAATGAGAGGAACCCCTGGATATCTTGCTCCAGAATGGCACAAAGCATTAGGTCACGTTACAATAAAAGTTGACGTGTACAGCTTCGGAATTGTTCTACTGGAAGTAGTTTGTGCACGCAGAAACGTTGATCACTCGCAACCAGAATCTGCCTTCCATTTGCTCAGAATGTTGCAGAATAAAGCTGAATACATTTTGGGATATTTAGATGAATATATGCAGAGTGATAAAGAGGAAATAATCAAGATGCTAAAAGTTGCTGCTTGGTGTTTGCAAGATGACCCAGAAAGAAGGCCTCTCATGTCAACAGTTGTAAAGGTGTTGGAGGGCGTAATGGAAGTAAGTTCAAACCTGGTGTATGAGTTTTCACATGCACTGGCACCACCTCCTGCTGTTGGTGCCCATATTTCTTCAGCACCGCCCCCAGCTTCTGTTCTTTCCAATCCTAGATGATGTTGTAAAGTTCCTTCTTTTTTGCTAAGAGAAAAAATGGAGCAAGCTTGTCATCACTTAGACAGCTCTAGTCTCTTCAACGTGATTTTAAGCAAACCATATTTGTTCTTGTTAGTGTGTAATTTTTTAAGTAACATCGATAAATTAAGACATAATTTGAATTTGTAAACCGACTATCGATAAGCTGAGGTGATGTTGCAGTTATTCTTTGTTCTGCCAGAATTAGAGTTGTCCTTCGAGCTGCGAGAACCCATGATGCAAACAGGCAACATAACAGGTCAATCTTCGATAAGGACCCCAATGTCTTGCCTCTATTTGAAAGGCTTTTCAATTTCAACAAATTATGGAATTTATCTATCCGAAAAATGTATTCTCTGAGATAACTGTTCTGATCATTGAACTTCGATTTTACTTTCAAGAGGATTCTTGAGGGCCAAACTCCTTTTTAGGCAGAATGTGTATCACCAGAAAGCAGATGACTTAATACTTAGAATTGAATTGCTGAAACATCATTTTCGGGACAATTATATTAACAGGACAATCATACTTAATTGCAGCCACGCGACTTCAGTATACTGTAAACGCATGGAAGGCTAAGGCGAAAGTTGGATTACCACAAATGATCAGGAGTTCAGAAAACACCTTACAACTACATTTGACAGAGAAGACTCATTGACTAATCACCACCTGTTGAATCCTACTCAACTATATGATAAAAAAATGATACGAGGTTTAATGTCGCTTAAGAGGTCAAATCAGAAAATAGAAAAACTTGCAACAGCCGTATCGTAGGTTCACTGTCTAGAAAATCAGATGGATGTAAGAATATAGCAACATTGGTTGAAAAGAGTGTCTGCATGTCACTTGGCTGTCTCAGCCTTGAACCAGTTCTATACAGGCTGAATCTCAGACCTGTTAAATTTGTATCACTTTGCGATTGGCAGACAAGAATTTCAGTATACAGGACGTCGCAGGACAAGATGATTGATCATGAAAACTGCTGCGAAAGGAAGTATTGGATGCGAAATAATTTCGTTGAAAAAGATCTATGTAGTTGTTTTAAATTGTCAAAAAGTAAAAAAGTTACGGATAGCCTGAGAGTATCATATCATAAGATCTGGAAATTATTTGTTCTTTAGTCTGACAGGTTTGATGATGAGGACTCGACGTTGCCAATCAAATGCATTCTGAGTAAAAACCTTCTGAAGGCATTTGGAAACTAAAATGATCTGCACAACTTACTCTTCCAATAAATCATCACACTGCTCTCAGTAATTCATTGGCAGTCTAAGATGCACCCAAGAACAGATGAGCAAAATCAGCTTTTTGGAATTACAGTTTGAGCTCAATTAGTCTTGGAGTCATTCAGAGTTATGAAGCCTGATGGGAAAAATGGAATGAAATAAGCAAGAACATCTTGTGATTAAATCAAATTATAACGAGACAAGGAATTGCCGGAACAATCTATACATGTAGTGGAACATACATAGGCTGACGAAGAACATTCCTGCATTGAAGCCTCTGAGCAATACAAATAGCATAGACATCAAGGAAAAAGAAGCAGAGGTACGAAGATCAATAAGCAGAATGCTCCTGTTGCAAAATGCATTGCATTTTCTCATTGTGCACAGAATTTTTTTATGCGGTTTGAGAATTCCAAAGGGAGAAAAAATGTATCTTATCTCTCATCCTAGCAACGAGCTCACTAGCTAGTGATTCTTGCAATGCCTTCAAAATCTGGCTGTTCAAATATAAGGGCAACGAGGCATCAAGAATCTGAACTGGATCCTGCTCAAACTGTAAAATTGGTGAGAAATCTGATGTTTCAGTCCTAGTAACACCTCTTTCTACAGACAATTTCCTGTCCATTGTTGTCAACCTGAAGAACTCATCCTCGGCTGCATCAACACACACCCCATTCACATCACAAATCTCTGCCTTTGGTGATAGTGGAAGCAAGGTGTGGATAACAGGATCAGACTTAACGAGTCACAAATTTTGTGTACAAGGGCAAGCTCCACTTTATCAACATCCTGACAAAAAGTTAAACGACATCATCTGCTATTGCTTGAGCTTCTTTAGCTGTAGGCAGACCAGTTACTTCAATAAACCTGTCAACTGGAATATAAGGCCTACGAAAGAAATAAGAGTTTCCCTTCTTTCCAACATTAATGACAGTATATTAATTTCCAACCTGTCAACTCTTCAATTCTAGCTTCTGCTTTCTTGAGAATATAATTATTAAAACCCCCGCAAAGTCCTCTATCACCAGTAACAACAACTAGAGCAACTTTCTTAACAGGCCTAACTTTGGTTAAAGGTATATCAATATCTTCAGTCTGAAGCTGTTCATTGATGTTATAAAGAACTTCAACAAGAGTTTCAGAGAAAGGCCACCCATTAACAACAGCTCCTCGCTTTAGCAGCAGCAGCAACAAGCTTCATAGCCTCAGTGATCTTCTGTGTGTTTTTCACTGAATCTATATGACTCCTAAGCTCCCGGAGACCACAGTGAATTGGGGTCACAGAAGAGGGTATTGAAGGATTGTTTGTAGCTGGCGAGCTTGGGAGCTGGAAAGGGTTGAGAGGAGAGAAAACAGAGTGAAGTGGTGTCTGAAAGTGAAGCTTTTGAGGACACCCACATTGTTAGATGTGAGCAAGCCATGGTGGATTTGTTGAGGCTCTAGCTAGAGAGCCACAAGAAAAGAAGACAAGGGAAAGAGGAGTTTTTTTGGCTATGTTGTTTTTGTGTCATTGGCGTCTCCTTTTCTTGTTGAAGGTTTATGGTAGTGAGGAAAAGAGAAGGAGAAATCAGTGGAGGGAAAGGAAGACAGTGGATGAGGTTTGAAGATAAGGATTTTGACCGTTGGAAGATAGATTGAGACATCATTTAACATAGACATGCTTTGTTTATTACCTCAATTCATTTTTTCAAGGAGAGCGTAATACGAGGTTAAAAACAATTTTGTTGGTATTTAATTCATTTTTTGCGATTAATTGAGCGGCTAATAATCTAAATTCTAATGTGGCGTGATCTCAGCTGAGGACTTGGGTCGCAGTGGACAGTAGTCGCTACTCGCTAGACTGATTCCACCCATTTTTGAAAGGTACAGGGGGCTACGCGACTTGGATGCTCTTGAAGCAAGAAAATCAACTCAAACCAACCACGGGATCCACCCTTAAGGCTTGGTTCTGTAGTTTAGCCCTTTAGGGCACTGTCCCTCCATCTATCCAAATCCAACCATTCTGAAAGAAAGACAGAAATGAACTTTAACCAATTACTAAGTCTTTGAATTCTAAGATGAGCCACCATGCTAATCACCCAAAATGGAGCCTTCACAACATGCTACATGTGCATGTCTCATGAACCAAGCCGCCCTTTGACGCAATACAGCAAATTACGCAAGAACTAGTTGTATAAAAAAAAATTGCATACTCAGGTATTTTCAAAATCTGCTAATTGGACAACTTAGTACCCATGTTTTGCATCAAGAACTAATTCAGAACTACTTTAAACCAGTATCAATCAAGTAAAGAGAACAAAACTGAAAAAACCTGAATCCAGTGTCTTATATATGGAACAGCAGTTTAACTGGAAGTAAGAATGAAAGTACATTTGCAATCCCCTATTTCTTTGTAAGCTCAACAAATTCTTGATTTGAACAACAGAAATTAAAGAACAGAATTTTGGTCTATGTGGTTTTCTTCTTTCTACACTGAATGCTCACTCAGCCGCACCAAAACTCAGCTGGTTGCACTTTCTTCTTGAAGAAGTGGGCTAACAATGTTTTCATATGTTAGTTTATCAGGAACAACTCCCTTCAGCACCATGTAGTCATGCAATTCAATTACCTCTTCAGCACTGCAATTCTTGTCGATGTTGGTAACAAGAGTTCTATATGTTATATTATCGGGAAGCACACCCCATAGGACCATCATCGTCATCAGCTCCTTTGCTTCTTGAACACAACCAAACTTACACAAAAACTTGATCAACGTGTTGTAAGTGGCAGTGCTTGCAAAAATTCCAGCATTTTGCATTAATGTTGATAACTTAAATGCCTTGTCAAACTTCCCACAGTTGAAATATCCATTTATCAAGGTGTTATAAGTTATGGTGTCAACTAAACCCATCCTCTGTAATACATCTACCAAAGATCTAGCAACATCCACCAATCCATCCTTACATAAACCATTTATAATAGAATTGTATATTAACAAGTTGGGTTTTTCCTCACCCTTCACCATTTTGTCATAGACCTGAACTGCACTTTCAATGTTCCCTTCCTTGCAGTGCCCATCGATCAAAATACCATATGTAACAACATCAGGAACCAAGCCACATACATACATCCTGGCCAACAGTTGCCTGGCTGCAGCAAAGTTGTTGCTTTTGCATAAGAAATTGATAAGAATATTGTGTGAAAATGCATCTTCAATGAGGTTATTTTCTAGAACTTGGTTAAGGAATTTAAGAGCTTTGGTTATATAGCCATTTCTGCAAAGACCCCTTGTGAGGATTGAACAGGTGAATTTATCAAGGGGTATCTGCTTATCTGACATGTCAGTGAATACCAAAGAAGCTCCATCCACGTCTCCTTCCATGAAAAGCCAATGCATAATCGAGTTATACACCACAGAATTCAGCAGCAATCCCCTTTCCACCATTTCATCACATAACCTAAGTGCCTCCTCCAAACACCCTGCTCGTGAATACCCTTCAATCATGGTTGCATAGGTCCTCACATTAGGCTCAATATCTATTTTCATCATTTCATTCCTAAGTTCTTCTGCCACAGTTATCCCCCCTATTTTGCAAAACCCATCAATGAGACTGTTATAAGTTACAGAACTGGGCTTACTAGATCCTCCAGACATTATTTCCATCTTCCTAACAAGCTTCAAGGCAAGGTCCATGTCACCCATCTTGCAAGCTCCATCAACCATCATGTTAAAAGTAACAACATTAGGCCAAATACCACTCTTCAGAATTCGATAGAACACAGACAGTGCTTCTTGTAATTTACAATCTTTACAGAGAGCATGCACAACCAAGTTGAAAGTATTTATATTCTCCACATACCCATAAGAAACCATTTCCTTATACACCATCCAAAACCTATGGATCTCATTCACCCTAATGAGATGGCTCAAAAAGTTATTCCAGGCATGAATTGTAACCCAGCAACCCTCTATTTGCAACTTCTTGATCACTTCATAAGCACCCACAGTAGCCCCTATTTTAGTACAAGCACGAACCAATGCATCAAAAACAGCAGGACTTGATTCACAGATTCCATAACTATTATTCAATGCTTCTATAACCTCCAGAGGAGATAAGCCGTTTACAGTCATCAAATTCCCCATAAGAGACAAGGCATCTTCATATCTCCTTGAATTAACCAGAACATGAATTACACTGCATGAAATCTCCAACGAGTGAAAAACACTCTTCTTCTCTCCAATCCAATTGTAAAACTCCAAAACTAACTGAGGCCTGTTCTGAAACTCATAAACAACATGACTCACTAATGCATTTGTTAGAGTCGCCAAATTTTTCTCCAAAAAATTCCATCTCCTTTGTTTGAGATTAACACAAATAGCTCTAAAAACAACATCCTCAGAAACTGGGTTCAAAATGCTCTTAGCCAAATGAAAACTACGTTCCAAGAAACTCCTTCTTTTAATTAAAAAAGAGCTTAATAACATAGAAAGCAGGCCACTCAATCCATCAAAACAATCTAGTAACTGCAACACAAAACCAAAACATAGAAAACCCATATCAGCTAATCATAAAAAGACTTCAGTCTTTATCTACTTAGATTCATTGTTATTAACAAACTTTAATAAACAAAAGCTGGAAAACATACTAAAATTATATTAAATTAAATCACCAAATGAACAAATATCTAAATACACAACATTTAACAAGTTATACTCTCTCTCTCTCTCTCTCTCTCTCTCTCTCTCTCTCTCTCTCTCTCTCTCTATGAGGGGAAAGATACATTTTTCCAATAAAGTTTGCTCCTTTATCTGCTATAACTAATAATTCTCTACTATTTTAAAAGATGAGCCTTGAATAGTAAAACCACAAGCTTTATAAGCAGAAAGAAACATGGGTTGAGCACAAAAACAGAAAAGGATCAAGAACAACAGTAAAATAAAGCATTTGAAGTGCAAGAGTGTCGAGATGAAAATCACACCTTTTGAAGCTTCCTGCGTGCATAAAGGAAAAAGCAGAGGAGTTGCTCTGCTTACTTTTCTTGCTGTCTTTCAGGCAGCTAAAGTGTTTGTAACTTTGGGCCTTCGGGGTGAAAGAGAAACCAAGTCTAGCCTTATAGAGTTGCCATTGTGGTTTGCTTGCTTAATTCATGGGCCCCTTATCATGGCCGTACACTTCCCTCTCTTTTTTTTCCAGCTATATTTCCCCCAGAAAAACAAAATGGTTTTGCAAATTGTTTCCCAGTTCTGTACTCCTTTGGACGAGTAGATCATAAAATTGAGTTCACCTCATTCAAGGGTGGGAAATTCTTGAAGGAGCCATTCGGGCCATGGTTTTTGGGATTTTTGTTCTTAAATATTAATCATTTACCTCTCTTTTTCAATAAATATTTTGTTGCCAATTATTTTTTATATTTATCTCAAAATAGTTTTTCACATAATCTCTCTAAGTTTAAGAGGTCATTAAACACCCTCATAAACCCTCAAATATCTTAAAATTAGATTATTTTTTTAAAAATTATTCTTGACCTATTTAGTGTTTTATTAACATTTTGTTTTGCCTATAATTTATGATTTGATTTTCAAGAAAAAATGATTAATAGTTTCAAGAAAAGAGAATGTGTCTATATATAATATGATAACATAATTAAAACAACTATATTGTAAATTTAAATTTTTATACACTATTCTTATTTCTTCATAAGGAATTATATAAAACAAACACATCTACGTATATGTGTGTATTATTGTATGTAGTGAAAGAGACGTAGCGTAGATGAATAGAGTATAAATAAGGCCATCCCTACTATCCCTAGCAAAACTGGAACAAATTAATCACATAAAACTGAAGAGTGGATTCTTTCTTTTTATTTACAATTATGGGTCGAACCTTCTGAATAATATTTGAATAAATAATTCTTCATCATACAATCTAGGGCGAAGATATAAAAATTTGAGGTTGGAAGGGTTCAGAAAAACATGTTGGGATATAAAAATCATTTATATTTATATTATAGTTACCAAACTTATATAAACTTATATGTAGTTGATAAGTTAAGCAACTTAAAATTTAATTCAGGTCATGTTTTATATTAATTCAGTTTATTTATTAAAAATAATATTGTTTTGATATATTTTTTAATAAAAACATAGAATAACATCATTTTAAATCATGTTTTTTCTAAAAAATAAAAACCTAAGTCAAAGTCATTTCAAGTGTTAAAAAAAATTGAAGACCCAAGTGAATAATCCACATCTCTAATCTTGAGTTAGGTTTTATAATAAAAATTATAAAATGGTTGTTGATTTTGGGTTAAAATATAACTATTTTAAAGCTAAGATAGGCCATTCTATAAAAGCAAAAAAAAAAAATAGTGAACCTTTTATTGAATAAGTATCAAAATTTATATGATGTAAGTCGGTATAAAAATATGTTATATCTTGAATTACTTGTCTCTTAAAACCATCCCTCCTTGCTGACTTGCAACTTCTGCTAGAGTTGCTCTCCATTTCTGCACCTTTCCCATATCATCCTTGAAGTTAACACCACGGTCATCAAAAGTAGTGGCATGTGTTAGGATATTGCTATTTATGTGGCAGCATCTGCAACTAATCTTTTAGAAGAGGATGGCTGCCATTATCATTGTCAAAAAGGACTGTTGAGTACAGCCACCATTATTGAAGATGAGCTGGAGTTGGCGGCCACCATTATTAATAAAAAAACAAGAAGAACTGCCATGAATGCCTATAAATAGAGACATACTTAAGAGAGTGAAGGTGCAACTAAAGATGTGAGAAATATAGGAAAAAATGGGTCTTCAAGGGCAGCCAGCAGTAGCTACCATTGCAGCATTGCAAAGAGAGAAAAGAGTGAAGTTGAGAGTTGAAAGAGTAGATGATTCCTTCTTCTCTATTGTTGTAGATCTTGTTCTCTCCCTATATAATAAAATGGTCTCTCCCGTGGATGTAGGCTGTTTGTCGAACCATGTTAAATATTGTGTCAGAGTGTTTGGCCTCCTATGAGCAAATATCAGAACACCACCAGTCCGCGCATGGGGAGCCAGAATTCCCAATAATTAGTATCGGAGCATTTGGTTTAAAGTGGTGTTTAATTTTTACACAAAAATAAAATTTCTTAAAATGATGTTTTGACCATACCATTGTGTAGAGGAGACCGAGACAAAGCTAGTGGTGAAAATGGCATCGAAAAAAGACGTCAAACATGCCCACACGCTCTCCCACAAGAGGATGAGGTGGCAATCCACGCGCGCAGACGCGTCCCACGCGCCTCATGCTCCTTCTTTCACTCAGATAGGCTGACCCGACCCGAATACTAGTAAACCTGACCCATATGACTGACTCGAATATTGATGACATCAGCATACATAGTATGCATGCCAAATGATGATGTAGTTATGATGTCAACATGCACAATATACATGTCAAATGATGACATCAGCATGATGTAGTTGTGATGTTAGCATGCATAGTAGGCATGCCATGTAAGTGCCCACTCAACTCCCACATCATCATAAGGGCCCCTACCTGCCATATCACCAGCCAAGAGCCGAGCCGTGAGTTGAGGGATAGGATCCAGTGTAGTTGATCCTATATGCAACTAGTTCTGAGATTGAATATGAGCCGTTTATTAGGCCAAAATTGTTATGATGAAATCTCAGCTGTTTGAAGTGTGATTTGGATTATTTCAGACTTGTTTACAACTAATTTGATTGTTCCGGATGCAATGGTACTGTCTGATCATTGAGATTAAAACTAAAAATGACAGTGGTTAATTATTGAAGAGAGATTATCTGATCAAGAGGCATTTGATGGTCATTATGGTGGTCGATGAAGATGAAGAAAAAGAAAGTGCACATGTTTACCCAATTACATGTGCTGAACTGCTCAGTGGGGAGATTTTAGTTGCCTTGAGAGAAGGCAAAATTGGAACACTCTAAACACCCGATCATATGGACAATTTGAGGTAGAAAGTGAAAATTACTTAAGACCAATCTTGATAAATCTATGTACTAGTAGTCTCGTCAGATGTTAAGAAATCAGGTATAAAATCAGGATACCCCAGATCACTTGTAAAGGAAAGCTGCAATAAAGCTAGCAAATGGTTGTATATATGAAAAGACAGTACGATGGATAGATATGGCCTAAGAAGTTTTGTGTAGGAGATTGGGTTTTAAGCGGGACCGTTGTGACGCCTCTAATCTTTCTTGAGAACTTGCTTAGTGGAAGGATTATTCATACAGTACTATTTTCATATATATAGCAGTTTGTAATAAAATGGTTGAAGACTAGCAATATGACGGCATAAGGGAATAGTTAGGTTCTATATGATCAAGGATCTAATGTAGTGTTGATTTCTCCAAAGAAGTTAGATTTTGTGACTGTGATTTCTTGAGAGAAGAATTAATAAAGACCCTAATAATGGAAGATAAATACAACAAAGGGATAAAGATTGACATCCTATTTTGACTTGGATAGGTGTTGTGACAGGATGAGCTGCTGTCAAACATAAGCAAGGAATAGGAAGAATCTAAAGAATAGACATTGCATAAGGGCATAAGGAGATTGTGTAGGAGTACCCGGAGGATCCAATGAGGTACTGTAATGAGACAACACATGCAAGGAGAAAACGAGTTTCCAGATAAAGCTCAAAGTAGAGATTGTGTGAAAAAGTTGTACAACAAGAATTCTCTTGTGCTCTTGATGAAAGCAATAGGAGAGGACCTTTCCAATGCATGCAAGGATAGAAAGATGAGCTATTACAGATGCACCTAATTGAGGGAGTGTAAACACCTGTGACAAAAGGTGGCCACTTATAATGAAAGACGAATACACTAAAAAGTGTTGGTGTAGGTGGAGCTATCAAGTAGAAAGGCATAGAAGCTCCAAACATAAAAATCAAGATAGAGGATTACGAGGAGTATACCGCAACTCACTCTTTCTATGTGATCAGTGGCAGTGATCTCTTCCAAGTCCACATGGTGATAGAGAATCTTAGAGTCACTGGAAACATCCCCGATGAAAGGATGTGACCACTTTATAACAGATAGAAACACCTCAAATAAAAGGTGTATGGGCCATAAAAGGAGCTCAAGTACAAACCACCATATGATGATGAGTGGAGACACCTCAGATAGAAGGTGTGAGGACTATGATATGAGTCCAAAATCAGACCGTCTCATGAAGACAGGCGAAAACACTTTAAAAGAAGATGCAAGGGCCATGACAGAAGTCCAATTTTAGAACACCTTAAGAGCCAATATGATGGCTGGATATAAATGGACAAGTGTATAGCCTATAAAGAAGCTATGAAGAGTATAGAGACAAATATTGGATTGACTTCCATAGATATTACCCCTATGCTAAAGATCAACAAGTTAGAAAACATTTACCTTGGATAATAAATGGATGACTTGTGGAGCATTAAGACGCGGCTGCTATGAAGGAGCAGAGGGCATGCACAGGTTCCGTGAACAAGTTAACTCTTATCAAGGTGGTGAGCTCGGTAAAGGCATTGTAATACTTAAAGTATAAAGACAGATATGGATCAACCTTTAATGGGATGTCCTCATGGTTAAAGGTGGAGAGCTACATGAATTCTTGAGACTAAGAGCAGGAGACTCACAAAGAAATAAGGCATGGTTTCTAGGGTGGAACAGAGGGCAAATACAACTCTTGGATGAGTAGACTCTTGAAAGAGTGGTGAGCTTATGATCACATTAAAATACTCAATGACTGTTACTCTTGGGAATATCCGTTTAAGGGGTTGTTGTAAGCCTTAATGTAAGGCTTGATAAATCATTCCAGTTTAAGCATGGTTGATATGCTTGAAAAGGAATACTATTTCAAAGACAAGCGTTAACACTCTTTGGATGAGATGTGACAAACCATCTAGTTGAAATGATCCTTTAAAGTGAGCAAAGCGATGCTTGGATGACTCTAGTGATTGAAAGGTTTGGCAAATACTTGTAAACTTGACCACAGATGCTCTCGGAATAGTAAGCTTGAAAAAGCTTAAAAATGCAAGCATATGCTGAAGAAGTAAGACAACAATTATCCACGTAAATAGCAAAGGGGGTGATTGTTAGGATATTTCCATTTATGTGTTAACATCTACAATCAATCTTCTAGAAGAGGATGGTTGTTATTGCCATTGTCAAAGAGAGCTGCTAAGTGCAGCCATCATTGTTGAAAATGAGCTGGAGTTGATGGTCATCATTATTAATAAAAAAGCAAGAAGAGCTACCATGAATGCTTATAAATAAAGGCATACTTGAGATAGCAAAATAAGAGTGAGGGTGCAATTAAAGATATAAGAAATATAAGAGAGAGTGGGTTGTCAAGGTCAGCCAACAGTAGTTGTTATTGTAGCACTGCAAAGAAAGAAAAGAGTGAGGTTGAGAGTTAAAAGAGTAGATGATTCCTTTTTTCTATTATTGTAAATCATATTCTTTTCTTATATAATAAAATGACATCTCTTGTGAATATAGATGATTTGTCGAACTACTTTAAATATTATGTCAGCGTGCTTGGTCTTCTATAAATAAATATTAAAACATCACTAGTCCGCGCATGAAGAGCCGAAATTTCCAACAGCATGCATATATGCTAACTCCCTGTTTGTTGTGCAACATGATCTGGATCCACTTCATAGAAAGCACGCAGAACAATGTGTCCAGCAGCTCTCCTACGTTTCATGATCAACAACAACTTAATTCATCTAGGCAACATTCCGAAGAAGCAAAGTCATTTGAGAACACAATCACTGACATTTTCGACATTTGTATTGTTGTCTCTGTCCCTATCCTTTCAATGACTTTTACTCTTAGAATATTATTCTCATCCGATCTGAAGAACATGTAAAGTGCTCACATTGTCAGTTCACTATGGAGGGAAGAAACGAACCCCGTTGTGGAATACGTTACACCACTAAAACTCAAGAGCACCTAGTAAATATAGGGAGATGATGGAGCAGCACCCATATGGACTCAAGAAAACTTTTCAAAGATATGGATGAATATGAGGATTAAAATATGAAAAAGCAAAATTGAGAACAGAAGGAGAAAGAAAATGAGATTGGTCAGGGGTTAACAGAAGTATTTTGGGGTTATCAAAAGGATGCATAGAAGTTGGGTTAGAGAAGTATTTGATTATGTGTTTATAGATGAAAAATTGTTCATAGATGAAGAATTGTTCAAAAAATATCAGTTAAATCACTGAAGAATATGTGTGCAAAAGCTCTCATTGCGTTAATTTCTGTTTACAATTTCTGTTGTACCGTGACACAAATGGCAGCCTTAACTGTGGTAGTTGGCAGCAGCATAAATGATGGCAGTCGGCTGCTAGAAGAGCCAAAAGTAAGGCTCTCATCTTATCTATAAATACAGAGTTTGAGAGAAACGTTGATACGGCCAAGTAGAACAAAAGGAGAGGGAAAGAGAGCTGCTTTGGCAGCAGAAGGGGTTGTCTTGGGCAGTAGCTTGTAGTGACAAGCTGAATGAGAGAAATGAGAGTTAAGTGTGTACCTCCTCCTTCATTGTAGAGAACCTTGTTTTCTTAATCTAATAATATCGGTTTCTTCATATATGTAGGTAAGTTGTCTAACTACATAAATATTGTGTTGAGTTCCTCTATGGGCAATATTTTAGCATCCAATCCGTAACAAATTGATATTAGAGCATGGTAATGAATAGTGGTGTTTTGATCTTTGCCTAGAAATGAAAGTGGTCGAAATATGTTTTTGCACATACCATTGTAAATAGAAGATCAAGAAAAGCACGTCGGTGAAAATAGCGTGCAAATTGAAACTAAAACAAATTAAGTCATATAGGCTGGTCAAAGTTTGCTCGAAAGCAACAGCACACCACGTCAACACGCATGGTTGGCATGCCACGTCACCACCTAGTTAGTGTCCTGTGATGACTTGTCGTCAAAGTGGGTCCTACCAAACACCCTAGCTAGTTAAGTCGTGGGATAGGATCCAATATGGATGATCCTATATGTAACTAGATTTATAATGGAATCTAGACCATTCATCAAGCGAGATTTGTTTTGATCAAATCATAGTTGTTTAAGACGTGATCAGGATGATTTCAGACTTGGTGGGCGATGGTTGGTGCTGAAGAAAAAAGAGCTGGACATGTTGGCCCAATACATAATACATACGCTGAATTGCTAGGTGGGAAGCTAGTCTTATCGAGGAGGATTTGACCTGGCTTGATGCATTGAAGAAAAGCAAAATCAAGTACTCTGGACACCAATCACGTGGAGCGTGAAAAGATTAAGTTGCGTATATAGTGAAAGGTCAAAAGACCAATGTTGTAGATGTGTGGCGCTGGTAGTCTACCTGGGTATTGAAAAATCATCATAGTATGCGATGAAAGAACCATCAAAGTAGCCTGTGGTGAAACAGTGGTAGTCTAGAAAGTTATTAGCAGAGGGACAATTGGATTCTACATGTTCAAGGATTTGACTGAGAGGTAATTTCTGTGGAGATGCTGGATTCGGTTAACTATACAAAAATACAGCGAAGAAGAAGAGTGACACCTATTTTAACTCAAAGATATGTAATAGATGGAGCTGCTGTTAAATATAGATGAGAAATGGAAGAAACCTGGTGAGCAAAAAATGCATTGGTGCTTAGACAAAAAAGACAAAGAAGGTGTAGCTGGATCCAACGAGGTGATGAAAAAATAAGACAGGTTGTGTCGGAAGGTTGTCTTGCATGATAATTACAACTAGAGAAGAGTTCCCAACGAAGCTTGGGGCAGAAAATGAGACAAGAACGAAGAAAAACAAACGGGAAATAAAATAAAATAAAGAGAGAGAGAAAGATGTTACTCCATGGGAGGAGAGAAAAAAACATGATTTCCCCTCCTGTTCTTGTCAATTAATTAATCAGTAATTAAATAGAAAGATATGTAGAAAACTCCAGAAATAATTAGGAACCAATTAAGAAAAACAAACGGGGAAAAGAAAAAAGCTAAGCCTTCCAGACATGTTCGACGCTAGCTGCATACTAGAGCAAACAAAATTCAGCTTTTTTTATATATTTTGCGGCCGATCAAATTCTAACAATTTCTTCTTCTTCTTTTTTGGCTTTATGAGAACCATATTATCAAGTTGGTTTGCGCATTCAACAAGATTCATACTCTCAATTATATCGATATGAAAGAGTTAAGGAAATTAACAAATTCTTTGGCTATCAAATTCTAATATTATTGACTTCTTCTTTTTGGTGCGCAATTCTATCATTGAATTAATTAAACATTTAATTAGCATGGAAGGCAGGCAGTGCTTGGGGTTTGGAGTTTGGTGAAAGAAAAGGAAAGGTAAGCCCGGTTGATTTTTGCCTAGTACATTTGTAAAGTGTATTTGATTTTAAAAAAAAATATATTAAATTAATAATTTTTAATAATTTTGATGTGATGTTGTTAAAAATTAAAATAATATATTTTAATATATTTATAAGCAAAACAAAACCATAATACTAAACACACAAAAAAAAAATTTACTTAAAACAATTTAAAGCAATACTGACAAAGATGGGTGCGTGTTATCACATAACTCTATCTTGTGATGAGAGAAAGCAATTTATTCTGTGTTTCTTTTTATTATTCATTAATTTGTAAGTAATGAATATTCCATGGGTCTTCAATATCAAAGGCTAGCATTTATCCTCATAGTTTTGGCTTGTGACGAGCTGCGAGCACTTGTGACAATACGGTTTCGTGGCACCAGGACTCTAGACGCTGGCCATGGTCAAGAAGAAATAGCTAGCACCTAACCTAGTCCACAAGCATTGCTCTTCACAAACCCGTCAGGTGCATTTTAATTCACTGGCTGTGACCTGTGAGCTGTGAGTGAATATGCCTCTCTTTCAGTGCTTTCAATCTGTACGTATTTATACACATGCAATATCGATCTACCTAAGTCTATCTCGTAACAGCATGTAGACGTCCTCCGGATCCCCCTCTTTTTTTTTTTTTTTACGTGGGGTGTCCGGGCCAGCTTACGCGCACCACGACTAATCCACATGGTTCACTGAACATCCTGCAAGCCCAGTGAACAGGTAAGGCACCGCGGGGGTGACAAACGTGCATGGTAAGGTTCGAACCCATGTGCTGAGGAAGGGGACAAGCCCCTCCCACCACTGAACTAGAACCTCACTTGTCGGATCCCCCTCCTTTAGTCTATGTGGTAGTGTCGTAAGGTATAATTAAAATTGTGTAACGTCTGACTATAATTTTTAAAATATTTTATTAATTAATATACACTATAGTTTTATATACATGGATCCCATTAAAAATTTTATTTTAAAACTTTGATTAAAAAATTATAATGTATAGTTTTTCTTAAACACTTACATATATATATATATATATAGCAATGGCTAATTAAATGATCCATGATCCAAGACTATCTTAAACTTTCGATGAAACAGTAGTGATTTTGATGTTGATTAGTTATGCTATTTCCATGTGATTTATTAACGCAACCTGAATAAGATCACATTTTGTTACTGCATTTTTTTTTATTGGATTCCTGCAATGTATTTCAAATACTTGATTATTACCATTAATTATTATGTTTAATTAACAATAATTCCACTAGCATTCCTTCTTCTTTTTAATGATATAAATCACATAATTCACGATTAACAAGGAATTAAGAAAAGTTGATCGTTTCGCTAGCTAGTACTATATTTAACTGCTAATGTCTAGGTAAAGTTCAATATTTCTACCTTGCATTGTAGGAGAACAATGACGAACGTTTATGATTTATCTGAAAAAGTTAAGCAATTGTGGAATGAATGGGAGTTTCGTGCCTTGATTTTGCTGTCTCTCTTTGCAAATCTTTCTCGTCTTCTTCGGAAGAAAACGAAAGTACGTCGCTGCAGCCTGGCTCCGGAATTTTATTTGGTTAGCATACTTGTCAGCAGAGTGGGTGGCAACTCTTTGCATGGGTATCCTTGCCCGTATCCAAGGAGGTACAGAAACGAACTGTGCCAATCCAAACCCAGACTTTGTCCCTGCATTTTGGGCAGCAACCCTCCTTGTACAACTCGGTGGCCCGGATGCTATTACTGCATATTCAGTAAAAGATAACCAACTGTGGTTAAGGCAGCTACTTCAACTAATAACCCAAGTGGCGGTTGCGTTTTATGCCTTGTTGAGGTCATGGTGGAGCAAGGATCCACTCATATTTGTAGCCGTTCCTGTCTTTGTTTCTGGAGTAATCAAATACGGAGAGAGGATTTGGGCACTAAGATCAGCAAGCTTTGATAAGGCCGTCCTACATGAAGAAGTCCAGCGTCTAAGCCAGCAACTTGATAAGAAATTCCCTTCACCTGCCTTGCTTGACACGTCTATTGAAGACATTAATAGAGCTGTAGGCTTCCATCGCCTTGCAAGTCAGGTTGTGCATCTCCATGAAGCTCATTTATTATTCCAAATTTCGAAGATGTTATTTACCGATTACATGCTCCCATTTTCTACTCACATGACGAGCTATCTTATTCTGAGTAGCAAGAATGCTGCAGAAGCCTTCAGATTGATAGAGGTAGAGTTGGGATTCATGTTCGATGCACTTTATACTAAGTGATCACAGGGCTTTGTTGGCAAGGCTTCCTTCTCCGTGCAATCAGCTGTTCATCCTCCATTGCTGCATTACTTGCATTCGCAAGAATGACCATAAACTTCATGCTTATTCAACAACCAATATAGTTGTATCATACTGCTTGCTCGTTGGAGCCGTTCTTCATGAGACATACTCGTTCATTTTTCTTGTTTTCTCTGACTGGGTTATGCTTTGGCTTAGCAAGCAACACAAGCGACGGGCCACTGCTGTCTGTCAAGCTATTGTTTCTTCTAATCAAAAGTGGCCATGAAACTGTAATGATCGTAAAAAGTGGAGAGGAACTATGGCACAACAAGACCGAATAAGTGATGAAAGCACGCTAGTAAAGATACTTCTCAAACAGCTCCTTCGCATTAAAGATTTTCGGAGTTTGGAGAGAGTGGAAATGCAATTGAAAGAAGCCATCTGTAATTACCTCTTACAGAAACGTTTAAGATTCAACCATTGCATGCCGCTGCCCGATCCCGGCATGAATAATCTAAATGAGATATTGGCAGAGAGAGGTGATAAGGTGCTTAGGACAGATGGATGTCTTGAAGGACAATTTCGCGAAAGTACGGTGGATGCAGACTTTCGTGAAAGCCTGCTGCTGTGGTACCTTGCCACCGATATTTGTTACTATGACGATTCTCGCACAAATGGTGCTTATGTTGATCCAAATGCCAGGATAAGCAAATCCTTGTCTAATTATATGCAATATGTTCTAACTTATTATCCGTTAATGCTACCAAAAATGATTCAAGGAGAAAGGCGTGCAATAAATAGCAGTCGAGTAATCTCTGGATCCTGTTGGTCATGGAGATCAAGAATTACCTCTCGGACTCATTTGTGTTCGGAGGAGTTTCTACGCGTAATCCAAGAGAACAGCCCAGAAAATTCAATAGCAAGTGATGGTTGCAAGCTTGCCAGGGCATTGCAAGATCTTGGGAAAGAGAGGGGAAAGGAACGCAAACGGAAGATGATAAGTGAAGTGTGGGTAGAGATGTTAACTTATACTGCAGTTCGTTGTAATTGGCAAGAACATGCTAACACACAACACGAGGCGGGGAGCTACTCGCTCATGTGTGCCTTCTCATGGATCATCTTGGCTTAAGCGAGCAATGTGTGACCTAGTAACACTACCGCCAGAGCTACTAATACAGTCCATGAATAAGGAAAGCTACAAAACACTAACAAAATTATTCGATTAATTTTAGTCGCCTTTTCTTTCTTATATGCTATTAATCTTAAAACGTGCATTCCCAGTTAGTTTTTCAAACAAAATCAGATGTTCAATATTTAGTGTCTGATATCCATGAACCAACTTACAAGTCAATTAAGACTAAACAATCTGCTACATTCGAAGAAAATGCTCTGATATTTTTTAGCTTTCAAAGTGTAACCCAAGAGGTCCAAACTACATTTAGAGTGGAAAATATTCAGGCAAGCAATCCGTAAGGATCAAATCCTCCAATATATCAGCAGCCTCTTTAAACAAACTTCCTCTTTACAAGAGATTAAAGCATGGAAATAGGCATCAATACGTACTCATAGCACATTTCACAAGTTGCCACATGAATTAACACAACAGTGTGGCTACAAAATCATTACCTTTAGCACCACGCTTGCACAAAGTTGTCTCCACCTGAATTGGGATGCCGTAATTTACAAACATAAAGGCTTGTGCATGACCCTCCATATTAACACAAATTAATTTACTCATGCTATATATCAGAAAGTATTTACATAATAAATGGAAAGGGTCGAGAAGAAAGCCCTCCTAGCTTTGTTAGCATGTCTAAGAAATCCCTGAGGTAAGTTAGCAAGGAAGATGGTAGATGCCAATCAAATTAATCTGCACTTGTAGTCCAGCTTTGACACCAGATTCTCACTTGTCAATTTGGTCAGCAAGTTCCACAAGGAACACAAATAGTTAACCCAGGCTCATCAACTAACTAAGAGAATAGTTGAAAACGCAGCACTCAACCAAACTTATCTTGATCGGGCCCGCCATTTTCAGTGGCTGTTCCAGTACCCAATTTTGTATTTGTTCCACCATTTTCAGCAACTGTTTGAGTGCCCAAATTTGTATTTGTTCGGCACATACGCTTCCTGGGTTTCCTCAGTGTTGAAACAGCTAGAGGACCCAGACTAAGTTGCTGTGCCATGTCAGAGACATTCTTCTGTGTTTCAACTTTTGCGATTGGTGTTGTTGTCTTCTTGCACAATCTGTTGGGACGACAAGGAGTTAAATTTTTGGCTGCAGGGCTGTCATTAATTGCACCCTTTTCATGCAGAGTCTTCATTCTTGGAGAGTCAACAGCTGCACGTGAATCTAAACTTAACCAAGAACTACTTGTAGTCTCCTTCCCTAAGCTTGTCAGACTCAGGTTTAATAAAGGACTGCCCTTTCTAAGAATAGAAGGCTTGGCACGAGAATGAACAGGGCTCCTCAACTTCCATTGTTGATCACCATTATCTTCAGCATTTGTAACTTCTTCCATTGAAAAACTTTGAGCATCCTATGAACAAGTAATTAATGGGGACGTTAGCCAAAATTTTAGTGCAACAGAGGAAGGAAAAAACCCCAAACAGAAAACATAAATCAACATCAGTCAACATGAGAACATAGTAATGCCCTCAATGCATTAGATTTAACCAAAAAACTGAGAGAAAGTGAGAAAAAAGAGGGGTAACATGCCAAATGATATACTAGCTCAATGTTGAAACCAGAAATAAAAAGAAAAATCAAGATAAAAAATAAGCAAAAGCAGACCAGAGATACATTAATCAAGTCATCAGTAAAATTGAGCTAAAGAATGAAGCATTTGATATTTTCTGAAAAAAGGTATCAGTTGTTAACTCGAGGGAAAAAAAACTTCCAACAGGATGCAAATGCATGCTAGACATTAAGAAGAGAAGAGAAGAGATGTAAGGAAAGGCAACTGCAACAACAGTCAATGAGTTTGTGGGCGTGAACATGTCTTTGTTTGGTAAAACAAGATGACCTTGAAAGAGTTGAATGATGAAAAAAGTATGCACAGCCAACCCAAATGGTAAAACATTTGAAGTTGGGATAAATCTATGCTTGTGGAGGGAAACTCGCTGAATGAGTTTCCTGAAGCCCACCATGCATTGGATCAGTGGACACAATTGGATGGTCCCACATGGGATCTTCTCATCTAGAGGATGGAGGATAATGAGTTACCATCGGCAAATACACATTTATTAAAGGTTCTGAAAAGGATTAAAAGTGATAGTACTACATTATAAAACCAGGACTCTATCAAGTGACAAAGTACATATGCTCGGCTGAAAAAATGCTAAGCCTCTCCACTCTCAAAAGCAGCATAATATTAAGAGAGAGAGAGAAAAAAGGAAAGAGAAAAGACACCTTATCTTGCACCTCAGCAACTGGTTCACAAGCGGCACCTTCCTCCCCATCAGAATCAGCCATCTCCTCACACTCAAAGTCTACGTTTTCTTCAATTTCTTCATCTGAGTCACTCAGCTCTTCTTGCTCCATCACAATTTCTGGATGAGATTGGTCGCCAACATCATCCATGTTGCATGTGCTGACATTATTGCTTTGGACAGGTGATGCATCAACACCTGAAACAAGGTTGCTATGAACCGTGGGATGTTCATTGTGCTGATCACACGGGCTGTTTATTTTACAAGTTTCCATTCTCCTTCCAGACTTTGGTTCACTTGTTGTTGACCTTGGTTGGTTATTTGCACCAACATCTCTACTTCTCTCAGATACCTCCTTTGCAGAATTAGAGCTTAGATGGATATCCAAGTCCAGGTCATTAGCTTTCTCATTAGAGCTAGAGAGTTTAGGGTCAACAGCAATTGGGATGTGATTGACAAATGACTTGCTCTGGACCGCACCAAAATGATTTTGAAATTGAGCAGATTCACCACTCAAACAAACAAATTGGTTTGGATTCGAGCATGCCATCACCAAGTTGTTATTTTCCTCATCAGTTCTTTGCAGAAGTGGGTGGAAGTCGATACTGCATGATGCTGAAGTGGAGTCCTTACTCTTCGAAGACTTCTTAAAACCATCAACAACATGGTTTGCTTGGAGGGGATTATGAAAGAGACTTAGATTCAACTGGGGTTGATTCCCTGAAAAGAAACTAAAAGAACTAGATGTGCCACTGCTGCAGCTCAAAGGGTAATAAGGCAGACAGCCACCTTCTGGGGCCTGGAACAGTAATGGATGCATCTGAAGGTCAGAATCAGTGCCTCTTTCTTCAGCAGTACACACATTGTGAACAATGGCAGATTGTTCTGGGTGTGAATCTGTGACATGGTCTGCTGCTTGATTAGTCTTATCCCTTCTTAAATCTACTGAACTAGGGGTTCTCAAATTTCCAATATGAGGAAGCTGAGCAGCAATATTGATTTTTCCAGCATCACCAGTCCGAATTCCTGAAGTAGATACTTTGATAGATGATCCACACTGGTTCCTTTCGAAAGCTGACTGAGAAATTACACGAACAGACCGTGGAAGATTCACAGGGGGCAAATCTGGTGCCAATCTCACTAAGTGCACACCATCAGTTTTACGACTCCGGTAGGGCCGCAAATGTATTTGAGGCTTGGAGATACTCACTGACATGTTAGAAATTTGATAGTTTGGTAGCATGGTATTAGGAGAGGGTTTATCATGACCAAGAGGATAATGGTGAGAGCTGGATCCATATGGAAGCCCATTCATGTTATCAATCCAGAGTTGAGGCTCTCCAGGCCTACAATTGTTTGGATGCTCTCTGGTATTTTGATCTTCTCTTGAAATTGTATCACTGGAAATGAGACCCGAGGAACCTGGCCTCCAATCAGATAAAAATGCCTGATGAACATAAGCTTCATTTACATTATCAACACAATCATCTCCACTACTATTTCCTTTACCAGTTCTGTCAGCCTGATTGTCCTGCACCCAGTCAAAGCACTTAATGACATTAGTTAACACATTAAACTGTGAATCAATGAGACCAAGTGCAGCTAAGTTATTAACTTAAAGCCCAACTAAGCCCTTTAACTTGGCGTAACTGTGTAGCCAGGATGCCAGCTTGACATAAGTAGATTATATAGCACGCATACTCAGGAAAAAAAAAACAAGGACACACCCAAAGTGTCAGTGCGATTTTCAAAGAGCCACTGTTCAGGCAAAATATGGTTTCATCCACCAAAATTCATATACAAAATTAGCTAAATCAAATGGATATCAAGCAACAAGGTAAGATGTAGATCCAGGATAATAGCATACTTCATTGTCAGAAGCTGGTTTCCAATTTGATAATTCTGTGGTTCTTGACCGTTTCCTGGCTTCAGATATCCGCCTTTTCTCCTTTTTAGCAGCATCTTGCTTATATGACTTTTGAGTTCCAAGGGCAATCCGCAACTGCCGAGGTAATAAGGAAGGATCCCTATGTGGAACAACAAACTTCCATACAGACAACCAATCAAGTTTGTAAACCCTGAGTCCCTGGAGTGAGTGAGGTTACATTAAAAATCAGACAGCACAATCTAAAAACTGATCATCTGGAAAGGCATATGAAACATCCAGGATGATATTACCTCCTGAATCCGTTCTGTCTCTTCTGTAGTCAATGGGGAGGTTTTCATTCTCCGAACTGCCTGCATAAAGTAGATATTCAGTTCACTATAAATATAAACACCCAGTTAATTTTTGTTATTATCTAGTCTATATCCCTTATTGTGTTTCAAACTCAATGGTGTGAGAATTCTTCAATGAGCAGGGATACAACTGAGAATTCTTCAAACACCTGGGCTCATGCGATTACCTTTATAGGATTTTCCGGTGCCTTAGATGAACAACGATTTTTCTGCCTAACAAAAATCTGCAAAAAAAGCAGCAGTGTTACAATGATGCTAAATATGATAATTGTACATGTGATACTGACTTGAAAATTCAGAAAATTAAAGAACGACAGAGAGAATAACAACACTTTTCTAGATCACCAAGAGACATGGCAATACTACAAAAACCATTGACCAACTAGCATATCAGAATGGGAACAACAGCCAGACACATGGATCCACATAGGCAATCATAAAAAGAACCCCAGAAAACAGTATGTCAAATGTACAAACAAGGCAGCAGAAAATAGTATGTACATATATTTAAGTACGCTGCAACGAGAACATACACCACATATTAGGTCATAATTAACCTATAACTTCTTAAGCAAAGCTTGCTGCTTGAACAAGATATTGTTTGTAACCTTTTGGTTGCTGTAGTCCAAGCTTTTACAGCTGTATTAGGCAAAGGTCACCAGTCTTATTTCAAAAAAAGGATACAAGTGTCTAGATCAAAGGCATGCTGGAACAAAAAATAAGCATATTTGAGTTGCCTATTACTGGCCAAAAGATATAGGAACCTATTTTCATTAGGATAAAGTGCACATGTACAAAATGTGGCACAAGTTTACAGTTTAATTCTGGCAGCAGTTACTAGAAGCAATAGTGTTTATAATAGGAATCTATGATGAAAACCACCTGATGCTTAGATTTGCATGGAAGAAAGCGTTGTTGAATTGCCTTCCAATCTGTATTATATTCCATGATCCCTAGTGCCAACAATCTGCATCAAAATCCATTAAAATTTAGAGCCTTGGCAAATCATATCTCACCAGTCATAACTAAAAGCTTTCAATTTAAATGGTAACAAGGCAGACAGAACAATATTGGAACATGATACCAATGATTCAAAATTCATAGCTTTTCAAAGAGCAAAATTAGATAATGCTTTTGATGAATTGAAGATACAAATCCTGGTTTTGAAGATTTTTCTCCCCCAGACATCATATCCATAAACAGAATCTTACACCTCTCAAATTCTATGACCTTATTAGAAAATATAATCAGCCATCAAAATCTGAATGAATTGACTGTTGATAGTTCGAATAGTCAAACTTCATGTTGTTTTCTTTCATCAAAAAGATTGATTAAAAAAACCTTTGGAAGATATTGCACCTATAAAGCTATCAGTTTTAAGAGTTGAAAGAGCAGATGAAAGAAACTGAAGAAAACATCCTACTCACTCGTCCTCTGAATCAGTAAAAAGGACCCGATTTGCAACAGCCGCAGGGGGTGGTTTATGTGGAAATAGTACTGGATTGAACAGTGGAAAAAATCGCTGTGCTAACTTGCTAATATCCTTTGGGACTAGTGCAACTGATTGCTTCTTGGTACTTTCAACAATGGAAGCAGCCAATGTCTTCTTGAGTGGTTGTTGACCAGTTGAGGATGTCACTCTATTGGCAGCAAGGGGAACGTTTCCTCTCATAACTTCATTCGCCTCCCCTAATAAGGAAGAATGTGGAAGGTAGAAGAGCGGTTCCTTTTCATTCCATGTTTCAGAACTGGAATTCAGAAAACGCTGCCGATACTCCCGAACAGCTGTCAAAATTAATCAAAATAAATGTTAAAGCATAAATAGTTTAAATACAGCAAAAAGAATACAATTGCAAGAGAACAATGCAGTAAATGTCTTCTGAAATACATACCATTGTAAACATCATCCATATATCTTCCAACTAAATTGAGCGGGGCTACATCCAGAATTGATACTATAGGACCATTTATGTAAGGACTCCAAGAAGAGCCTGCAATCTGTGAAGAACTCGTTTGCTCATTACATGCATGCTCATCTCTTCTTTGTGGAACGGGGGTATTTTGAGAGACTGACATCTGCAAGTTTAGAACAGGGGGTGATTCGTAGGTGCACTGTGCTGGCCGAATATCGGGCAGTTCATCTGCCACAGATGAGCACATATATGGAGGACAAAAGCAATTACCAGGATATGGAACTCTTTTGCAGGCTATTACATTATCACGTTTGTTAAGCATCTCAAAAATCAATCCCTGAACCTGGGAGGAAAGGTGTTGCCGGGAAGAATCAAGAACGCAAAGAGAGAATACTTGAATAAGCAGCTGAATATGTTCATGTATCAAACAATGCAACTGGTTTATTTGCTGTGGAGTAAACCCATTTATTTTACCACCATCTTCTGCAGAAGACGCATAGCTAGGAGCAGGCTTAGGTGCCAAAGCTTTCTCATTGACAGCACTAAAAGGAGGAGCAAATCCATTAGGCAAAACTGGTAAAAGAGGGCGCAACGGCCTTTTTGACTGTTCTAAAAGCTTCTTCTTATATTGAGCAGAAGCCTTTTGACGTTTTTTCTGCCTAGTCTCCGGCCTTCGTCCACCTCTCTCATACTCAACTCTCTGACCCTCATCCCTTGCACCATTATCAACATCACTGTCAAGCAACTCCTCAAGTTCAATCTCAAAATCCGCATCATTATCCTCATCATCATCATCAACATTTTCATTTTCTTCATTAGCCTGACGATCCACATCTCCACCAAGCAAAACGGCAGCAAGAAATTTCCTATACTCCACCTCATCATCAACATTCGGAAGATCATCCTCATCATCACTCTCTTGCAAAAACATCTCTAACTCATCAAGGGTAAAACTCGCAAGCGAATACCGAGCCCTTGTCCTCTTACAAATAGCATCTTCATCATCATCCACATCCAACACAACCTTAGTCACCCCGCTCTCCTTCTCCCTCTCATTCCCATCTTCCACATTCGACCCAAAACCCAATTTCCTCCTCTTACCCCTCCTATCCTCACCACTCTCCCCTTCCTGTCCACTTCCCACCTCAACCCCACTTGCCATAACAACCTCCTCCCCATGATTCACATCTCCAACATCATAATTTCTCACCTCACCACTCCTCACCTCCTTCACACCCTCCTCCAAACCTTCAACTTCAGAGCTCAAACTCGACGACGCCTCCGGCGAAGGCGTTCCCTTTAAAAAGGGATTAAAATCCATATCTTCCTCCTCATCCTCTTCCTCATTCTCATTCGCTTTTAAATCACTCCCTTCAACATAAATCTCAGCCATAACCCCACCAACAGGCAACACTTCTTAACCTTAAAATAACAGCAAAAACGAATCCCAGACAGCAACTTTTCACTCAAAAACCTATTCACATCGAAAACCCAGAATCAATAAAGATTAATTAACATTATAGAATTAGGAACTTTGATTTTTGTTCTATTATAAAAACTTAAAAACCCCAAATTTTGAGAGAGAAGTCAGTGGAAAACGTTTTTACCTGGAAACAGAGTGGAGTATAAAATGGAAGAAATCGAAATCGAAATCGCACAGACAGAGAGGAGTAATGGGGATTGAGGAGAAGGAAGAAAGTTTGGATTTTTTTTATTTGTTAGAGAAATTGTGAGGAATGATGAAATTTTCTTTCGGAGTTGCTGGTGTTGTCTAATGAATGATTCAGGAAAGGGGAGACAGTAGAAAGGTACTGTTTGTTTGATTCTTCAATAAGTTATTTACTTAGTCCGTTACGTTTTATATGAATATGTAAATAGTCCCTTATGTTTTGAGAATGTTCAACTTCGTCCCTCCACTCTTGTTGATGTGTGTTCTTTTGGATAAACCTCAGATATACTATCAGCTATCGGGGTCGTATTAATTTTCATCATTACTATTTTTTATATCAGTTTTATTTTTAAATTATTTTGATTTCTTTAATCACAGACTTCTATTTTTTATCTCTTTATTGTCCAGATAAAAAAATTATAGCAAAAGTGAATGCTAATAAGTATACTCATCTTACGTAGAGAGCATAAGCAAGAACAAAATCTCAATGAGCCATTTAAAGATCTCATTTCTTCTTCCTCCAAGCAAGAACTGAAAAGACTTTGTTTGAAGCTCAAAGAGGTTGATAATGATCACCATCTCTTCTAGGATGATATCATGGATGAGCTCGATCGTCATCTCGGTTGAAATCCTTTTGTAAAATGTCTCTTTATGAAGTAAACTATTCAAGTTCTCCTCCGAGTTTATGTGAGTTCATCATCAAGCTTGTGATCATCGGTGGCGGTGCAGCTTGTTACACATCTGGAACAAAGTTCAGCTAGCCATTAAAACCCAACTTGCTTCCCCTGGTGTCTTTAGGAGACAAACTTATGCCATCGGAGAGAGTTTCTGAGGTTGGAAATGCAGAGGCTCTAACTCAAGAGTCATGTCTTCAATTCTGAGGCCAAGAAACATCAGCTGGTTTCTTCCGACTGGGCACTACAACTTGAAATGAAATATGCGAAACTGGGGGAAGACATACTGAAGAACTTTCGATGGTTCAAACTAGGGAGGAAGTTCGGAAAGTTCCCTGCCATGTGTTAACACCACACACTCCAATCATGCCTACTGTGTGAAGCAAAGGAGCGATTAGGAAACTACGATACCTGAAGCAACAAGGCAGATGATTCGGACAACACTAGCTAAGATTTTGGAGAAAAGTCAGGTGATGAAGATGAAAAACTATTAGGTGATGAACGTGTTTCATTATCATCAAATTCTAGCCTAAATGGTGATGCCACTGATAAGGAAACACCAACTATATAAGCCGCAAACGATGAATCAAGATCAAGCAAATCATTCTTTGAAAAGTGCATGGAGACAACTTCAAGTCCTGATTCATCAAAACAAATCTGTCACTTAAATGAATAAGATTTGTCAAATAAATGTGAAGATTATGCAAAGATTTAACGTGAGGCTACCTGTGTTGGACAATATTGATTCGCTACTCTAGTTCAAAGTTTTTCCTAGCTACCAAACGGGGAAATTTGAAGGTTCACGCAACTTTTTACAAAGGGCGTGAATTAATCTTCTCCCGCATCTAGTAATATGATGAATCGAGTTTTTTTAATGCTCGCCTTCACAAGACTTGGGGCTTTTTTATTAGAAGATTTAATAGTCTCGAACCATCCCAAGAATAAAGATTTACATGTTAGGAGATGACAACCCTCTCTTCATATTTCAGAACCCATTAACCCTGGTTACAGATGACTCAGCCTGACAAATTAATCAAGTAAATTGTAATTTAATCTAGTGAATTGTAATTTGATGCCTAATCTGGGTCGATTTTCAATTTGAATGAGTTTTAACATTCACCCAATTAAATTTGTTTAACTTAACAAGTTGATCTGCAATTAGATTGATCCTGTCAAACTCAATCCATGGGTTAAAATCAAGGAACTTTAAAAAAATTAAAATGACCCAGCAAACTAATGACTACGACCCCTTTCCAGCTCAAATCCGAGACCGAATGGCTAAAAAAAAGGGTCCTAAACGACACCAGCAGAAATTCTCAGTGGGTGATATGATTTTTCTCATTGCAATTTTGGAATCATGCATTAGTTCCATGAATCACACGGTTAATTTTGTTGTTAAATAGAATAAACACGAAAGAAAAAAAAGTTGAACGAAAACAAGAAAAACAGAAAGGGCGATTTTGGTTGCGAAAATTCATTATTATTGCCTTGTCAGCTTCCACAAAGACAAGCTTCGAAGGTAGTGTTGTCTATTTTTGTTGCCAAAATTCAATTTGATCTTTCCTGTGTTGGGTACAGATGCCACCGTTGCCTAAATTAGCTGGCAAGCACAGTGACAGGAAAAGTCTACCAGCGTGCCGGTTCTTCGCGTAAAATCAAACCTCTTGTACAGTGAATCCAAGAAATAAGAGAGGTCAACAGCACCTCAAATCGTCATTTATTTGGCTGGAAACACACAAATCATGCCACTAAAAGGGGGGAAAACTGCAGAGATTTCTTGGCCCCAAGTTGTAGAGCAGTACTCATCTGTTCTGAAGGGGCAAAAATTGTTTCTCTTCCCACATGATATCAAGTGTTAATCTATCACAGAAATCTGATGGCTTGGTGGCGATTGGTTAATGCCACCAATGAGTTTGGAAGCCCACATGACAGAAAATTCAGGCTGTTATCCGAGGAACTAGGAAAAAAGCCCCGATGCACTCCCGAAGAAAACAGCACGAGAGATTATTCATTATCCACCATAATTTGTCAAAAGATTATTCGATATCTCAATTGGAAAAAAAAAAATCAGAGTGAGTTAAAAGGGAACCAGAAAATAGAACAAACAAAATACTAGATATGCACAAACATTACAGCTCAAATCCAAGCAATCCAAACTTGTGCTCAAAGTGCCATTTTTCAGATTCAAAATGTGGGACTGGACAGTGTATCCCTGCGTTCTCAGTGAGATTGCTTTGGTTCTTGTAAACTCTTTTAGCTAATAGTTCTGCACTCACCTTTGGAATTAAAAAAGCTTTCCTGCATGCTGAGTTCCACTTCTCATCATTGCACAGAATTCTTCGTAGTTGATCCTCCCATCCTATTAAATCCCAAAATATTATTAGCAACCAATAATGTCATTATTATAGGAGTCACAAGAGCTAGAATTACGACCACTTACATTATCTGCATCCACCTCGGCAATTATTTCCTTTATGGTGGCTTCATCTCCCATTCCATATTCCTTCATTGCCGATTCTAATTCATCTCTGGTTATATACCTGTCATGAAATTTATAAAAATGAGCTTTTCTTCCTGGGAGAATCTAGTTTGCTTCGTGTCATAACACATTGATAAGAGTTACTAAAGTTCCTTACTATGGTATGATCAGAAATCACTTTTACATATAAACTAACTATGAGGGAGAAAGTACAAATTACATTCACTTTCACATTCTACTGGTTGAAACTGATCAAACATGGTAAATATATAAAGTCAAGGGTTTCCAAACAAGAAATGTGGCCATTGGGTAAAATGAGAACTCACCCACTGCTGTCCTTGTCAAAGTACTGAAATGCTTTGTAGAGGTGTTCGTCTCTTTCTAACTTATATCTATGCATAGTAGCAGAGATAAACTCAATGTAGTCAATAGATCCATTTCCATCCACATCAGCCTGAAATGTATTACATGCATTACTAGAATATGAGTATGAGATACAAGAAATAATCAGAAAATTCATTTGTGTTAAAGCCTGGTATTACTTACGGCTTCCATGAGTTGCTTTACTTCAGCTTCAGAGAGCTTTGACCCGAGTCGAGCCAAACCTGTCTTCAGTTCTTCATAGGTGATGGTGCCACTCTTGTCGGTGTCCATGTTTGTGAACATTGTTTTAAGACCTTTAATTTCTTCTTCAGAAAGATTTTCAGCAATAACCTATGGGATTTCAAAGTATACAATGTTATGAATAGAAGACCAAAAGCAATCCATTATTCCCATCTAGACTCTCATAACTCAACTTGGAAAACATACCTAAGAATTTCAACTGCTTTTAATAAAGCAAATACACCTTACACTTTTTTCAACTTCGAGAATGACACTTGAGGATACATTATTAAACAATATTTGAAAAGTGAAACTGCAGGTTGAAATTACGTGCTTCCTTAATAAATCTAATGGCTGGTTAAACAAAAGTATCCCAAGCCTTACTAAAACTTCAAAGGATCTATCAGTAAGAGGAAATTGGTTCAAAGAACTCTTGTGCATAAAGCATACAATTGCAGGATGGTATTCAGTTAGCATCCATGCCAGAGATAAGATGTGTCCATCATCTTGGGGAATGGCTGCTATGCATTTTTACATTGGATATACAATAAAAATATTTAATGTCATGTGACAGAAAAAGGACTAGAAACTTCCATTTTACCATTACGGTCACCACCTACAGTTTATATGTTATATATCCAATCCCATAGAAACATACCAATAAATCTCCTATTAGTTAGAAAGTATGTCCTGTGCCTAGGGTCTCCAACTCTGAACTCTTTGATCTCTAAACAGAAAATCAGATGTGAAGGTACAAGGCATTGAGTGACATCTGCTGTGCCCATATGTAGTTAATAACTCGGAAGCAGAATGTATGAATATATACACATGCCAAACCCTTCTACATGAAATGCAATAAATTACAATAACTCTTCTTGATATATCTATATAGTTTTTTGCAAAATAACGTCCATACATAATCAGCAAAAATCATTCAATCATAGGACTTATAGACACATACGCAAATATTTAGAGCATAACCACAAATCAAAACACAATACTTAGAAAAGAACTACAAGAACAATAAGGGCATATCAGATAATTTAAAAAATTACCTTCAAAGCAAGCTTCTTAAGCTTATTCATTGCCCTGAATTGTTTCATTCTAGAGAGAACAGCACTATCTAATGGCTTGTCAGCACCTCCTTCCTTAATCCATGGATGCTCTAGCCACACACAACCATTGATTTTAGGCACAAAAAGCATGCCAGTGCAACGCAAGTCATATGGAATGCCAGAAACTGACCAAAAATTAAAGCTTCTTACCAAGAACTTGTGTAGAAGTGATTCGCTTTTTAGGATCCTGGGTCAACATCCTCCTAACAAGATCTTTTGCACTGTTAGATATTGAAGGCCATGGGTCACTTTCGAAGTCAATGTCTCCTTGTAGAATGGCATCAAATATTCCCTTTTCATTTTCTACAACACAAATTTAGTCAGTTAAATTAATCCAGAGGAAATCTATAGGAATTTATAAGAGATCTTTTCTAAAAAGGTTTGGCAAAAAATTGTCTTTACCAGCCCAAAAGGGAGGTACACCACTGAGTAGAATATACAAAATAACTCCTGCACTCCAGATGTCTATTTCCTTTCCATAACTACGGCGCAATACTTCAGGAGCAACATAATATGCACTGCCCACTATATCACGGTAAACTTTACCTGCAAAGTTTTGGAAAATCTCAGTTAACATAATAATCCATGGTCAATTTAATATTTCTAAGAACAAATTGAGACAAACCTACAGCTTGAATGGAATTTCAAAAGAGCAACATAGGTTGAAATTTGATGAGAATGAAGACAGAAAGATCATACAAATAAGTAAAATGAATGGAAGACCTTATGTGAATTTTTGTCAATTGCTAGTGCCACAACAGCTTATCTCATTTTTTTTCAAATTCATCCCCCTTGCTATATTTATACAGCTTGTATTCTCCTCAGTTCAGATGATTCATACAAGGCAAAAACAAAAAAAGAAAAAGAATTATTAGGCATTTCTTGATCATCCAAGTCCACCAAAATCTCTTTAGTTTACTTGATATCCCAACCTCAGTAAGATCCTTAATCGACAAAACACGCCATTATAGTGTCTTTGTAACTGTCTTGAGAAACATAGAGTTCTAACTCCTTTTTCCTTCAGAAGTTAGGTGGAACAGGTATAACTAACAAGTGTTTTCTTGTTAGTTAACATGCAGAATAAGGTTAATTCTGTTATTCTTATATAGAAAATCAGCAGCCGATAGATCTACCAGAAATAAACTGACTTGAAAACCTAACTGCTAGCTGCATGAAACAGAAAGAGCAGGAAAACAAGTGTTTTCCACTCTTTACTTGTTAGAAATCAGCTGAAAAAAGTAAATTGAGCAGAAGACCATATATAACTTGTTGTCAACTGCTGGCAGGCAACAGCCTGTCACATTTCCTGAAATCTATCCATCCTGCTCTATTTTTATGGGTTATATTCCCCTCAATATAGCTTAACCCAAGGTATTCAAAAATAGTAAAAGAAAAGGATCAATTGGTATTTCTTCATCATCAGACTTCACCATAGCCTCGGTATCATTTGCTAATTTGTCTAATATCACCACCAAGCACAAAGTGTAATCTAATAAACAACAGATGCTGTTATAGTATTCAAAGACATTTCCTGGGTGACATTGTTTCTAACACCTTTTTATGGATAATCAAACTGTCTCCCTAGGCTTTTACACATAAATATAGTCAGAGGCAGAACCACATCAAAATTAGCACACAATGCAGCAAATAGGATATGAACAGCGGGCCCCTATTCTCTATTTCACAGTTGCTCATTCCAATAGCAAATAGCCAATCCAATTGCGTCACTTAATACCAATTTCAACTCCTGTTCTACTTCTTGAACAATTTCAGAACTAAAATCTGAACACTTCCAAAAATGTAATGCAGAAAAATTCTGAAATTCACTAAAAATTAAAGCGCAGACCTTACACAACACAGCAGATTTTAACACGATCCTCGAAAAATTCAGCATATAATACAACATTACACATATCATATAACCAATAACTGAACCAAAAAGGGAAAAAAAAATAAGAAATTAACCTTCCTCAATGAACACAGACAACCCAAAATCAGTTGCCTTCAGTTTAGCGCCCTCAGCTTTGCTAGACAGCAAGAAATTCTCAGGCTTGAGATCTCTATGCATCACTCCCATAAAATGACAAGCATGTACCACATTCACTATCTCCCTACAAATCTTAGCAGCATCTCTCTCTGAATAATGCCCTTTTGCTATAATCCTATCGAAAAGCTCCCCACCTGCACAAAGCTCCATAACAAGATGCACAGATTGCCTATCCTCATAAGCCCCTCTAAATTCAACAATATTTGGCTGCCCCGACAAGTCCTGCATGATATGAACCTCTCTTTTCATATCCTCTCTATCATTCTTATTCACTAACTTCCTCTTCAATATTGACTTGCAAGCATAAGTATGACCAGTTGAATTCTCTGTGCACAAATAAGTAACACCAAACTGACCTCTACCCAATTCTTTTCCAAGAGTATAGTGTTGCTTGATGTCTTCAAAAGGCTTGCCAAGTATAGTATCAGGAACTGGCCTTGTCGGGGTTTGTTGTTGTGTCTGTTGAGGTCTTGCTGGTGGGGTTTGCTGTTGTGTCTGTTGAGGTCTTGTTGGTGGCGTTTGTGTCTGAATTTGAGGGACTGTGACTTTCTGTTGGCTTTGATGATATTGAGGTTGTTGTTGTTGATTGGTTTGCCTAGGATATCCAGTTGCTGGTCCTCTGTAACCATTAACATCTGGTGTTCGAGCATTTTCTTTGCTAGCACAACAACCCATCTCGAGATTTGAAAACTCTTGAAAGAAATGGAGCTAGAGATTGAAACTTTGGATCAAAAAACCAGTAAAGATCGAAACTTTGTGAGAATCTGAGGAAAAACCCAGATCAACTTTTGGGCTATGAAGGCTAAGTCTTGAGAGAGAGAGCGATGATACAACGAGGCGATTTCTTGTTGGTTGACTCTTCACAGCTGCCATAAATGAAAAGTCTTCCGAGAAATAATTTTGTGTTTATATCCGGGTAGATGGAAAGGCTGGGCTCTCGATGCTGGAGAAAAAATGGGCTTAGGGAGGCTCAATGTAAATTAATTACTATTATTACTTCATTTAGTTTTGAATATTTTAAATTTTACACTTAACTAAGTTATTATATTATCGAATCTGGGATATTTTCGTTTTAAAAATTAGATATTTTTCAGTTTATTATCTTTTTTTTTTATGGATGGAAGATAATAGTTATTTTTTTATGAGTAACAACAGGATAATTATGTAAAAAACCTTACTAGCATGAATAGAATTTATATATAAAGAATATAAGTTATTTATAAGGTAAGCAAATCACTTGTGTAATACTATTTATTTAGTTGGGTTTTTGTTTGCAGTTTTAATTTTTGTGTAGAGTTTTTCTTTATTTGAAGTAACGAAAAGTGTATGGCTGGTTTGATACTCTCCCACCCACCTGCACTGCAAGACCTTCTAAACAGTGGGCTAAGCCATCTCCTCTGCATGTCTGGTTTTGATTAATTTTAACGCTCTTAGGTGTTAAATTTTATATTTAATAAGATTTTATACAAGGACCTCCATGTTGAACATCTACATTTATAAGAAATTTATTTACCATTTTTTTTAAATATTGAATATGTAAAGATAATGTTGTAGATAAATTTATTTGTTATTTGAACCAATTCAATTCTTAAAAGGTGTATTTAATTTGTATTAATGTTGTTATATGTGTATAGTTTGGAACACAGTATAAATTGTATTTTATAAAAAAATTAAAAATATTTGTTAAAATTTAATTTTTTCAGATAATTTTGATACGTTGATTTTAAAATTAATTTTTTAAAAATAAAAAATATATTATTTTAATAAAAAAATACTTTAGAAATAATTGTAATTACACTCTAAATAAATCCTATAATAAAATATGTCTGGGATAGATGTGGTGAGGTGTGATTTTTTTATTATTTGTATAAAAAACAAGGAAAACTTGTTTTTTGTGGTAGCTTTTTATGCATTTAAATAATTTTAATAAAATCTAATTTAATAACATCTGATAACACATTTGCTATTTGATAATAGATAGATAGATCAGGTAAAATTATTATTTCTACTTAATATAAAACAATTGCAACACCTTATTATGTTATAGGTTGATGTCTAAATAATTGATAACATTTTAAATTTGAAATTGATTTTTTATGTACTTTTTTTAAAAAAAATGCACACGTTTTTCTCGTGATAATTGTTTGTGATGTGGATAAAAAATCTAAATAATGTTTGCATCAAATATTTCAGGGGACCAACTGGCTTTTGTAAGCTTTTGTTTAATTTATATATTCATTCTGAAAATATAGATATTTTGAAATTTGAATATTGACAAAACAATAAGAATAAATGCTAATTAATCGGTGTAAAAAAAAACAATTATTTCTAATCGAGTAAGGCTTTTTAATGCTATTCAATTAAAAAAAAAACAATTTGAAGTACAAAGAATCCGAAGTTTTATTTTTTATTTTTTATTTTATTTTTATTGTATGAAAACCACACCAAAATAGTTTGTATGGAAAAGAAGAAGAAGAAGGAGAAGAAGCCGCTGGGAACGGGGGTTGAAAGCGCGTTTGAATGTGTGAACTAACTAAAAGAATGACATAAGCAACATGCAAGCCTTACCTAACATGCTTTCCTGTCTGTCGTTGTCCAAAGACCAGGCCAGTGCTGGCGAGGAAACTACACCTGTCTTTCTTCCCTCTGCGAACACAACCGGGAAGTTTAGGGCTTGATTACTCCAGTATGAAGTCGGTGTTTTTCACGTTTTATTTTATACTGGATATAGGCAAAAAGGGGACATGCGGCCTCTTGTCGGCTTGTTTGCTCCGTAACTGGGTCCAGAGAAAAAGATTCCACTCCGAAAAACGTTTTGTAATCTCACTCCCATCATTACAGCGAGGAAGGCGTGTGGCTTTCATCTGCGTTTTTCATGGAGTGTGGAGCTTGCTCTCTTTCCCATTCAATTCAGCCATCATGGAGCTCTTGATCATTCCTTCGTCCCTTTCATTTCTCTTGGAACGTTTTCTTTTTAATACTAAAAGCATCCCTTTACAATCACTTTTGTTTATTCTACTCTACACTCACTAATAGTTTTCGTGCTGTTACTTTAGATTTAAATTCAGTAAGAGATTTGAATAATATTTGTTAGCAAATACATGGAATCTTCTTGGTGCATCCATGGATGGATAAGCGAAAATGACCCTTTCACTCCTCTGTGTACTCTGAGAAGTCTTGAGAGGCCCATCTACAAACAGTGAAGCCTCTTTCCAGGCCTCCCATCAAGCCCACAGACATTACTCACAACCACTCCTTATTTATTATGTACGAGTGTTAGTGCATGGTCATGGCGACTCCTTTTGTGGTTGCGGATGGAAAATAATTATGAATTGTAGTTTTTTTCGAAGTCTTAGGAGAGAATTCTTTTTGGGATTCATGTAAAACCATGGTATGTATTTATTAAGTAAATACTCTAAAATCTATGATGGGGAAAAATAAAAATTACTTCATACTGCACCATAGAGAACCGATGGTTTTTGCTTTCCATGGGGTGATGGGCTTTGCTTAATTTGGGAGATCTTCCAAATCCCAACCCCGAAGAAAAGTTGTTTGTATTAGTTAACTATTTGGTCCCCTAACTTGTACAAAATTATCATTATTATACTCAGTTCCATGTTTAATAGTATTGGATTCTGGAGTTCTAATTTCCTGCTTTGAGGGTTTTTTGTATTTGTTGTTGCAATCTCAACCATTTTCATGCTCCGCATTGTTTTCCTCCAACAAGTCCACAATCTCTTGGTACGTGTTAGATGCTCTAGCTGTATCATACAGTAATCTAGATTTTGCCTTTATGGTGTTGGAGATCATGAGATTGCACGAGTCCCGAAATGCAAGGAAGGTTTAGATAACTTCGACAGAAATACGATACTACGCTATAGTTTTCATCAGTGGATCTTGGTAATGAAAAAGAAGGAACCTCCAGCGCAATCCAGGGGCCAGAACTTCTGTTTTATGCACGAGTAGATTGCATTTTTATGTGCATACAATTGAGACTGTCATGGACTAATTTGGCTTGATCAGGATAACTTAATTAGTCAGAGACAATTAAAAGAGTGACAGTGATCGTGCGTGTGTGTGTACACTTGTAGGGCTTGCTGATAATTTGGCGTTTCGGGTGAGAATTTAAAGTACAAAGGGAGTAGAAAAGAACTGGTAGTGCGGGAGCTTGAGATAGGTGAGGGCCTTGTGGTCCATGGTTGTCTGGCACCGATAATTTTGTTGGCAGACAAGTTTGGAAGTTTGATCTTATTCTTGGAACGCCAAAGGAGCTTGCGCAGGTCGAACATAATCTGATTGATTGTGATTAAATTAAGGTGGGGTTCAACGACATGCCTTTGTGTTAGATTAGTTTTCGGTACTGGCAACTAGGGCCTTCCCTACGTACTTGGGATATGGCTTTCTGGGCTGGAAGTGATTGTCGAGACTCAACTGCAGCAGCTGGTGCTGGTTCTTGGGGTTTAGTTTTTCAAGCTGGATTGGAAGATTTCTCGCCTGGCACACACAGTAGCAAATTAGCCAGGTCTTATTTCCTGGGATTTGAGTGGCTTCATATTACTAATTACTGTCTACGATAACCCACCAAATTCCTGAATTGAAGATTTTGAAAGGTTTCAATGTATCTTTGCGTGGCAAGCTTCTGTTCCTTGTTCATCTGTCTCCAAAATATATAAACAGATCCCGTATTCAACCCTTGGCTTCCACAAATCTTCTATGTATAGCTCCAGGACAACACATGATTGGTTACTATGGAAAAGTTTTATTTGATGAATTCGGTAGCATTGTGAGTTCACCATCCGCTGACATCCTGTTCCATTATTCAGCATGAAAATATTGAAGTGTAAACAAGACAAGGGCAAAACCTTACAATATTCCCTTGCTTAAACCATTTGTAAAATGATAAATTAGTGAAGAGGTTCTATTTTTGAGTTGGGATGGCTGTTCGACACTATTTATCATAGAAGCTAGGCCCATCTGAATATTTCTCTGTTCCAAGAACACATGATTTATGTTTATATAACTCAGTATTGACAAAACACACACGTATAGTATTTGTAATTTTAAAAAATATAGTTTAATTAGGTTTCGCTCTATCCAGCCCAACCAACTGGGCTCCTAGGATATCTACCCTATGAACATGAGTTTACAATGGGTTCATACAGCCCAGAAAACGGATGGACAGTGATATCATTTTCTTAGAAGAGAGTTAACATCAGAGGAAAACACTCTCATACAGTATAATTTAAAATCAAATCGACTTTATTATCATATATTAACTAGTGCAATAATAGAGAATGGTAGCTACTCCTAGAATGCAGAAGTTTTTTCCAGCATGGTATCGCTATCAAATACACAAACATGCCCTTATTCATCAAGTCTCAATCTTATGTTGCAGCCAGGTGTTTATGATTTTGAGTTTGGAATTAACAAAAACCACACCTTCTCTAATATCTTCTCCACCTAGTAGTTTCTATGGTAATCAGTGTTAACTTCATCGAGTGAAATATGAAATACGTAGGGCAATACAATTATTTGAATCGATCGGGGGTTTGTTTTCTGTAAATATTCATATTTAATAACTTGACGTGTGATGTTTTTGAAGAACACATTTTATTTTATTTTTTTTATTTATATGAGGTGTCCAGGTCAGCTTACGCGCATCACGACTAATCCTCACGGCCCACTGAATACCCTGCAAACCCAGTAGGCATGTAAGGCACCACGAGGATGACAGGCGTGCACGCCAAAACTCGAACTCAGGTGCAGTGAAAGGAGACAAACCCCTCCTACCGCTAGGCCAAGCCCTAAAATACAGAACGTCTTATCAAGAAAGCCAAAAATAACATTACTTTAATGTTTTTTATTGAGAGATAATCGATTAAATTATAACCATCAGAATTTTAGGTTACCGGCATCTTCCTTTTTCTCTTAAAGAACTCAACTGGAACTGTATGCCACTTCTTCCATTCTTTTTTTCGAAGTCATGTCACTTGCATGGATCACAAAAGAACTTAGAATATATATGAGAATCTGAGACCATTGATCTCGATGATCATCGTGCAAATCTTGTGGACCCTGTAAAGATCCCACAGTACTCTTGTATGGCGGTAGTGGAGTGTTTATTAGCATCTTCAAGAGAAAAAAGAAAATACCAGGATTTTTTGGAAAAGGAAAAGCCAGTGGCTCTAGACTCGCGAGAGCTGTGAACCCAATAAAAAGAGTAGAGTCCCTGTCTTGAAAAAGGTTAGCCATAAGGCATAGACACCTCTTGATATTGTTTCTTTTACTACAGCCTCTATTGACCTTGTCAAGATCAGGTGACCCCCCACGACCCCTCTTGGCACCATCTATCATCATCCATTAAAAGCAGCCTCTCTCTCTCCAGGTGCTGCTGGTTCCCACAATTATTGTCCCATTTCTGCATCCCATGCCTTGTTCTTAATTAATTCACTCAAACCGTTTGAGCCATTGGTTTTTCAGCACTCCCTTCAAGAACAAGATGCTTGCTCATGTTTGGGTGTCTTATATTTGAGCCCCGTAGGGATAGAATAAACAACCCTACATTGCGAGAAATAATTACCAATCATTGATGAACGAATTGTACTTCAACTGGTATATATTCCCATTATTTTCTTTTAAAAAATACTCGTGCATCCATCTATTTTTTTCAGAGATTTTGAAAGAGTAAGACCGAGAACCCCCCCTGCCTTGAATATCTTCTTTGTGCCAACTAATTACACATCATGCCCTGCAGGAAGTTTTCATGTGAGTTAATTTTTGTATAACCTATGAAATTAAGTTATTCCGCATCTTAAACCCAATGAGACAAAATAATTGAAGCATGCTATGTATACATTTATCGGAAGGGATCTATACAATTCGGGAATCTCATCTATATAGATCACAGGGATAGCATATGATTCATTTAAATTAAGTATTGAATTTATAATTAGTTTAAGCGTGTGTGATGTATGATTTTTTCCTTAAAAATATGTATTAAAATAGCTTGTTTTTTAGATTTGTTTTTCAATTTTTTAACGCAAATCAAAACATAAAGAAACATGGAAAAATACTAATCTCCCCCCGCATTCAAGAACTGAATCACGGCATTGGACAATTAAACCTTCACAAAGCTTGACTGTTAACACAAACATGAACCATGAATGAACAAGGAAATAGGTATCTTTCTTTATCTTCTGAATTTAAGTGTAGAATTAATGTCTGAACAACAAGAACTGATGTAATTAAAAGGCATGAACAAATATTTTTTTTTGGCGGACACCAACAAATCACAAAGAAGAAGGGAGATCGTAATTCAGTACTTGTATGTACTTGCATGTCCTGCAAGGGTTAACACTGTGCTAAGATTTACTCTCATTCATGGTCATTGCTAACTCACAAAAGTAGATTTGTTTTCCACAGCGTTTGACATTTTCTTTCGCCTTTTTGGTCCGCCTTCCATTTTTACATGAACAAGCCAGCCTCTCGGCATGGCCGCTACTTAATGATTGAAATTACCAAATTACCACTAACAGTAAGAGGGTACAAACTCCAAATTCCAACCTATGGACAAGGACAGAAGCCATGGTAATATCGCATTACCCCCCCCCCTCCTTCAGAATCATGCTCGAGCTCACTCGCTACTGAGTTGACTCCCCTTCAAAGCCGAGCCAACCCGGCCGAATCATTGCCCAAGAAAAAATCACAAGCATTCTTTTTTGGTTTTTTTTAAGGATAGCAGCAGTAACAACAACAACACTTCCATGTGATATAGCTACTAAGTGATCAGCCATCAAACCCGGTCTGGCTCCACACTGCATCACGCACGCGCCTCATGTCGCGGCCCTTTAATGTCCGGCCAACACCCTCGACCACCGAGGCGCCGCCTGTTTTCCTGCTCCGTGCATACTCACGCGCCAAGTATTCGTGCGGGGGGACCATCTCGGACCCCTGATCGTCGAACCCGTCGTCCGAATCGTGCAACGACTCAACCGAGTTAACTCGATAGATCTGGCTCCAATCAGGCACGTTCACGGGAGCTGATGTGGCCATGTGACGAGGTGACGCCGACGCCACGAGATCGTTCCCACGAAACTGGTGCACGATTCTCGAGGAGGCTGTTTTGTTGCTCCCAGAAGAAGAATCTTCGAAGGCCAAGGACAGCCCGCCCATGTTGCGGTCATCTCGTGGGATTCTACGGCGGCCTCCACTAATAGACATGTGATCGAAGCTGCTCTCAAGCTCTGCGCGTGGATTCCGCGCTCCGTTCGAATTACTAACAGCACTGTCACCGCGGTCAGCCGTGTCGTCCACCATCGACCACACATCTTCCTCACCCAGCTCGGACACCTCGTTCACGATCGGGACTTGGCCGTTGCCATAGCTGTAGTTACTCCCTAACAATCGTTCGCTGCGACTTGTGGTTAGTCTCCTGCCCTTGGCCATATAGTGTCATGAAAGTCTTGGTGACTTGCCAAAAAAATAACTATATACTACACTATACAGCTTCTATAAAGCACAGTGACGAGAAGCTGTCAGGAGTCCATTAGAGAGGCTCTAACATAAGGCGGCTTTGAGGGAGGAGGCATGTATATATATAATTACAGCATTTGTCTTTCGGTAAAGGAAGCTTGATTTTTCATTTCATGTGAATTTGGAGTTCATTTTGTCTTCTTCATCTCATGAACTCCAACCAATGAAGCAAAATGTATGGCTGGCGAGAGCGGAAGACGCCAAGTTGGCAAGGAACTGTAAAAAAGGAAAAACAAAAACAAAAGACAGCGGAGTTGGTTTTTCTTCCGTTTTTTTTTTAGTGTTATTATAATTCAATTGAGGGCTTAGGATATAGGTTTCAAAATGTCATTGTTTTGAGATTTATTTTTTAAAAGTTAGAACTATTTTGTTTTGAAAACTATATAATTAAGCACAGTCTTTCATTTACTCGGCGATTGAACTTATCAATTGAATAAATTAAATCGAGTAAATTTTCACATCGTTTAGTATAAAACTCGTTGTACATCAAATCTTGGATTAACAGCTTATCGAGTTTATCACGTAAGCGACATGAGGTTAATTTAACAACAATGCTTAATTCTGGAAGCAAGTGAGGTGCACGAACCAATGACCGAGGAAAGAAGATTGCTGGGGGCGAAAGGAGAGTGAAGATTACATGAAAATGACTTGCCAAATTTGGATATTGGATTACAAATTGTGGACTATTTTTAGTCTCTAGGGTTTTCGTCATTTCCATCTCATGGGACTTTCTTTGGTAGCTTCCAACTGTCAATATTATAACCATGCCTGCCATGTTTACCTAATGCATTTCATTTTGTAAAACGTATCTGTTTGGCGTGTGTTGTTTTGAAATTCCAATCGCGGAGGATTAGGACGAACAGTGGAGGATTAGGATTTCATGATATCCCAGGATAAAGAAACATGCCATACATTGTGATTAAGTCTATGTAATTACGGGCTAATTGAGATAAATTAAGTCATGGCGCCCACCTCAATGTATTGCCAATTTTCTCGATTTTCATAAGATTTTAAAATTAAAATACTTGAATTCATGATTTCAACACCCACTAATTATCAATTGATTCAGTTCAAATAACATGATGATGATGTATCCATGAATATATATATATATATATATATATATATATTAAGATTTATTGCCGCAACAAAACCAAACCCTGTGATAGCTTATAGTTGAGGGTTTATGTTGTCATTTATTTTGGAAATTATAATTTAATCCAAACAATATTGACTCAAATAAAGGAGACTCGAATAGATGAGTGTAATAAATGAGACAGGAATATTGTCATACGATCTAAAATAGAATATATATTTATATTATATATATATATATATTAGAACCTTTATATCTTCTCTAATCCAATATAATATAACCATATCTTAATATATATATATATATTCTCAAAAACATACACTACCATTTTATTTTTCATTGATTCTTGAATAATAAATATTCAATAGATATGGAAAGCAGATGAATATGTAAAATTCATTAGCTGATGCTCAATGGATGGTTTCAATAACCCAAACAAGTCACGAGGTTTGATGTCCAGTGTCCGTGCCACGTCAGATTTCATTATCTTCGTTCAACGGGCCCCACCCAATGAGCCTATCTTCTTTGACAAATGTTGTTTCGCAATTCAAAGTAGGCCCCGTAATCCACGTGGGCTAGTCAGCACCCCAACCAAGCTCCTTTCCATGGCCTTTCGTAGCCAACCACGTGTATGCTTCCGATCGACGTGTGTCCCACTGTCCACGTCACCACGTGTCAAGAGGTCACCTATTGTTAGAATAAAGGAGGTGAAGTGGAGCCGGTGCGTGACGACAGCCATAAAATTAAGCCACCATTTTTGCATATAATTGATGGATTAGGAAGTAAACTTGAATTTGGTGTGTGGTTAAAATAATCGCCCACTCGCAGCTCGTGGGTTTTCAAAAGCAGAGTGTTTTGTCTTCTTGATGGCCACATTGGACGGCTGAGAATGAAGGTCATGGGTCCTCCGGGGACTTGTCCTTACTCGATTAAACAAAGAAATTTAAGTACATTCTTCCTTTCCATCAAGTTTTATAGCTATTAAATTCGGCATGAGCTATGAAGACGGTCAAGATCAATTAAGAATAATACAGTTTTGATTTTAATGAAGAAAATTAAACCGATACCATTTGATTTCCCTTTAGAGTTAAATTGAGTCTTAACTTTGTTTTGATTATTAAATACTTAATCTTAATTAACTCTTACCTAACTTTTTTAAACTTCGCCTGGATGAGGTCCCAGTCGTGCCGCGGACTTCGAAATCCCCCGCTGCGCCACGGCTGCGAAGTAGGAGTGTTATTGATGAGCGATGACCCCTCCCCTCCTCTTTAGTGGCATGAGGTGGGACCCGTGTTCACTTGCTGGGTTTGCCAGGTGGGACCCTCACCCATCCCTAGCAAAGTAAGGATTGAACCCATCACTGTTGAAATCAGTATCCCATGCCCTCTTCTTGCACATGTCAATGTTAGGCAGAATTTGTTTTTGCTACTGGAATTGGGGGTGGATTTTTTTTTTTCGATACTTCTAATAATAATAATAATAATACGTTGATATTAAAAATATTTTTAAATTAAAAAATTATGTTAATAAATTTTAAAATAAAAAACATCTTATATCACAATAATAAATATTTTTGTAATAAGATTAATAGATTATCATTTCATCAATTTAGGCTTTTCATTAACCCTTTAATTTTGTTGTTTGTTGAATGGTAAAAAATTTAATTTAAATAAAACTTCAAGAGATATAGTTGAATTGATTAGACTCTATCTTTATTCTTTAAAAAATATTAATTTAGATTTTACAGCAATTAATAGTTGTATTGTTGTTAACTCTACCAAGAAATTCTTGAGATTAGTTGAAATGTATATAAAAGATTGATTGATATTTATATTAATAAAAATAAAAATGAATCTTAAAAATGGTCATGTTAAAACCAAAACAATTGCAGTGAATCGTCAATCATTTTATTTCCCGACGCCCACATTTCTCAAGCGACATGGTGGGGAGGGAGAATCTATGCTTAGATACCACGAAGAAATCTTATATGCACGTGATCAATTGATCTTGATTTTGTGTCTTGTCACTGGGGGGAAACAATCTGCATCTCGGCTGGAAAGTTTCGTGGGGCGAGCGATCCCATGGAAGGGGACCCTGTAATGGCACAGTAAAAAGCAGGGGGTAAAAAAGTAGGAAATTGATGAGCTGGCAGCTCGCTCGGCAGAAGGAGAACGTGCGTAAATAACAAGTCATCAGAGTCATTCCAGGAACTGATGTGCTGCGAGAAGGGGTAAATTAAGCGAACCAGCAAGCGATGCATGCATTTCGTTTGGATCCCTTTGATTTGGCGGCTACAAGGAATCCTTCAACACCATGTATACAACATCCAATCTTCTAGGAGCCAACCCTCCCCTTGTCATTTACTCTTCCGCCCATCGCCCCATTTCTTGACTCCGTACCTTTTCTATTTGTTTTTATTAGGTTGTATTTTTTAAAAGAATTTTTAAAACAATTAATTTTTTATTTTAAATTTAATTTTGATGTGCTGATGTAATTTTTAAAAATAAAAAATATTATTTTAATAAACTTTAAAAACACTAAACTTCCCTAACGAAACTCAAAAGGATTTTTTGTGTTTTCACCTCGATGAACATATGGAGAGAATTAAATCTAGAATAACTTAATTCAGTTTTTATTTTATATGAAGAAAATCAATGGCCACCTAAGGCAGTATCTCGAGATTCCCATAATATGTATTAAAACCATTGACGGTTGACGAGTTGTATAATGTAGAGGCACCCACAAGCGCAATTGCATGACCCACCACCACTTGTGTCCTCACTCGCAAAACACGACACCAGAAGCCTTGATTGATTATTATATGTCATGCAATAAGAGAGTTGCCATTGGGATGGCAAAGACAAATATCTAGCTAGGCAATCCTGTTTCTTTCTGCCTCCAAGCATTAAGCCCCAGAACACCATCACCCTCCGCAGCCATATTCCAAATTTAAAAAAAAAAAATTATTCCAAATTAACCTTGAAACATCAAGCACACACATGTGATCTCATGGTTCCCAGTTAAGAATATGCATTAATTGGCAGGTTAAACAGCTCAAATCAGAATCTGCTGCACCCTTGGATGGATCGTTATTCTTTATTACATGCAAAATGAGTGACCAGATCAGTGGCATGGGGACGTAATGATTGTACCTGGGTGGATTGTAAGGGGATTCTTGTCTTTAAAAACTCTGCTGCGTCACTGTGTGCTGATTAATTTAAGTGCACCAGGCGGGTATCTTGTACTAAGAACGTTGCTTGAAATGCCATAGAAAATGTCCCTGTTTCAGGCTTGTCAGGAGCGACGACAAGCTTATCAAATTTGATTCTTGCACGGGCTACTATAACTAATGTTTGCAGAGGAAAGAGGGGAGAAAAGAAAAAAAAGTGAAAAGGGGGTTCTGTACTGTTTCTAGAATCAAAGTTAGATCCACGTACTTGCCTTTGAAGTGCGTGCCAAAGGCAGCACGAGAACTATAATTTAATCCTTATATTTTAGTGAATGAAATTAAATAGTCCCTCTACTCTTAGAAAGTAATTAATTGCTCTTTTATCCTTTAAAGTCTTAAATAACTTAGTTGACGCAACCAAAACTGTAAAAACTATGACTTTTCCTCCCAGCAACCCAATTTTTTTACTTGCTTTTGTATTATTTTTTTAAAAAATATTATCTTTTATTTTAAATTAATTTTTTTAAAAAATTATAATTTAACGTGAACACAGTAGACACTGACTTAAATAGATAGATAAGTGTTATTTTTTACATTATTAAATCAAAATAATCTAAAAATATTAATAAAAATATTACATAAAAGATTCTTCAATAACATATGCATATAAATTGATTAGCGATGTATATCCTCAAATTGAATGATCAAAGGTAAGGAGATTGGATACACACTTCAAGAGGGATTTTTGGTACCACGTGTAGCATTGATAGGCCTGTCAATGACTTGAGTTGGAGACTAATTAATTATTTTGTGACACTATAGGGATTAATTAATTTGTTTTCAAAACTACAGGTACTATCTTATAACTTGCTCCAAGATATACACATAAACCTAAGCATAGCGTGTGGCTGGTTTCATGTAAAACTCAATTATAGTCTATTAAATTGTTCTGAAAAATATAATATCTTCAGAGGGGAAAAAAAACTAATTCTTTTAAAACTTTCTTGAAGCATTACAGAAAATGCATTGACTTCTATGAATATAAAGACTCCAAGAAAAAAAGGGACACTAAAAAAAGGTTGATAAAAAGAAAAAAGGGTTTTACGCATGTTTGGTGCGATGTATTCAAGTTTTATCCATCATATAAATGGAATATCATCATTCTAAAGTTAATTTTAAAAAAGATTCGATTTTGAAGAAGATTATAAGAAATAATTTAGGTTTAATGGAGAATTCACCTACAAATTTATCTATAAACAACTTATTTAAGATCGTTGTGATTGGAAATAATTTAGTTTAATTAGAGAAAGGTGGGGTTATGATAATTGTAAAAAACAAAACAAAAGAGAATTTAATTGTTTTTTTTTTTAACTTAGCTTGAAACTTTGAGTTACACAACGTATAATATTGTGTAAAAGAGAGTTTGATGAGATCGCTATCCCCGGCTGGACAAAAAGTTTCTATTTTGTTTAATAAAAAAATATTTTTTTAATGTAATTTTAAGGAAAAAAAACACTTTAAAACAATTGGTAAATTAATGATCTCAAAGTACATGGATTTGGGTTTATTTACGTTGTTACAATTTGCATTGAATATCTTGCATATGATGTCGTCGAAATTAAACCCACATGGTCTACAGAGCAATTACATTCATAGTCGACGAGAACTTTGCCGTTCAACGAAGAAGACGAGTCCAGTCAAAGATTATCAACAAAGGAAAGATGAGTCCACTGAGTGCAAATTGTGAGCGATTTCAGTGGTGGCGACAATGGTGGTGGTGGGATCCGTTTTATCCCTCCTTCCCTCCCTCCATGATAGGTTAAATTGAACAACTAACTTATTGTTTATATATATATACACTTTGGTATTGTTTCTTTCAAATTGGGTCACCAGCCAGCCAGCCATATAGTCTCTTCGGCCATTGATGGTGCCCCAACAGCACATGAGATTTGCTCTCCTTGCTAAGAGTTTGATGTGATAAAATACCTCCATAGTTTTCTATGCAACAAGCTTGATGGTGCAGGCAAAGTTAAATTGACGCATCCTTGATTGATCTTAATGTTCCCCTCGTAATTAAAATAGATGTAATATTGATTGTATATTAGGATCAGATCTCTCACACTATATCCATAAATGCAGAGGAAAACGAAGAAGAGGGCGTCGACGGGGAGGGCCATTGCATACCATGATTTATTATCAGTCATTAGGGAATCTTCTTAAGGTAATCAAATCATGTTATTATAACCTCAGATATTAATTTATTTTTTTAATTTCAATTATTCATTATGGTTTCTACTCCATGATGACCTTGATTACGATCTCTTTGCCAATTAAAAAGACAATTCAATAGGAATCTTGCCCTTTCAACGCTGAAAAGGGAGCAATTAGGTGACTGCCACTTCACCATTGAGATTTGGTGCCACTAGCCATTAATGCCATGCCACAGAATATGATTGTTCAGTCTTTGCCTCTGTTTTTCAAATGCAATTCAACCTCTTCTTTGAAGTTTTTTTAAATTAATATCTTTTTTTCTAGTGTTAAGAATATAAAAAATATACTTTAATGTATTTTAATTAAAAAATATTGTCATAAAAATATTTTAATTCAACCTTTTTAAAAAAAATATATTTTTAAAATTATTTCTTGCTTGAAACAACATCAAATACTAATGCGTTTTTTTGGCTGATACAAACTACTCTTGGTAGGTGTGAAGTCTCACTCTCAAGATGATGATAGTTGGCCAATGAATACATGGAGGGAGGGAGGGAGCCATGTCAATTAACTGTTTTACTTTGTTTCAGTTGCGATGGCAGTTAGCAGAGAGCTTGCATACTTACCTCTCATGGGGTCACTGGCTTGCTAGTTATGTGAAGTGCTGGCTGCGACCCCCACTTGCGGAGGACTTGTGGTTCCAGCTGTGGCGGCAGGTGCCTTTCCTCGTCAAGTGGGAATTCTTTCAATCTTGAATCTTTAACCCTCTGCATCTTTTCTGGCCTCGAAAAAGGGGAAAATGATTGATTGATTCGGTCGGCATCACTCCCTCGCAAAGTCCCCATTGCTGATCAAAGCAGCAGTCACCTCCAGCCTAAATCTTTACACAACTCATAATTTCTTTTTTATCATGCTTCCGTAGGGATGCTCAGGAGCTGAAACATATTTGATCAAAGGATATGTTTGTCACTTCCTTCCTTAATTTGGATATATTTCACAGAATACATTCATGCCGTCGAAGAAACTAACTCTAGCCTATTTGCCTGGGCCATGGATTCAAGAGGGACAACAGCTTAGCATGGGAGAACTTTCTCCATCTCCATCTCCATCTCCATCTCAACATGAATCCATTTCTTAAGCCCTCGTGTTGAACAATATTTATTTTATCGTGTTTTGAGAATGAAAATCTTTCATGTATGATAAAACTATAAATCTTCTTCTAGATTAAAGATTAGTAATGAAACTATAGAGTTTTTTTTCCCTACTAAACATGGTGGCTATGTTTTCGATAAGAAAAATTCTTACTGCTGTGAACTGACATTTAGGCGAGGCTGCTAATTTGAATGTAATATCTATTTGGAAAAATATTCCGGGTTAAGCATTTATATTAAAATAATATCTTTTTATTTGTTATATTAATGTGTTAGGGTTTGGATTGGATCTAACAAGATTGGTCAGGCTTCAAATCCTTGGCCAATACATCAATTAAAATCGGATTTAACAACCATTTAGTACATGTGATCTTCTTGTTTTTTTTTTCATATTCAAGAACATATTGATGCTGGCCTCTTAAACCATTAACCATGACCACAAAAGGAAAAGAATCAGTAAGCTTTGATAAAAGCCATAATTGGAGAGATGGGAGAAGCTCCTCAATCGCTAATTCAATTCGTCTCCTGACCCACCCAAACCCTCAGCACAGCTCGTGTTGATAGCCCTCAAATAAGGCCCAGCATAGAGTGAGCATCAGATCAAGAAACAAGTTTTCCAGACTAGTAGTTTTCCAATTAAGGCTGCATGTGCAAATGCAATGGGCAGATATCTTCCTGGGCTGGCTTATTGATATGACATGCATGGATGACAGAGCAGCTAACATGGTGAAAATCGAGGCACAAGGCAATTTTGGAGTCAAGATTTTGTTTTCACTATGCAGTTAAAAGAAGAAGTGTGCCTTTCAATTTTGAGGGTATTCTGTAATTCTTACACACCATAAAAATTTCAAATTAATTAACGGCCATAAAAATCAATTTAATTTTTTATGAAAATTCCAATTCTCAATAAATGAAATTTAAAATCTAATGGTTAAAAAAAAAAAAGTTAATGGGAACACACATGAGCTCTATTTTTAACACACCCAATGCCATTATAAAAATCTCAATAATATGCACCAAACGCACCCAATGCCATTATAAAAATCTCAATAACATGCACTAAAGGGCTTGGCTTAGCGGTAGAAGGGGCTTGTTTCTTTCCACTGCACCTGGGTTCGAGCCCTGACGTGCACACCTGTCACCCCCGCGGTGCTTTACCTGTCTACTGGGTTTGCAGGGTATTCAGTGGGCCGTGGGGATTAGTTGTGGTGCGCGCAAGCTGGCCCGGACACCCTACGTAAATAAAAAAAATCTCAATAATATAATTTTATGTTTCTAATTATATTTTAAAAAATCATCAAATATGATTCTAATTTCTTTAAAAAAAATTTAATGAATTAATTTATGATTAATTATAATCTTATTTAATAATTTTTCAAGATGTAATTAAAATCATCTCGTTAAAATTTTTTAAATAATATTAAATATGTCAAAAATAAATCTTTAGTATGTTTTTCATGATCTATTTTTATTTTTTTTCTCATTTCTCTCTCATGCCACATTATTTTATTTCTTTAACCATTGATTCTTAACTTTTAGTTATTGAATTTATATAAAATCTTGAATTGACTTTTAATAAGATTAATGATTTTAAAGAAGAGAAAACATCTCTATTCTTAATAGTGATCGCATGGAAAATTGACATAAAAAAACACTATTGTGTCCTATTATTGATATTAAAAAACATGATTATACTCAAACTAATTATTTTCCCAGTACTTTCCAAACCCATGTCTTGCTTCCAAAATTCTTACCGAACTACATCATTTTTCAAAAGAATCCTATTTTTTTTTTATTAACGTGGGGTGTCCGGACCAGCTTGCGCGCACCACGACTAATCTCCACGGCCTACTGAACACCTTGCAAACCCAGCAGGCAGATAAAGCAGCGCGGGACTGACAGACATGCAATTTCAAGGCTTGAACCCATGACAGCAGAAGGTGAGGACGCCTACCACCGCTGGGCCAATGCCTTGAGTGCAAAGAATCCCAATTTTGATGGGGCGGGTAGGAGATGCTTGATGTGGGGACAAACAGTGGCAAGCATGCAAGTGCGGTGCAGAAAAAGGCAAAACTATATCAGTTTTCCTGTATCTAATTGTTGCTGAATCTCACACTTATCAGATTGTCCTTTCTTGGGAAAGGACATGATGCAAGTAACCAGAACTTGACAAACATAACAGTATCTTGTCTCCCACCAGCATCAAAACAAAAAAAGCAATAGTGCAACTTTAGCAGCTAGCCGCTAGGAATTAGGAAAGGATTTTAACATAAACACCACAAAAATGAGTAACAGAAGAACACTCACAGATGCCCATTTTTCCGTCTATGGCTTCATCAAATGGAGCCTGGTAAAGAGCAAAGAGTTAGCAACTGTTGTCTTCTATTCTACGTACAACAACATTAAGATTAATCTAGACAAAGTAGATGGCAGAGGATGATGCTATTTCTGTAACAAATAGATCTATAGATTTTCATTGTGTATTAATCCGACCACACAGCGAGAGTATCCGAGATACTTGCACTATACTTGCACTACATGGGCAAACAATTCATTTATGATACATGGTAATTGTAATTTGGCAAGTGAGGATATCTTACCAGTGGTGAAAATGACCAATTAAACAAAAACATGAGAAGGCCGGTCGAAAAATGTCTTGTCTACTTGAGGTTTACAATTTTATCCACAAAACTCCAGCATTGGCTTTTGGGCAGATGCCACATTGTTGTGTTGGAAAAGTTTAAACAAAAAGATTTTGAGAATGTGCTTCACCTAAGTCTTCTGTTTAAGAACACCAGGCAACTGAATTTTCTGGCTTTCCATCCTGGCTTCCAGAAGCTTGGCCTTCAAGCTATTCTCTTCGGTAGCTCGTGGCCTTTTAATGCGTTCTTTTATTCCATGAGTAACATGTGGATTCTCTAACTCTGGTGAGCTCCACTGCTCCACAGAATCTTCGTGCCGAAGCCTATCTTCCCATGACTTTCTTCTTGGATAAGTATCCTTATTAGAAACGTTCTCGCTCAAGACCATTCCATCACTTTCATCAGCTGTTATCTCTGAGCATTTGTTATTATATTGGCCAGATCTCGAAAGCTTAGTTATGGAAGATGCCTTACACATCGATTCTTCTGGTACCAAATGGACCTCACTACTTTGTGTGTATGGAGAATTCCGAGGAGCATTCTCATCACATTCTCTTGCAACCTGCCAATCATTTTTGCTTTGTGTAAGCTTGTTAACTGAGAGGTGATTCTCATCATGGGAATAACTTGAACCTTGATCCTCAGCGTGGTGGCCTCTTGCATCTTCTTCTAAATGACAGTTATCATCAATAATAATAATCGACCCTTGCTGCAAAGAATGGTAGTTGTGCTCATTAAAATCCGAACTGGCAAACTGGAGTTTGGAAGAATTGCTTGCAGGGCTGCTCTTATTGCATTCTTCAATCTCCCTTTCATTGGCTTCTATTTGCTTGAGTTCTTGATAAATAGAGTGTATGTCACTTGATTCCACCGGGGTATAAGAAAATTCCCTTATCTCTTTAACATCTACCAATTTAGCTGCATGTCTGATTGAATGGGCGGTCCTTAACTCCATCACATCCAAGGTGGCAATTCTTGACCTCAGAAAAGTTTCAAGGTCTGTTACTAACCTGTTCATTTGGCAATACTTATCTTCAAGGGCCAATTTTGCATCAATCAGCTTCATCTGGACACGTTCTTCACGCCAAACCTCAGCCACCTGCAACATCTTCCTCTCTTCTTCCATTTCTTCCTGAATCTTGATGGATTCAGTCTTGAATGTTTCAACTTCAGCTTTATCTTCTGCAACTTTATTGGCAAGTTCATTACAAACTTTCTCCATTATTTCTCTGGCTCTTTTTTGTTCCTCGTGGTCTTTCTTGAACTTCTTTGCAGATGATTTGACATTTGCCAACTCGGTGATTAATTTAGAATTGAAAATTTCCAGCTTGTGACGTTTTTTTCTTTCCCTGCTTAATTGATTGCCTAAATCATCAATAACTGCACGAATTTTCTGAGATTCACTGCTCTGCGATGAGGTTCTTTCTTCTCCGAGCTTCTTCAGTAAGTGTTCGATTTTTTTCTTGGAAGACTGGCAGTTGGCTTCAAGCTCATGAATGCGCAATCGAGCTTGCACTAGTTCTGCGTGCATGGCAAAAGCAGGCACCATAGCAACATGATTTTCGAGAAGTTTAGGATGGCTATAAAAGCAGAAGACGTCACTGGATATCCCTGAGCATATCGGATCCCACTTTGTTGCACCCTCCATGTCATGCTTAGTATACAGTGATGGGGATTCAATCTAACAAAAAAAAAAGAGCAGAGATGAACACGTACAAAACTACTTCACCAGACTGGAAATTATATGATTAAGACAGAAGTAACATGGTAGATTCTGGTTACCAAGCAAGTCATCAAGTGAAAGTACAAAAAAATTAAAAGACCTCCTGTTCAATTCTTTGGACCAGATGTCATGAATACAACATCATGAAGATGGGATGAGAAGATGTAGAGGGCATATTATCACAAAGTTCACTCTACTCAAAGCCTGCATATGTGTAGCAGACATTTTTAATGGGCCCAGTCCACACGACCCTATTGAGAAAGCCTCAGGTTCGGCAAGGAAAAAGTTAAAATTCTAGGTAACTAGCGCATACCTTGCACAGGATCCCATGGTTTGAATTGGACACGAATTCAGGGGTGCGCAAAAGATCCATTGTTTCTGCACCATACTCGCTGCTTATCTGATGAGAGGGAAACACCGTGTTTAACAGTCCAACAACAGGATGCAATTAAAAGCAAATGGCATCATTCCAAAATCTCGAAATTGTTATGGAAACAAAATGTGAACAGACATTCAAATAGAATATGAACAGATCCGCACGAAAACAATAAAACCATTACATTATTTAAGTTCAATTAGATCTTACGACGAGAATGCACAAACATGAACTATTACTTACGATAAAGAGATCTATGAGTTCAGTCATTGCTTGGATGAATTTTAATCAGCCCGGATGCACTTGAAAAATAATTGGACTAGATCTCTTTTTTTTCACTTTTTCATGACAATAAAAATGTAGAAGGAGGAGGATGATGGCAAAGTCATTATTCCATAACGAACAGGAAGACTCATTTCAGAATTTCTTTCGAGTACAGATTGCATATAGATGAAAAAAACATTGCAATCTTCCTCTTATTGTGGTGGTAAATTTTCATTGATGAGTTAAAAAAAACTAAGAAAAACAAAGCAAATTCTGAGATCTCCTTTCTTTTTTTTTTTTACCAACAAAGTCTTAGCATCCAGAGTGTAGACAAATCAATAACAGCCCGTAAAGGAAAATAAGTGTGAACGGAAAATTATAAGAAAACAAGTAAACATATGGCCCATTGCATTCCATCTGTCACCTGAATCCTCAGTACAACAAAGAGCTATCTGTCTAGTCTCTATCATGAAGAAAAAGATAACATGCCAGACAAAAAATAAAGAATAGGAAAGAAAAGAAAAGAAAAGAAACTGCTTGGGTTAATTTCCCAGAAAATGAAACATAACTTTCTCAGCAACCAAGCATGCATTCAATTTAAGGGGAAAAAAATCATTCAAAAAAAAATGGAGGTCATAATCTAAATGAAAACATTAACAAAAAAAAAATACCTTTAACCCCAATTCATCAGTTTTCCCCTTCCTCAAGTTCAAACCTTTATCACCACCACCACCACCACCTGCCAACCTCAGCCTCCACAGGCCAGCGGCGAGCTTCCTAGCCGAAACAGCATTCCCACTACCACTAACACTAACACCGCCACCTCTCTGTCCGGCCCCCGCTCCTCCGCTTCCACCAATGCTGGAGACAGCGGAATGTCTGCTCTTGTTACCATCTTGAATAAGCTTCCAATGCAAAAAAGGGGTTGCTGGGGTGGTTCCATACTTCCGGTGACCGGATACTGTGGTGTTCCTCCGGCGGTGGTAGGAGCTAGCAAGAATGTCTGCTCTTGTTGCCATCTTGAATAAGTTCATTTCTTGGTCTTATAAAGTGGTGTCATTGACTCCATTTGGAACACAAGGAGAGAAGTTTGGAAGAGATCGTGAAGATGGACAGTTGTAAGAAGGGACCAAAAACATGACAGGCTCGAGTTTCCAAGTTCTTGTTCTTGACCGAGTGAACTCTTGTTTCCTTTATTTATATAAGTCTGCATTTGTTTTATTTTCTGTTTTTAGTTCCTATAAATTAAATGATGCTAATTCATGATGCTACGTGTCAACACATTTTTTATGAATTGTTAAAAAATTAGGGAATATTTATTTTTGTGGTTGGATTTTTTTAAATAGTGTTATTTGAAAAATATATTAAATTTATTTTAAAAATATTTTTTAATGATTTTTAAATATTAATTATGAAAATTAAAAATTTTAATATATTTTTTATTAAAAATATTTTTACAAAAGCAAATTACACTATATTACTAAACATGTATTGGTATAGTTGGTAAGTGAATAAATAATAGAAAGATTTATATCCTAAATATTTATAAATATGTGTTTTTATTGTGTAATAAATTAAATAAATATTATGATGAATGGACTCTTCTTAAAACTTAATTTGTCAGTAAGATGAATTATTTATTAAGTTAATTTCTTTTAATTTTCATAATTAATTATAACATTTATAACTATTAGAATAAAAATAAATAACTATTATTCTATTTAATTTAAAATATTTCATTTTCATATAATTTCATTAAAACATTTCAAGTTTATATAAATATGTTATTACACAATACACACACAAAACAATGTTTTTTTTCCTTGTCTATTATTCATATTTTTTCATAAGTTTAGATGATTTAATTGTATCCTAAAGTATTATTTGTGTGAAATAAATAAATATATTCAAAATAGTACTTTCATACAATTGATTTTACTCTTTATTTATTTTTATACCAAACAATTTACCAACAAGCACTAGATTACTTAATGGAATATGTTTCTTTGTCTTTCTTATTTATAATATTATGCTTGGTTAGTATTTAATGATATATATAAAAAAGACAAAATCATGTTTAGTTTGAGGGATAGTTAAATCTTCTCCCTTTTTTTTTATGAATTCTTGTCATTTCAAAACAAAAATGATAGAGATATGTCATTTATATTTGTATTTTTGTCTTAGTCTATCTAACAAAATAATAAATAAATATTAAAATAATTAAGATTAAACATAAAAAGAAGGTTAGAATTCTGAATAATATATATATATAAAGAGAGAGAAAAGTTAAACTAAAAATGTTATTTTACCCTTAATAAATAAGATTATATATATAAATATTATTTAACAATAAACACTATTAAAATCCATTAAACAAACACAACTAAATGATATAAATCAATTTCAAAACCAAAATATATTTATTTTATGTTTTCCTTTTAGTCATTTTAATGAAATATATGTTATGCCCTTTTATATTTGTCCTTTTTATTTCAAAATATTAATTAAACACAACATACTATAATAATTAAATAATCAATATATTATTTACCATATTAATTGATATATTAATGTGGTATGTTAATTAGTATTGGTGACTTATTGGTTACCATGTCAATATATTTATCATCTTGGTAATTAACATTTTGAATTAGTATTAGTTTAATAAGTATAGTAACAAACCAATTAATATGATCATTGCTAATTTGTTTCTTAGTTGTTAATTTCTTTATAGATACAAGGAAATAATAGTAATAATATTTAAGGATAAGATGATTCATTAATTCTAATTTGAGATTCTCAACTTGGAAATATATAATGGTTAAACATTGTGATTCAATGCATCTATCAATTCAAAAGTTACAATGAAATGAACTCTTATATGATTTGGATGTATGTTTTAAAGATTGTTTTTAGCCATTCATTATTTATTAAAATAACATTATACAAACCAAGATTAACTTTTTATATCTGTTTAATTTAAGCTTAATTGATAAATAAATTAAATCTACATGTTTAAAAAAGATGTAATTTAATTTTTTGTTGCCTATATTATCCTCATTACTTTCATTTTATTCCTTTAAATGTTCTTAAAAAAGAGAAAGATAGGTAGATAGGTATTTTAAAAAGATAGTTTTTAATATTAATTTCTTTTATTTAGTGTAGTGAGTGGTTGACCTCTAATTAATTCTGTATCATTCTTAGAAAACTCAGCTTTATTTAGAATTCAATTATTGACATGATTCCACGAGATTTCATTAAAATTTAATTTAATTCTTAAGCTTCTAAACATGCTATATGTATTGGTAAAAGAAAAACAATTTCTACAAGCTTGCCATGGATTCAAAATCAAGATGTGCAAGTGTGTGTGCCCATAGAAGTCGCCATGCTTCTTGAGCTCGACCACCATTCCACATCGGAGAGGTCACGTTTATCTTTTCTTTTTTTAGCTGATATTGCTATTTTTACATGGCATCACTTCCTCTTTATGAGAAGCCACGAATAGTATTTAATCAAATATTAATTTTTCTTTAAAAAAACAAAGTCAAGCTCGACAAGATGGTGGAAAGCTGTCATGTCATATCTAATTATTGAAATCTGGTACAACACCTTCATGCATTAAAAATACAGTACGTTGATTGATTTTAGGCTGTTTATTTAATGAATTTTTTAAATTTTTTTAAATAAATAATTTTTGAATATTTGATTATGTTATAAAAAATAAGTTTAAAAAGTTAAATAATAATAAAATTAAAAAAATATATAATTTTATAAATTATCTCAAATAAAATAAATAATAATCAAGATAATATAGATCAAATCTAAAAAATTAAAAAAATAACAGATAAAGAAATTAAAATAATAATAATTAATATTCCATAAATTATTTCAAATAAAATAAGTAATAATTAAAAGAACAAGGACTATATTTGATATATAGAAAAAATTAATAAAAAAATAACAATTATAAAAATAGAACCAAAATCAATATAAAAATTACATTTTTAGAAATGAAATTGAAAAATAAATATTCAAAACAAAACATATATATAGCAATTAAAATTTTAAAAATTGAATTTGATATAATCAGCAAATAATATGATATTTTTAATTTTTTATAATTTCTGGAAAGTATTTTACATCTAGATTTTTTATGAAAATATTTTTTAGAAACTAAATCAAATTTTTCTCTGACTGGAAAGTGCTTTCTATTGATCAATTTTTTAAAGACAAATAAATATAAAAAAATTAAAAATAACTTTAAAAAATCACTTTTCAAAAAATAAATGGGATCTTAAAGAACACGGTGATCTAAAAGGATTTAGCATCAACATAAAATAATTTCTTTGTTAATCTTCTTATCAACATAAAATTCTAATTAATCCCCTAATCTGAGCGAGGATACAACTTCTTTGATTGATGTAAGCTTCTCTTAACAAAGACAATTTAATAACATTGCTGATGACCCCTTCATTCATTCTTCTGTCAGGAACCAACTCCATATCACCAATCTCTTTGAAGGGACGGTTCCATTTAAATCTCAGGAGATTTTGGTGGCACGTAAATAGATAAAAACATGAAGAGCGTTAATTATTAGGTGAAACAATATAAATACTAAAATGAATATCTATGAAGCTGTGTTCTTCAGACTTGATGACCTCCATGTGTTGAGGATATCTGCTTTTCCATGTTCTAGAGGGTAAAATCATGAATTTGAACCCGTAAATACTAAAATGAATATTTTAAGAATTTAAGGGGGTAGTTGCTCCTTTCTTCTACATGCAGCACAGCAGGGCCTCTGTGCTAGATAATATCTATAAATCGTAGTAAGTGAGAGGCCGATCAATCTGCTGGCGGAGCAGCCTCTGAAGTTATGAATTGTAGTTCAATGCTCCTATTATGTTTACTTCAGTCTTCGAGACACCGAAAGCTCACAGGGAAATCTTCAAGGTCATTTAATTTAATTGTTTCTTCGTCTTTCCTCAATTAAGTAAAGCCACGTAGAGCCCACTGATAACTTTTACAAAATCATCATATGCAAATACAAATACTAATAGAACAAAGGTAATTGGTAAATTATAATGATATTTACTTGCATAATCTTTTCTTGCCATGTTCCTCAATATACATAGATAAAAAATCTATATTAATAAATATAGATGGAATTAATTACAGTTATAAATAAAAGAATTAAAAAAAATAACATGTTATTATTATAAATAAAAACATTAAAAAATACATTTGTTGCTAATATCTGTCTGTCAGTATATCTATTCATAATATTTAAATTATCATAACCTCACAGACAATTCCCTATTTTTCTTCTTCTTTCTTTTTGTCATGCAAATAACAATATGCATTAAAAAAAATTTATCATCACAAATCTAATTACTCCAGTACTTAATACGTAAGCATTCCTATCGAAGTTTTTTTTGAAGACGGATCTCACCAATCTTTGAGACAGGACTGAAAGCACTCGAGAACTACTGGACATCACGAGGGGTCTTGAGACCAAATGCTGTTAAAAGTTTAATGGTAACCATGTGTACCATGATATTGAAAGGATCGAAACAAAAGATGTTAATTTAATGATTGCTCTATGCATGAGAATTATGTTTGTAAAACTATTTTGATTTAGAGCAAGGTTATCATCCTGAGTTAAATTAACTTGTAAAATTTTATAATTTTATGAGTTAATATATATTAAATATGTTAAATTAAATTTAAAATTTAAAATTAGTAAAATAAAATTTAACTCGTATAAAATTAGTAAAATTAATAAATCTAGTTTGATTTTATAAGTTTATTAAATTTATGATATTTCAAATTTAATTTTTAAAAATTTAATAATTAATTTTACAATATTGAATATATTTTTTAAATTATATATTAAATAAAGTTTTAAAATCCTGTTTTGTAATTTTTACCATGTATTTAAATTATTGTTAGTTTTTTTATTTGATTTATATTATTTAAAAAATATAAAAATAATGTGTGAGTTGACCATAAAAAAATTGATGTGTGAGTGTTTATTTTTATTTTGCTGTAGGTAGATTGTACGTGGGAAGTTAATATTTTTTTTGGTTATAATTAGTTTTTTTTCGTGAATTTTTTATAAGTATAGTACATTAAGCTTTTTAGTAATTCTGAATTAAATACTGGATAATTACTTTTAAGAATCAATCAATCAAATGGAAAATCGCATTGATACCGTGTGAGGACGTGCCACAGTTATCGTTAATCGTCAGGCAAATGATTGATTTGTCTAATGGCCTATTAATTGTGACATTGCGAAGAGCCATTGATGTCAATTACGAGCAAAGAAGGGATACTAACTGCATCTGTTCATACCTTTTGACAGTTATAATGATTGAAAATTCATTAATCACTGAGATATTTATTTTTATTACGTGGGATTCACTATAATTTAATTGTGATATCCATTAATTTATGAGTGTAGAATGATGATGAATTGGTTTATATACTGTGGTGATTTTCTATGATTATAGCTTGATACTCTCTCTTGTCTTGCCAGCATCGCTGGTGAAGATTTAAAATAACGATGGAAATTAGAATAAAATGTAAGAATTACACGGTGATGTATTTTTTAAATTATTTTTTATTTAAAAAATATTAAAATAATTTTTTTAATTTTTAAAAATTTATTTTTGACATTAAAATATTAAAACGATCAAAACGATTAATTTAAAAAAAAATAAAAAATAAAAAAAATAGATTAAAACTCACTCTCAGATAATACCTTAATAAAAAACAGTTTTTACTATTAGGATAATTTTTTTTACCCAGAAAAACTGGTTTGATTAGTAAAATAGTTTTTGATCTTTGCATTGTATTCTAAAATTAATAAATTGTTTTTTATTCATAGAATCCAATTTTTTATTTATTTCACATGTAAAATTTCATCTCCAAATAATTTTAACAAAATATATGTATACTGTTTTTTCAATCACAACAAAAAATATTTTTAATTCTTTTAACCGCAACCCTAATGACAAGTACACGGCCTTAAATAGCCAGATAGTTGTGGTTGGGATATTTGACTCGACAAAATGTTAATATTTAAAGCAGACAATAAAAGATTTTAAATCCACATGACCCCCTAATTATCTGTTACACATTCGTGGCAGACATGGTTAAGGATGACTACTGAAGATCAAGTCACCAAAAGTCAGACATGGTTAAGGATGACCGCTGAAGATCAAGTCACCAAAAGTAAGGGTCAATCTCTGAACATTTCTCATTTTCAAGCTTGGGTTGCGGGCAGGCTCGCTTTCTTCTCCTTGTTTATTCCACTTTTAGATTGCTTTTATTCCATAATCGGAATATTTAATTAACACAAAACACATGTATACATATATATTGACCAGCTTGCTTCCTTGCTTGCGTATCAATTCATCTGTTCTATAATCTATGCATGAACCGTTTTCTTATTAGTAAATATGCTCATGCTAATCACAAGGTGAACGGATTATAGCAAATGGGAAAAAAGAATAACACGTTGTGCGTTGTTCCTTCTTCCAATCCGATTACATATAAACAATTTCTTTTCCAATGAAGAAGAATCATGATATTTGAAAATACATTCATAGTATTAATACTTTTAGATTATTTTACATTAGAGATTAAAGACAAATTCTGGACATAGTGTGGGTTAAGAGCTAGTCCAAGAAGAAGGAATCGTTGTTGGGTCCAAGATTCCACTTGCATAAACAAGTTCACACTCACTCGTCCGACCCAAAGATGCCATCTAGAATCCCTTCAACTAAATCATTAAGCTTATTTTATTCATAAATTCATAGTCACTTGAATGATTTGGATGAGTTGAGTAGAATGAATATTTACAAGGATGACAAATTCAGACAAAATAAAATATCAACGGTGAAGTCATTTATACTATTATAGCCATGCCGCTCTGTGCCTACCCAATGATTTTCCAACATGGCTAGCTTAAGCTGTATAAGCCGATGTGCCGATTTCATCGAGTTTACACGGCTTTTTATGGGTCAACAAACAGCCTCTTCGAGCGACAACTATACATGACCATATCTTATCATGCCTCGATCCATGGTGCTAGCTTGCAACTTCTTGGAAATAGGGCTGGCTAGCTATATTTCCCTTCTCCCATCAATAAATAGCACAACCCGCTTTCTCTGTCTAAAAGCTCTCCTCTCATTCGCTCAGAATTGTCTTTGCGTAGTAGATCAAACGCCATGGGAAATTGTTGTAGAAGTGCATCGTCATCGGTATGGGCCGGTGATGACTGGGGGTCGATGATACATGATAAGCATCAAGTCACAGAGTTTGATGAAGCTGATGACCACGAGGAACATGGCGCTAGCATTGGAAGGAGGAGGCCGCTTGACACGAGTCGTTTGGCTTCAGGCTCTACCAGAGAGGTGAAGATCAAGATTACAAAGAGGGAACTAGAAGAGATAATAATGGCAAGGGTTAACATGCAGGGGTTATCCATGGAAGAAGTCCTGCTGGCTAGGTCGATATTAGAGTACTCTAGAAGTGATCATGAATTTGAAATGGAGCATCCTCATGGCGACTGGAAGCCTTCCCTCCAAAGTATTCCTGAGCTGAATTAGATCAGCTAATTTAATTTGTTGATGTTGTAAATGTAGTCGCCAGAACTCAAGTTCCTTTACCTAGCCAGCTCCAGGTTTGTGTAAGAGTAGCTCCAAAACCCTAGAAATATACAAATACTGTATGTGTATTGTTATGTTTCATGAATGCACAGAAATTCTTTATTGTTCAATTAATATTTTTTTATGGATTGTTTTTTCGCTTTTCTTTTCTTAATATATAGTTGTTATAGTTTAACTAAATTAATAAGACATAATAAAATTGGTTGGCGTACGTGATCCAGTCTTTAATTTTCCTGATGAAAAACGATTGAAAACTTCAACAATGACTTCATCAGTTATACGTGCTTTAAGATGAATTACCCATGATATTCTTGAGTGAGGCTGCCCCCTTTAATTTAGCTCAGCCATTTGTAGTTTTGAATTTGGAAGGCTCTTGAATTAAAGGTCTCTTAATCTACTTATAAACTTCTCAAATAATATGCCGACGGATGTACAAGTTTCTTATCTGACCACTGAAACATTTCTCTTTGATTAAGTATGCTTTTATCTTTTTTTATATTTATCAATTTTATCTTGAAACATTAATTAAGTGCAACCAAAAAACTTTAAAAATAATAGCAATGTCCTCCCAACTGTTTAAAATCCTGACAAGATATATGGTAAAAAAAAGGAAGAGAGAATTAAATTAAAAATTTGCTCTATATTTGTTTCTAGAAAATGGTTTTTATGGAAAGTAAATTATTTTTCAATGTTTAACAATGCCATGAAAAATATATTGGAAAATAATTTATCATTGTTATAATTTTTTCAAGTTTATTAAAAGAACAAGGACAAAAAATGATAGATGAAAATATTAAAAGATAATAAAATTATTTCTTAAAAAATAACAATTCAAAAAATATAGATCAAATTTGAAGAATAAAAAAAAATAAAAGATGGTGAAATAAAAAAAATTCTAATTTCATATATTATTTCAAAAGAATACAAACCAAATCTAATAAATAAAATAACTTGAATTGAAAAATAAAAATCAATTATCAATGATTAATTACCGATATAATGGATTAAAAAAACTTGAATTAAAAAAAATAATGTTTAAAGAGATCCAGCCCATTAAAGAGCAAAGCCCTGGATTTCACCATCAAACACTCGGCCTAGTTACCTCACTGGACTTTTCTCAGGCCAGAAGCTGTAATTACAAACAAAATCCCAGCGCGATTGTCAAAGGGAACACCCGCAGATGATAGAAGGGTTCGAGAAAGGAGGTGCTGGCCTTGTCATAAATGCCCATGAAACGAGCACCACAGGCATTAAACCCCACCACACTGCCCTGGCCAGCCACCCATATTTCACCACTTTTATCCTAGGGTTCTTGGACATGATTAAAACTCTCTCGAGGTTCTAATGTACTTGATTAAAGCTTCACGAATTTCACATCATCGGATGCCTCCTAGGCGAGTCCCTCTCTTTACCAATCTTTTCATGTTTTTTATGATCGGAATATTAATGACAGGAAATTCAACGATGTATGTGCACTTTCAGAGGCTGGATTCCCTTGATCACCAGTTCTCAAACATCACAAATAGTTCATTCAATTACTAGGTTTTATTTTTTTATTTTTATCTGTGCTACATACAATAAAGATAGCAGGAGGTAAAAAATTCAATCAATGATCACCAACATACTTGACATGTTAGATTGATTTTAAAAAAAAAATATAGTGATATATTAAATTGATCTATATTAATCATAGTTAATCTATTAAATTTATAATTTATAATATGAGATTTTAATAAAACAATGAGAACAAGTTTGGAAGCTAAAGACATGAAAATAAAACTTACACCCAAAATTTTGTAGGATGAAAAAAAACTATAGTAAATTTTCTAAACTTAAATTAATATTTTAAAATTATAATTCATAAAATCTCAGTAACTAATTTAATATTAAAAATAAAATTAAAAAATACTTGTTAAAATAGGATAATAATAATAATAATATATAATTCAAACCTGATAAAAAAAACAAAAAAATAGTAAAAAAAATTGAAAAATTAATATGATTTTTTCAAGAAATAACACAGAGATAACACGTAAAATCAAAATGAATAAGAAAAAAATAATAATGTCAAATTAAATAGAATCACCATATATTCATCACTTATGGAGAATAGAAAAGACATAAACAAGTAAATTGATGCTACAAAAATACAATTGTGACCACCTATGATATGCATCATCCAAATTAGTGACACTACTACATCTATAACTTATCCGCAACTTGTTTCTTTTATTATTTTTACAAAGATATAAATGCCACTAAAACTAAAACTAAATGAGAATAAGGGGAATTGAGTCATGTTTACTAATATGATCTTGAAGTCATGATTAAAAATTTTTAATGGTAAGTAAAATTGAGTCATGCTATTGTTTATAACATTGTTTACAGTGGAGTGAAATTCTTATAAACTCCTAGATCATGATCAACTGTATTTTAAACTTTTAAAGGAAATACAATAATTTAATTTTAATAAAAGTTTTAAAAGATAGCTCTACCCTAAACAAATATAAAATGACCAATTAAATTTTATAAAATGATCCTTTTACCCCTCAAACCCCCCACGTTTAGTTTATTTGATTTTTTTCTTCTTGTTATGGGCAAGATTATAATTTTATTATTGTAATCCCTGGTAAATCATATATATAATAGTTTTTCTATATTTTTAGGTTTTCGTAATTATATTTATTTATTTATAAATATTGAGCTGTAGGTACTTTTAGTTTTAAGATGAACGACAACAATCGATTTTGAAAAATCTTGCGGAGTTCATAAATGTGTTTAGAATGCAGCTGCAAATATATATTTTCTTAAATTATGTTTGGTGATAAAAAAAAAACACTTAAACTATGATACAAAACAAACACTATAATTTATTATTAAAAAATATTTTTTTAATATATATATATATATATATATATATTTGAACAATTGAAAATTTTTTTGAATAAACTTTTATATTAATAAAGAAAAAACTTATTTTTTTAAGATAATATTTGGTTATTGTGTCAAACACCAAAAAGATAAATACAATAGAAAAAAAGATAATATATTTTTTTGCACCTTTTATTTTGAAATTATAGAAATTCATTTTAATTTTTTTAAGATAATTTTTTTGTATTTTATATTTTTATTTCTTTAACCAAACACTTTTTTATTTTTTTTATATATTCTTCCTATCTTAAAATGTTAACCAAATATATCGTAAGATACCATCTCGAAAACATACAATAAAAAGACAATAGGAACATATGAACATGGCTTTATCTTTTGAAAAGAAAGAGATTCACTTTAAAACTATTTTAAAAATATTTATATTTTTTTTTATATTTTTTTTTAAATTTAATTTTGTCATTTTTATATAAACCTCTTCTATATTAGAATACAATCATTGGCAATTCAAGTGATTTTAAAAATGTATATGATATTATGTTTCATGATGTTTTTTAAAAGTATATTTTATTTAAAAATATATTAAAATAATTATTTTAATTTTTTTTACTTCTAATATTAACATATCAAAAGCCATTAAAAAATCACTAAAAACAATTTTTTTTCAAGTCAGATATATTTTTAAAAAACACTCAATCACAATTCCTATACAAAAATATGTTCCTTAAGTCACACTTCTTTGCTCATCAGATATAAATAGAATATAATAAATCTTATTTATTAACCTTTCTTTGAACACATGCCACTCCTGCCAAGTGTACAAGACTCCAGCGGAGTGGAGAAGTAGAAAGAAAGGGCAATTAATGGCACTGTTGTGCTATTAAAACTCAGCTTCTATGTCATTATGTTATGTAGGGCCCTCTAATGAATAAATAGTAAATACTCTCTTTTAAGTCTTCAGTGTACAGCTATGCTGAAACTGCACTTGTCCCCACACACTTATAACATTAACAAGCTTTGCTTTCATGGCTTTTTCTCTCTTCACACATACACTAGACCTTTCTCTGAATTCCAAGTCACAAACTTCTTACCACTAAGCGTTCCTCTTCACCTCGTTTCAGTCTGTTTTGGGCTTCTTGCTGTTGTTTTTTGGTTTAATTTTAGTGGAGGAATGAATGAAGGGGTGTCTCTCAAGCTGAAGCTGAGTCTGAGTATGGTTTTTGTGGAGGTGCTTCTGTTGATTTCGAGTGAGTATTTATGTTTTATTTGCTGTTATGGTAAATGGGTTTTGGTTATTATTGCATGATCTGTGAGTTTTCTCAGTTGGGTGGTTTCAAGGTGATGGTTTTTTGTGGGGTGATTGTAACTGGGTTTTTCGTAGTCTTATGGCTCTCTATGATCGGTTTGTGCAAATGGGGTTTCTGGAATTTATCAATTCTGTGGTTTTGTTGCCTGAAGTTGTAGACTTTGTGTAGGGTGATTGATCATATGTTATCTGATATGCAATATTGACTCTAACTTGCGGTCCTTTATCGTGTTGCTCAATCTCCTGTTGATAATATCAAGTTACAATTGTTGTTTGAGTGTGGTGTATCTTTAGCTTTGTTTTTAGTAATGTATAATATGATATGATGGTGTTGTAGGTTTAGTGCTCGGTTAGGTTTCCTTTCATATGGAAATGACTAATAAAGAGAGAAGATGTTTGGTCAGGTTTAGGAAGAGTTCATTTAAACTGATTATTTGGCAAGTTTTGCATCATTAACTTGCTGCTTGAAACGTTGGGGGTAATGGTAATGCCTTTCTTTTATATTTGGATTTGATCTACCTGCTATTTTGGCGAGGAGTTGGCTTTCTAGTTCTTAACATGATTTAGATTCTGTTAAAGCATCTTTAGCAGATATGGTTGAGAAAAGCAAAACTTTTGTTACTTACAACCTACTGACTGTAGTTTGATATCCAACTTCAAAAGAACCATTCTTTAACAAACATTATTTTCAGGGGAGAGGTCAGAAATTTTCCAGTCTTTGGAAATTTCTACTTAGTATGGTGATCAATGTGGCTGGTGCATGATTGATAGGCCCTATGAATAACTGCTATTGTTGTTTTTAATGCAGGCAGTGAACAACCGTTTAGTGCTTCATTTGTTTACAAGATGCTTGTCTTGCTGCATTATATGTGCTCTTGAACTATCCTCTCTTGCCTGTGTTTTTCTGCACACTAAACAATCAAGTATCATGATCTGCTTTCCTTTTTTTCACTGATTGTTATTTAGATTGAATGATACCTTCAATTTACATTCGATTTTCAACAGTGGTTGCAATGTAGTGGTGCGTCAAAGCTTTTATTTTTACATAATATCTTGATTTCTTGAGTTTTCATCACAATGAGCCAATCTTTCTGGTATAGGTCTGAATGAATGTCACTGCAGCCCATTCAATGATTTCAGAGGTCCATTGTCGACTGGCAGAAGAGTAGATGGTTTTCTTCCTGAGATCTCTCCAAATTCAGCTCCTCAGCCCCTTCTTCCTCTTCTTGCTCCTACTCCTTTAGCACCTTTCACAAACAGTACTGTCCCAAAGTTATCAGGTAGTCTGGTCAGTTTTGATTTGGATGGCATTTGAGTTGAAAGGCCCAGTTTTGTTTTAAATATGGTTATCTTCTCCTTTTGTAGGACAATGCACATTAAATTTCACTGCTGCCCAAAGTTTGATGAGCACAACATCAATTGATTGTTGGTCTGTTTTTGCGCCATTGCTGGCTAATGTTATATGCTGTCCACAGTTAGAAGCCACTCTTGCAATACTTGTTGGCCAATCCAGTAAAGATACCAATGCTCTTGCTTTAAATGGGACTGTTTCAAAGTATTGCCTTTCAGATATTGAGCACATTTTGGCGGGTCAGGGTGCAGCAGCTAATGTGAATATGATATGCTCATTTCATCCTTCAAATCTCACTGAAGGGGCTTGCCCTGTTAAGGATGTCAATGAATTTGAGGGCACTGTGGATTCTTCCAAGCTACTTGCTGCCTGTGAAAGTATTGATCCTGTTAAAGAATGTTGTAATCAAGTTTGTCAAAATGCCATATTAGAAGCTGCGACAAAAATTGCATTAAAAGGTTCTGAAGTGTTGAGCATAGCTGGGTCCCATGGTTTAACCGAGCAGTCAACAAAGGTTGTTGATTGTAAACAGATTGTACTCCGATGGCTGGCTGGTAAACTCGATCCTTCTCGTGCAAAGGAGGTTCTCAGAGGACTATCTAATTGCAAAGTTAATAACGGTGAGTTTGAAATTGTGGATGTCACAAACTTGTTTTTATGTTATGGCCAGAAATTATCAGAATTACTGTTGGTCACTTATTCAGTTCCAGGAATCCTGTGATGACAGCATGTGTTACCTCTGTGGATTATCAAATAATTAGCCAACTCTTCTTCCAATTGATATCTCTTAAAAGCAAAAGTGATTATGTTTCTATTAGTGTGCATGCAAGCATGTATTGTGCATCAGCATTCTGCATCTTACAAGTCTTTCGTTTTCTCTTTGGTGCTTTGTGCCTTAGCAGTCCAGCCACCACTGTGCACAAGAAGCAGAATTTAATTGATGGTGGTAGTACATCCTACTTCCCTTTTGGTGAAAGTAGTAAGACGTCTTTTATTCATTACAAAAAATTCTCACTTTCCATATGAAATGTACTACTTTTTTTTTTTTTTTAGCATTGTTAATTTTTTTATGGGGGTCTGCACATTGCCCTTGATTCTTGACTTTACCCAGTAATGGCAATCCCTTCAGCAGGCCTCATCAGCAACTACTCTTTTCTCATCTTTCTCTTGTGCTTTCTGTGTCAGTTTGCCCTCTGGTTTTCCCCGATATGAGACATGTTGCAAAGGGCTGTGGGAATGGGATTAGTAACAAGACAGAATGTTGTAGTGCCATGGAGAGCTACGTGTCTCACTTGCAGAAGCAGAGCCTTGTAACCAACTTGCAAGCTCTGAATTGTGCTACAACTCTAGGAATGAAGTTACAGAGGTCAAATATTACAAAAGATGTTTATAGCCTTTGTCATATAACCCTTAAGGATTTCTCCCTTCAAGGTTGGTGTTTTCAATTTTTAAACTAACTTTTTTTCTTTTCTTTTCTTCTTTAGTACCCTAACCCAAATCTCAATTTCCCTCTGTTGATGTATTGCAAGCATTTTCTTTCAGATAAATTTAAATCAGACACTAATGCAGGATTCTTTTCTTATTTTGCTCTTTAAATATGATTCTGGTGATCAACAATGATGCACCTCAGTTGCAATTCAAGGTATGGATCATACTATGAAGTTTTTGTTTCATTTTCAAACTTAGCATCCATATAAGCATGTCAAATTCTGAAAGCTATCATGCTGCTGCCAAGGATCGCGAATATGCTTCTTATAAGCATGCAACTAATGCCCATTGAGCACATGGCATGGAAATCTGATCTTCAGCCTTGTGTTGTGGGCAGTTGATTCTTAACAATTTTCTTGTGTTTTTTACCATGATTGGAATTGGCAAGTCTATCATAATTACACAGGGTATCGTTTGCTTGAATAATTTTGTACAATTGAATTTAACTTGTTTGCATCATCTTGTCCTCTTCCATTTAGAGTCTGGATGCCTTCTACCAAGCTTGCCTTCTGATGCAACATTTGATCAGTACTCGGGGATTAGCTTCATTTGTGATTTGAATGACAATATTCCTGCTCCATGGCCATCAACATCTCAGTTATCAGCATCATGCAATAAAAGTATGTCCAACCCATCATTGTTAGTTCGTTGGATGGTTCTTCATTTAATAATTGAAGTTATTTCTTCCATTTAAGTTCTTATTTCTCCTCTTCCATATTCTTTGATGTTAACCTGAACTTATTGATTTGCAGCCATAAAAATTCCAGCACTTCCTGCTGCTGCAAATGCTCAAAGTGGTAAGAATATTCTAACTTATGCCTATGCTTCCTCTGGAATACCATCATGCAGAAAATGAATCTAATGTGTTTTAACCATCAAAATTTGTAAAGCTTGCTCTAGTTTGTTTAAATTTGAGTCCTGCATGTTATCTTCACAAAACATCTTTCATTGTGATTTGAAAAGTAGGAAGGCTGTTATAAAATAAGCTGTTCGAGTTACAAGCGTGAAAATCTCATTTTATTTGCTCTTCAACTTCTGGCTTAGCATGTGAATTAGGTGGCACGTATATATTTTCATGTTTACTTAAGAGCTAGAAGCTTTACCAACTTCCATTGATACCAAAACATTCTGTTTAATTCCGAAAGCTCCACTCAAGATAAATTTCTGGCAGATCTTAGTCTTCCTCTATCAATAACACCAACTTCAGTGACGCTTGGAAGTGTACCCTATCTACATCTCAGCTATTCCTCAAATGTCTTTTATTTTTTATTTTTCTATTTTCATTTTCTTCAGTTGTCCAAGTTAGTTTTGCAACCTATAAACTGGATCACAAAAAGGGCCTTTCATTTTCCTCACTAAGTACGATTTTAACTTCACAATGGCCACTCCCTGACTAAATTTATCTGCTTCACAGGTCTGTACAATGAAGATGCGATATTTTATGTGCTGTTTGCTGCCTCATCTGTTACCATGATGCTCTTGTAGTCTTCTTCTGTTTGAGCCATTCCTGCACCTTCCCAGCACCAAGAATGTTAGCTATTGCATGACACAGTTTTTTTTCCTGGTTGTGGAATGAGGTTAATCATATAGAACTTGGATTGATAGAGGTCTCGCATGCCTGACTCCCATCCAACCAACCAAGCGTACCAGGGAGAGTCTTATCCTGATGTGAATCGATCAAGTTTGCCTTTTCTGATTGTATTAATTCGTGATTCTTGCATGCTTCTTGTAATAAATTTTTTGTAAAGGAATACTAGGAAAGAGAAAAGATATAATATTGTATGTAGCAAAAATCAATATAAGATACTGAATGCATCCCTATTTGACTGTCCTAAACCATGTAAAAAAATTTGGATTGCTGATCAGCTCAAGAGTCTTCTTGCTCAAAAAGCATGTCCAAATGTATTCCCGAAATTATTTATGCTTCGGACGGCATTGCTTGGCATATAAATCTATCAGCAAAATATGAAAGTTGTATTCTGGTTTACGATGTTTATCTACACTTGAAAACGGGCAAGGCAAGGATGCATTTGGTTAGCAGATTGCACTAGATTGAACATGGTGAAACAGTTCCATGGGGAGAGGCGGGCATAGATGAGGCCGCTGGTAACAGTATAGTTGCCTTTAGGGCTATAGGCTATTCTACTTCACCCTGTAATCTATGAAAAGGTAACCTCTAATTCTTACCCTTGAATCTGAAAAGCTACCACATCATTGATTTAGTTTTTGCAAGCTAAAATCTTGGTTACTTAATTACTGAAAAATAAGTATTAGAAATTTGAATATTCAATATTTAGATTTCCCATATTCATTCAATCAAAATCTCAGTCGTATTACTTGATTCTCACAATTTTTATTTGCAATCTCACAATAAAGTGAAAAAGACTAATACGATGCTAAGATCCCTTTATTGATATGGCTTTTTCAATATACTCTTTATGGTTAAGGAAATGCAAAAATTAAAAAAATATATATCATACACAAAGAGGAACAAAATCAGATGCGAAAAGCTTGGAATTTTTCCTTTTGTGGTGCTCATGAAACAGGATAAAAGTTATCAATTTTTTAAAGAAATTATTGTGAGCAAAGCTGTCAATGAAATCCTTGTATCTTTAGTAGTTTTAGCTCAATGGCCCTCTTTATCTCCTACTATTAATGTTTTAATTGTAAACTTCTACGCCACAATGGCTTCCCCATTAAATTAAAGGAACAATTCCAATTTATGCCTTTTCATCAACTTCCACTTCCATTTTCAGCTACATGTCCAGATATTGCTTGGCACATCATGCATGGTTTTCCACTCTCGTCCTCGAATCGAACATCGTGTGTGTGAAAAACCGGTTGAATACATGAGATGGGATGGCAAAAGACAGCCTCTTCTGCCGGAGTGAAGTGGATATCTAGAAGTGATCGTTCAAGCTTTTTCTATCTCTCAAATATTTCCCGGTTACTCTCTCTCATCTTTTAACATCTGAGAACTGAAAGATGATGCTTGAGATTGAAATGTAAAATGTCAAAACATCAGGGGCCATATAAATATCGTTCAGTTTTGTGGCGCAAGGGCTTCCACACATTAGGAATCAGAAACTCGTGAGGTCTGCCAATACATTGTTTAAAACTAGACGAGGGAGCAGGACAAAGGTCCACGACATCAGAGGAGCTACTCCCACACGGACAACTGACAATGCAATCCCTATCCAGTCCTTTATTTCTTATTATCATATAAATCTAAAGATATTGCGAGCTATATCACATTCACATGCACCATCTGCATGATGCCAATGACCCTTCAGTATTTGGATTTCAAGTTGGGTATGCATTATTGCAGGAGAAGATTCTCCCCCACCTGTACACCAAGTGGCTGCGATCTTTTTTAATGTCACCTTCATGGAAATTCCCAAAATAGTCATGTCAAGAATTAATCGAAGAAAGAGCCATTTTTCACACGGCGGGACAAGCAAACGAGTAGCCGAATAATTATAGGTTCTCATGGCAAGGAGAAGGGGATTCAGGGAAGACTCCAAGCTAATCCCTGATGTGAGACTTGATTCTCAATTCCATCCAAAATCTATTAAGTTAATTGGATTTTTATGGTATTTGGTAACCAATATGAACTGCATGGAGGAGAAAACAAAAGGCTAATAAAGTTGATGAGGAGTTAGTTGCTTAGAATGAAATGATAAGGATCATAATGCATGAAATGAAAGCATCAATATTCTTCGCCGTTATCAATCGACTCTATTTGTTTTTATATTTTAGAAGCGTTTTAAAAACTTAAATTTTATTTTATTTTTTACTTTGCTTCAAATTAATATTTTTTATATTTTTAGATAATTTGATGTGTTGATATTAAAAATAATTTTTTAAAAATAAAAAAATATTTTAAAAACCAACAATAACTATACTTTCAAAAAAAACCCTAGCAATATCAAATTATAAGCAGGTAGGGAGGAGCCATGTGCTGAAAATCATATTCTTCTATTTTGGACTTCTCAATTAATTGACAAAATTATTTGAAGTCAATGATATTAATTGTTTTTTTTTTCAAATCAAGTATTAACTACTGAGCAATCAAATGTTTACTCGACACATCAAGATCCCTAAATCAATATCAATGTATGAAAAATAAATAATCAGGATGAATTACAAATTAAAGCAATGTTAAAATATATAAAAAAGAAGAAATTGGAGGACTAAAAGATAAAAAGTCATAGATTTTTTTTTAAAAAAAGCAAGAAATATTCATCACGTGCCACAACGAAACAATCAATATTTTTTTGTATTTGTTAATGTTTGTACCTTTTTTTCCTTTTCAATTTCTCTAATTTTCTTAATCATAGAACCATAATTTAAAGTAAGTTAAGCTTGTGTTTATTTATTTATTTAAAAAAAGATAAGCACTGTATATATAAACATACTCTCCCATGTTTCAAAAACCCAATATCTCTTATCCAAATTTTAAGAGATTGCGCTCTTTCCAAGTTAATAACAACATGATTTATTAAAATTTGTTTGCCAATTAAAGCTTTAGCTTTTATTTATATTTATGTATACAGTGCTTATCTTTTTTTTAAAAAAAAAGTTAATTTTTTTATCACTAGGAAAATACAGAATTCAACAAACGAAATCCACCAAAATCTAACAAAAAATAAATCAAATTCATTACCCGGAAACCACAGGAGGATAGCCAGCATGCCCGCTTGCCCTCCCATCTCTCACTTTCCTTTTCTTTTTCTTCCCGGTCCTCCTAAATCCAACATCCATCTAAGAGAATCGACGGCCATGTGTAGAGAAACAAAAGGATGTAAAATTATATACTTTTCATGTTTGAAAAAGTTAGAGTCCATGTTCGGCTTAGTAAATATAATCTTCTTAATAGAGTAATATATCTGGTTCCCAATCTATCAAAATAGAGTAATATAGTCTTGATTCTGATTAAATTTTATATTTATTTTTTTAAATATCAATTTAAATTTTGTAAATTTAAAAAATATTAAAAACTAATAGGACTAGAGTTTATAAAATTATTCGAAATAATGATTATTTTACGGTAAAAGTCATTATACATGCAAAAGTCATCTAATGATTTCAAATTTTATTTTTTTTTTTAAAAAAGAAATCTTTCTTTCTTTATGTTTTTGAGAACCAAATTGGGAAGGGAATGCATTGCGGCCGATGGCTAGCCAGTTAATTGGCGGTGGTGCTCTGAAGTATCCAAATTGATCTTGATTTGATTAAAAATAATTAATTCGTTAGACTTTTCTTCTTTAACGAAATTTGAAATCTAGTTGGAGTAGGAAACCAGTGAAAAGACAAGCAAAAGCAGCCATGTCAACATTTTGATTGTATGGCGATAGTTACATGAACTACTACTAATGGCTTCATCAGGAATAAAAATCACAAATCTCCATCACTTCCTTCCTTGTTTTCTTTCTTGTTTGAATACAATTAATTCGTCCACACCTTCTCCTTTACGTCTCCATGTTTCCATTCACACGAATATTCAATTATCTGGAAGAATCAGATCTTGACAGACATCATAACTCATCCACGGAAAACTCCATGAGAATCATGCTGATTGCTACAAAAAGAAAACAAATCGTAAGCGTAAATAACTTGGCACGTGAAAAACATTAAAATACATGGGAAGGCGTTTCGCAGTTTATATAAACAATATTATACTCTATGTATTAATTCTCCATGGAAGAACTAAAAAGGTAATATGGCTGCTGGGGCTGGTTCCACCTGGCTTTCAAGACTTTTTTTTTTTTTTTTTTTCTTTATATGGTTTTGAACGTGGTTACCTAGAAGGCGTCTACTAATCTGAACTGTAACATCATAGGCCTCAATCTCTCTGATCTACCAAACTCCAATTTGTTTTTAGCGCTGTGGATCTAGCAAGCACTACCTTTTGATTTGCTTTGTTCAGTTGTTGAGATGAGGTGTCCCAGAAGACAACGCCTGGAAGAACCAGATCAGAAGCTTAAGAGTATTTTATTAGGATCCATGACAGTAATGAGATTGTTCAAATCTATCAAACGGGCTCCATGATTAGTCAACAATATCAGCTGGCAAATACATAGCTTCAGAGGTTAGAGAACTGTAGGCAAAGTAGTAGTGATAATAATAATAAGTGATCTTGAGAGGTTTGAACTCAAGACGTGATCACGACGAACTTCTCAGTAAAAATCCCAGTATTTATTTATTTTTATATATCGAATTCAGTGCACAACACATGCATCCTAAAAAAAATGTGTTTTTGAGATTCCGAAACAAATGAAGCCATGGCAGGTCTTTGTGTGGCTTCGAGCACAAGAAATTATGTTGTGGAGAAGAGAGGATGGCGACAAATTGGTCCTCAACTAATTTATCCTACTAATCTATCCCCAGCCTTATTCTTGGCATTCCCAATTAAGCTAATTATTTCGAAGGAGGTGTTCACTTTGTTCAAAATCACGTGAAAATTAGATGTTTGACCAATATTGATAGCAACTTCATTGAATTTTGTGGGACCATTGTTTGGTGCGTCTGCTTGTGGATTCAATCTCGGCTGGTGCTTTCCATGCTTCTCCTTATGGATCTCGATTTGTGTTGTGATGGCTGTTGTTTCCTTGCTAATCACTTGATTTAAGGCTACTAATGAAATTATGAAGGTAACAAAAGCTAATTGGTTAGTTAATTAATTAATCAGGGTATAGTACTAATATTCCTTTACAATGGCAGGTAAGATTTTTGATGATTTATTACTTTTATTTCAAGTTTTTAATTAATTTCCTTCGTTACCTGTAGATTCCATGCCTTTTCCACGGTCCATATGTTATATACTCTTTTTTTTCCCTAGTAATTGACTTGGTTTATGTTTGTGATTGTATTTAACATATGGACCTTGAAGTTGCCTTAAAATATTAGACTTTTTTTTTTTTTTTATGCTGCTATGAATGATGATATGGCCCCATTTTCATCAAGACTCGTATGTATATCTGTAATGCTTGTGGTATATCTGTGCAACGATTTATAATATAAAATATAAGAAGAAAATAAAAATTCTATGCAGGAATAGACTATTGTAATATATAGTGTTTTTTTTTTAAATTATAAAGTTAAATTTAACCAGTTTAATATTAAAAAAATAAAATTAATAGAGATAATTTAAAAAAACATTATAATAAAAAACCATAAGAAAAAAATTATGTAGAGAAACACTATAACAATATGTAGTGTTTTGTGAGGAAATCAACAGTTATAATTCTTAATTATCTCAATATTAAAAAAAATAAAATCAATAAAAATAATTTAAAAAATCATAATAAAAAAATTATGTAGTGAAAAACAATAACAATCCATGGTAATTGTTTTTAAAAATATAAAGCTAATTCTCAATCAATTCAATATAAAAAAATAAAATCAATAAAGATAATTAGTAAAAAACTCATAAAAAATAAAAAAACATTATATGGAGAAACACTATAATAATTTATAATGTTTCATGGAAAAAACTATAGATGTAATTCTCAAACAACTCAATATTAAAAAAAATTAAAAATTATAATAAAAAAAATAAAAACCATGTAGAAAAACACTATTGCAATACATAGTGTTTTTTTAAAAAAACTATAAAGTTAAATTCTTAAACAACTTAATATTAAAAATAATAATTTAAATAAGATAATTTAAAAAAAAACATGTAAGGAAACACTATAATAAAATAACCATGTAAAGAAATATTGTAACAATCCACAATATGTTTTTAAAAAAACTACAAAGTTAAATTTTTAATCAACTTAGTATTAAAAAATATTTTTTAAAAAAATATATAAGGAAACACTATAATAAAATAAAAACCATGTGGAGAAATACTATAATAATCCATAATGGTTTTTTTTAAATATATTACTAAATTCTTAATTAGCTCAATATAAAAAAAATAACATAAAAAACTATTTAAAAAATAAAAAAAA
>SRLM01001038.1:422837-572923 GCA_015708895.1 Populus ilicifolia
AAGTAATTTAAAATTAATAAAGTAATATGAAAGTTAAAAAATATAATTTAAAATTTATTTATGTGAGTATTTTTAATTTTAAGTTTTATATGTTATTGTTAAAAATTTAATTTTTTAAAAGTAAATTTAAAGTCAAACTTTGAAAAAATAACCGTCAACATTTTAATTTTTTTTTTAAAATAACTTTTAACATTTTAAATTTTAAAAAAATTACCGCCAACATTCTAAGATTTTATAATTTTAAAAAATAATACATCTATAAATATTATTACATACTTTAATATTTTTTTGTCATTTTTTTCTCTCCAATCTTTATTATATTTTATTAAAATTCACCATAAATCATTCAAATTTTAATTTTTATGATGTTTTTGACTTTGATAATGACACCCTAGTATTTCATTTTCAAGAAAAATATAAAATAATAAAGAAATAAAAAATATTATAAATATTAAATTAACAATAAAAAATCTAAAAAATCAAGAAATATATATATAAATTTTTTTTAAACAAATATATCTTTTAATTTTATCTAATTAATACAACTGATATTATTAATTAATAAAAAAATAATTGATTATTATTTTTTTAAATTTAAAAAAAGGTGATGCATAATATAAAATTTTAAAATCTATAAATTCCTTCTATATTAAACAAAACTGTAAAAATAATTATTGATTAATAATTATTTATTTTTATTATTTTTAAAAATATATTTTTTAATATTTGACTTTGTATTTTAATCATGCGCTGGAGATGCTCTTACGAGTGAGCAGCTAGTGTTCCATTTAACGTCCTTTTGCCTTTTTTGTTGACCAAAATATAGAGAAAAAACAGAAAAACAAGAGTGTATTCCTCTATAGATACTGTAGAAGAATACGATTAAAGTTATGTAGTTGAAGACAAAACATTTATTTGAGAAGTTCACGGAGGCTAAAGCAGAGGGGGAGAGAAGAGGGAAGGAAAAATTATCCAGGATCATGAATTCTGAGCCTTTGAGATTGAGCTTCAAGCTCTCATTCCATGACGAGACAAGGAGCAGCGAGCTTGAACAAATACTAGCGGATACAGAAGCACCATACTTTAAGAGAATCCGTTCAGCTTCTTGGGTTGAGATGAAACTGCTTTTCCACCTTGCAGCTCCAGCTGTGATAGTTTACTTGCTCAATAATGTTGTTTCCATGTCTACTCAAATCTTTTGTGGTCACCTTGGAAACCTTGAGCTTGCTGCTGTCTCTCTTGGTAACACTGGTATCCAAATGTTTGCCTATGGCCTTATGGTAATACCTCTTCTCCCCCCCCCCCCCACCCNCCACCCTCACACACACACACACATATATGGATGATTGTGATCATTAGTTAACTAAGAAAAGGGAGGATAACGAGAAGAAAAGATAATTCTTGTTTTGATTATGTTTTCCTTTCATATTTCTTGTATTAGCTAGAGTAAGGATTTGGAAGATTGGCTTTTCTTGTGTGTTCTTTTTGAAACCTTGAGGCCAAAAGTGGACTGAAGAGAAGGAAAAAAGGAGACTTTTATGCTTTGTTTTCCTGAGATTTTGTCTTCCCCTGTTATCTCTGTTTTTTTTTTCCTCCCCTTCTTCTTCAAGAATTTTCCCTTTTCAGGCAACAAAAATGGTGGGGGTTAAAATTCTTTCATACCTTCTCTATCAAGTGGAGAATTGCCCTCTAGTTATATTAAAAAAGCTTGCTTTTCTTGCAGCTTGGTATGGGAAGTGCAGTGGAGACACTATGTGGCCAAGCATTTGGGGCACACAGATATGAAATGCTAGGTGTATACCTCCAAAGATCAACAATTCTCCTCATGGCAACAGCTATCCCTCTAATGGTGATCTACATATTTAGCGAACCTCTCTTGATGTTATTAGGTGAACCAGTTAGCATAGCATCAGCGGCTGCAGTTTTTGTCTATGGACTCATCCCTCAAATTTTTGCTTATGCTGCAAATTTTCCTATTCAAAAATTTTTGCAAGCCCAAAGCATAATTGCCCCTAGTGCATATATATCATTGGGTGCCCTTGTGGTTCATGTTTTGCTCTCCTGGCTCGCAATCTTCAAATGGAACTGGGGCTTGCTAGGTGCTGGCCTTGTCTTGAGTTTATCATGGTGGATCATTGTGGGGGGTCAGTTTGTGTACATTTTAACGAGTAATAGCTGTAGAAAGACATGGCAAGGTTTCAGTTTGGAGGCCTTTAGTGGGCTTTGGAGCTTCTTCAAACTGTCTGCTGCATCAGCAGTAATGTTGTGTTTGGAGACTTGGTACTATCAGATTTTAGTATTGATTGCTGGGTTGCTTAAAAATGCTGAGGTTGCATTGGATGCTCTCTCAATTTGGTAAGCAATTAACTAGACTTGTTTCTTTCGTATGTTCCATGTCTTGCGCCCCTCAAGAAAAGTAAAGGCATCGTTGCTTCTTGTACGTGGATTGACTGACTTGTTAACACTATCTACTTCTCTCTATTTGCAGCATGACATTATCAGGATGGGTGTTTATGATTTCAGTTGGATTTAATGCTGCTGCAAGGTCAGTTTTTGTTATGAGAGAGATCAAGGAAAACGCTTTTATTTTGCTGTAGCATATAGCATTGCAGGCAATTAACATATACTTGGTCTTAAACAGTGTGAGAGTGAGCAATGAGCTAGGAGCAGGACATCCAAAATCAGCATCATTTTCAGTCCTTGTTGTGACTTCATGCTCATTTATAATTTCAGTAATCGCAGCCATTATTGTGCTGATTTTTCGAGACTCCATTAGCTATATCTTCACAGAAGGTGAAGTTGTTGCTAAAGCTGCCTCTGATCTCTCCCCATTCCTTGCCGCCACTCTCATACTAAATGGCATTCAGCCTGTCCTGTCCGGTAAGATCTTTACAAGTATATGTTTATTTTTCTCTAACAATAGGTGCAGTGGATCTTCGGTTACAAAATTACTGAAATTTCTTTGTGTTGAAGGTGTGGCTGTCGGATGTGGATGGCAAGCATTTGTTGCATATGTGAATGTAGGATGCTACTACCTTATTGGAGTTCCAGTAGGAGTGCTTCTTGGTTTTACATTTGACCTTGGTGCCAAGGTAGGATCACTGCCTTTGTTACAGAGCTCTTAGCTTTACTTGACAATTTGGTTGGTGAGATAGCTTATGTTTTTCTTGACCGTGCTACACGTATAATTGTGTTTGAAACCGTGTTTTTGCAAAAGCTAAGATAACTATTTTTCATTTATGAATGCCTTTTTTTTTTTAAAACAATTTCAACTAAATATATTTTGTAAAACCAATTTTTTAAAACCGCGACTATAAGTATTTTTTTTCAAATCTATTTTTTTTAAAAAAAAACTCGCAACCACAAAAGCTCTCGTAATGTTAAAAACACTCTATTTTTCCATGTAGAGATCAAATTTACATATTCTGCCAGGTATAAAGAGTTGGATGCTAAATTTACGAGTTAATTCATTTTATAGTTGTAAAGTATGTCTACTTTAGCTCCACTAATCATGGTCTATCATTCGCAGTGTGTGTGTAGACATATATCATCATTTAGTGCATGCCCCACTTTCAACGAGATTGATTTTTAATCATGTTCTATAGGCTCTGATGATTAAAAGGAAACCCTAAGCACAGATTCTATAGGCTCTGATGATTAAAAGGAAACCCTAAGCACAGAGCCAATCCTTCAATGTTATTTGAAGTGCTAACACGGTGAACGGAGAGAACAAAATGTTCGAAGCATGATTTAAGGTATCTAATGTATTTATTTTGCAGGGAATATGGTCAGGCATGTTAGGAGGGACCGTTTTGCAAACTATAATTTTGGTGTGGGTCACTTTGAGAACAGATTGGGATAAAGAGGTAAAAACCCAATTCTCATTTTCATCACTTGGGGCAAATAGTAATTAAACAAAATCATCTTCTTCCAACTTAAAAAGGATGTTCTGATCACAACTTATAAACTTTCGATGGGATATTAGACATCTTTGAAGTCTAACCCAAGTTGTTATACCTGCTGGATTCCGACCTAGTCTTGATCAAGTCACAAATCTAATCACTTATTTGGCGAGTTTAGGTCTTGTTTGGCATGGCTATTTTTTTTACTAATATTAAAAATGATTTTTTTTTAAATATTTTTAATATATTTTCATGAAAAATCTATTATCTTCCCAAACATCAAGTTAAATAACTGTGATTTCAAACCAATGGCATTGAAGAAATTGACTTGTTTGTGAGCTCCAGCATCCAATTCTGACTTGAATTTTCCTGGGATAACCGACATCATCACAAATCACCGTATAGAAGAGATTGGTCATGTCCATTCCGTAAATCACTTTGGCCACAGTAATTATTGTAGGCCTCCCGCACTGGAATGCAATCTTGACCGTGTTTCAATTATTGAACACTATCTGCTCTCATTACACGTCCCAATGTTTACTTATGTTTCCAACGTCTGATATCCATGCATGTAATGGATAATTGGACATGCCATGCTTTCTTAAGCGTGGAGGTTTGGAATATTGTTTAAAATATTAAAAACGATTTTAAAAAATAAAAAATATTATTTTAATAGAATTGCAAACGATAATCATTTTATTTTAACAGCTTCTAAACACCGAGTCTGTCTCTTCTATAAACACAATATCACCATGTGAATGATTTTGTTTCATATCATATTATTTTGATTTGGTCCCTAATTGATTTTGAGTTAAAGAAGTAAAATGATTACCAACATTATCAATTTGTGTCGAAATTTACAGGTGGAGAGTGCCAAAAACCGGTTGAATTCATGGGATGAAAAAAGGCAGCCTCTTCTTGTGGAGTGATCAAAGTAGACTTTGTGAAGAGTGGGACTGCGGTTTTTGGACTCATCATGTGCTGCAGAGGTTGGATTTTTTTCATTCTAGTTCAATCTCTGGGACTGATGGATAGGATGGAATAATTTGTGATGTTGAGAAGGCTTTCTCTACTCATGAATGATGTTGGAGGGATAATTCTCTTGCAACTCAGAGAATCGAAAGTGGTGTTCTAATTGGAATTGTGATGTCTAGGGAGAGGAGTTCTACAATAACACTTTTCCTCTTCTAATAAGAGATGATTTTTGAGCTACATAATGCAATCATGTAGTTCAATTCAATCTGGAGTCTATAATTTACATCTGTCGGGTCCCTATAATTAATTGGTGACGCACCAAATTTGAGATTATGTGTTTCACACGGTTTGGTGTCTTTTGAGGTACTGCGGCATAATTATTATTTTTATTTAAAAATATATTAGTTAGATACATTGAAGAGTCATCATCTTAAATTATCAGAAAAGTCTAAATCTTGAGAGAAATCATTTAGTTTAGGACTTGTATGAGCTTCTAAATAATTTATTGATTTAATCAGAGAGAAAAAGAAGAAGATGAGAGTTGAATTTTATAATAATAAGATGAGAGTTGAATTTTATAATAATCTTATGTCATTATGATAAGTAAAAAATCTAAATATGTATGTCATCTGGATAGAGATGGTGAGCATGAAAGAGTCAGATTTTAATTGATTTAGCAATATTTTTGCCTATAATTACTCAATGACTAGGACTTCTTATAGTATCCATTTATTTTCCAAATGATGGGATCAAGAAAATGGCTGCATGCACGTCTCGTCTTCTTCACAACATGACAAGGAAAGCAGCTGGAACCGATCAAGGTATAGGAGGAAGAGAAACCTAAAAGAGAACTGTATCATTTTGTCCAAAGCAAGTTCTTGACCGCAAACCATTGTATTTTCTAGACCACAAATCATTTACTGACCGTGCAGTGGCCAGGACAAACTAAATCTAATACTTCACGTCTAGGATTTTGCGTTTCAGAATTTTTGCTTGCTTACTAGGACGGTCGATTTCAATGATTCTTGGACACCATAATTAAGGAGGACCGTTCTCCAAATTTCTACGTTCGTTTCTCCTCTCACGAGGGACGGCTTCCAAGTTTGAACTTGAAATTTCTGCGTGAAAATTAAACTCCAGATTTTAGCTGAATGTTCTTCGCAGATTTTAGATGTCAAATCCACATCCCAATATGATGTTTATAAAATAAATTTCGAAAAACGAAATTGAGGGACTGTTCATTAAACTCTTGACTAGCCTTTTATGGTGTTAAATAATAATAATTAAAAAAACAAGTCTTTGTGTGATTTCGAGAACGAGATAACATGTGTTATTTTTTTTTTATGGGTTTTTCTTTATATCATGAATACAACATAAGAAAATCAAACCCATGATTTATAATTATCATGGTAATAATTTATATTGCTAAAAAAGCTTGTATATAAAAGAAGAAAATTGTATTGTTCATATTTTTTCTTCATCTTGAGAAAAAATGAAGAACTTGTATTGGAAAATCGTCTAGAACTTATGTTTTTTAAATTCAATACAACTTTAGAAAAATAAAATCTATTTTTCTAGATAGAGAAATAATGCATTTGAACATAAAATTCTAGTTTTTCTTTTTCCAACTTCAATTTTCAGAAAAATTATAATATTATCCTGTTTCTGAACAACTCTTATGGTGCCTGCTATAGAAATAGAGCAAAATACAAACCAGTCCCCAACATGTAGAATCACCAACAGATTAGTCCTTGACTTATCCTATCCTACTAATTTATCCCCAACCCTTTTGCCTCAGCAAAGTTTTTGATTTGTCTGTCTCCTAGCTAATTTTTTATTGGACGTTTTTACTTAAAGAAATTTAATTCCGAAACCAAATCTTATTAAATACCTACAAATCAATCATAGTTTCCATGCAAATCACCACCGATCAGTGAGCCTATGAAGACGATTATTTAATTGAATAGATTAAACTTATTACCATTAATTTGAGACTGATTTTTGATAGATCTATGATTGTTCTTTGATACCAATGATTGAACCCACCGCACACCACAAAATCCACTCTGTATTTGTATTTTACTTATGGACTTGGTTTCTAATGTTGTGTTTGAGTTCGGCTTGTGAGACTTGGATTAGCTCAATTCTTTACTTTTTTTTTTTTTTTTGTGGAGGCAGCAATGGATGACGATGATGATACAAGAGGAAAGCATCTCGTTAGAGGAGTAAAAGAGAACAAGAAAACTGCCCTGGGATGAGTGCTCGATTGCCATCAAAACCCAAATCGAAAAAGCCAATGAGAATATAGATACACCAAAACAAAACAAGAATCATAATCATTATGTCCTTGGAGAATTTCGCTACAGAGAAAAGAAAAATGATCTGGCAGCACCGCAGTCGCATCGCTGTTAGATGGATAGTGGATGACTTTTGCGCAAGACTTTCACATTAAATTTTATAAAAAAGAGGTAATAAGATTACATTGTCAGTTACAGAAGATAAATTGCCATTAGGCAGTCTCATATCTTTATTTTTTTTTTAAATTGTGCATTTTGTAACCCTATATAGTGCATGCACTCGAGGGACCTCTCCCATGTTTATAATTTTCAAAACTTTACTTTTCATTTTTCACACGCAGCCCACAACAACGTGATGCACATCCGACAAAATAAATGATGTGATGATGGAGACGCAGCAAGGATACCAATTAAATTAACCACACTACTGATTTCACATTTGACTTCATGAATGCAGTTGTCTCTGGACCGTGTTGACTACATAATGTAGAAAGGAGGAATCCAAGAATTTACAAGTACCTTCGTCGATATAAACTTTAGCATATAAGTAGTATGTGTTATGTACATCGAGACAGAACATTTATTTGATATAGAAGCTCAAATCACAAGCGCAAAAGAGGAGGGAAATGGAGTCTAATCCTCTGAGATTAAGCTTTAAACTCTCTGTCCATGATGATCATGAGACAGTGAGCGATGAGCTTGAACAAATACTAACAGATACTGAAGCACCATACTCTAAGAGAATCCGTTCAGCGTCTTGGGTTGAACTGAAATTGCTTTTCCACCTTGCAGCTCCAGCTGTGATAGTTTACTTGCTCAATAACGTTGTTTCCATGTCTACTCAGATCTTTTGCGGTCACCTTGGAAATCTTGAGCTTGCTGCTGTTTCTCTTGGTAACACTGGTATCCAAGTTTTTGCCTATGGCCTTATGGTAATACCTCCTGATCTCTATCTGCTCTTGCACATGTAGTTCATGGATGGTCATGATCATTCTCTTTTCTTCTCTTCTCTCTCTTTTGTTTATTCCTTTCCTTTTTACCCTCTTAAGCTTTAGTAAGGATATTTGGAAGTAGTGTTTCTCGTGTTTTGGGGAAGCCTTTAGGCCAAAAAAGAACTTCATGCATAATCCTCCATCGGTTTGCCTTTCTTTATACTTCCTGTTTTTTATTTCTGTATCAAGTGGAGAAATCTCCTCTACTTTTGGTAAATAAGTTTTTGTCTTGTTGCAGCTTGGTATGGGAAGTGCAGTAGAAACTCTGTGTGGCCAAGCATATGGAGCAAATAGACATGAAATGCTAGGCATATACCTCCAAAGATCAGCTGTTCTCCTCATGGCAACAGGGATCCCCTTAATGATGATCTATGTATTTTCCAAACCTATCCTGATCTTACTTGGGGAGCCAGTCAATATAGCATCAGCAGCTGCAGTTTTTGTCTTTGGACTCATCCCTCAAATTTTCGCTTATGCTGTCAACTTTCCTATTCAAAAATTCTTGCAAGCACAAAGCATAATCGCACCTAGTGCGTACATATCACTAGGTGCACTTGTGGTGCATGTTTTGCTCACCTGGCTTGCAGTCTTCAAATGGAACTGGGGCTTACTAGGAGCAGGTCTTGTGTTGAGTTTATCTTGGTGGATGATTGTGGTGGCTCAGTTTGTGTACATTCTGATGAGCAAGAAGTGTAGAAACACATGGAAAGGTCTTAGCGTGAAGGCCTTCAGTGGGCTTTGGAGCTTCTTCAAACTGTCTGCTGCATCAGCAGTAATGTTATGTTTAGAGACTTGGTACTTTCAGATTTTAGTCCTGATTGCTGGATTGCTTGAAAATGCTGAGGTTGCATTAGACTCACTCTCAGTTTGGTAAGTAATTTACTAGACTTGGTTCTTTCAGAATATTTTATTTCCTGCTACCTTCAACAAAAGAAATTCAATGAAAAGGTATGGTGCTTGACAATGTCGATCTTGCTAACACTATGGAGTTACTTGTGAACACTATTCATTCCTCTCTTATTTGATGCAGCATGACAATATCTGGATGGGTTTTCATGATTTCAGTTGGATTTAATGCTGCTGCAAGGTTTGTTGATCCTTCAGTGCTCTATATTTTTTTTTATTAATTACTATATATTTGAAAAACTTGTATAGAATAAAACAATTATTGGAATAATTGATATAGATGTAAAACAATCTATATCTATCAATTAATCCCATAATTGTTCCATCCATGAAACGACACCCACCAATTATTACAGTTGTTTAAAAAACAGTAGGACATCATGATGTCTTGTCAATAAATAGGTTAACTGGTTTGAAATTATTATGTTTCTCATCTGCTTATGTATGGACGCTTGCAAATATAATTTTCAACACACCCTGATATTGTCCTAAAGTCAGTGTACAACATGGAGGGGAATTGCGATTTTACATACATATGTATAGGAGCATGACATGGTCTTTATTTACATGAAGATAGGCAATTAACATCTACTTGGCCTTAAACAGTGTGAGAGTGAGCAATGAGCTAGGAGCAGGACATCCAAAATCAGCATCATTTTCAGTCCTTGTGGTGACTTCATGCTCATTTGTAGTTTCAGTAATCGCAGCCATTATTGTGCTGATATTTCGAGACTCCATCAGCTATATCTTCACTGAAGGTGAAGTTGTTGCTAAAGCTGCCTCTGACCTCTCTCCATTCCTTGCTGTCACTCTCATACTAAACGGTGTTCAGCCTGTTCTATCCGGTAAGTTCCAAACGCGACAGGCTTTGGCCTCAATCATTGTGTACCGGAATTAAAACCTTTGCTGTTGCCTCATGTCATTGCAACAAATGTGTCTTCGGAAAAAAATAATCTTAATTTTATGTTTTCATAAGACAAGTAATTGCATGATTCGGAAACCAAGGAAGCTAGGTAGCATTGGAATGTTGACAACCGAGGAAAGAAGAAGGGAAACATCAATGGTTGTCATTAATTACAGCAAAGCTTAAGTGTTCGGTCGAGGATGGAACTTCACGTGGTCTTCATTATGGTATGGAGTACATATGTTCTCAAATCTAACTGTTTCCTTAAATGTTTTGCGTGCTGAAGGGGTGGCTGTTGGATGTGGATGGCAGGCATTTGTTGCATATGTTAACGTAGGATGCTACTACCTTATTGGTGTTCCACTAGGGGTGCTTCTTGGTTTTACATTTGACCTTGGTGCCAAGGTACAAAACTATCGCATTCATCATGTTCCTTTTAAAAATGTCTGAGAAAACAGATGTATAAAACGAGTATTTTTGGAAAGTTAGCTTTTAAAATTATTTCTTCTTAGTGTAGTAAATCAAGTGAGTTATATCTGATTTATTTTTGTATTATTTTTAGAGATTGATGTCTATTTAAAATTCATTTTTTTTTACACTTGAAATGATTATAAATATATATTTTTATTAAAACCTCGTAATTAAACTTAATTAAGAGGGTTCTAAATAGTGTGGTAGAGACTCTTATCATGAATGGTTGTGATGTAGTTATTGTTTTCTACAGGGTATATGGTCAGGCATGTTGGGGGGCACAGTTTTGCAGACTTTGATTTTGCTGTGGGTCACTTGGAGAACAGATTGGAATAAAGAGGTACGTACACTAATTAACATCTGGTCATGTTAATCATGTTAGTCTCCCTTCTAATTACCACTCTAATCAAACAAAAGCCACTCTCCTTGGTTATATGTGTTTGGATTATGCAAGCATTTTTATTAGTATTATTATGTCGCGTAATCTTCAGGTGGAGGGTGCCAAAAATCGGCTAAGTACGTGGGATGACAAGAGTGAGCCTCTTCTACAGGAGTGAATGGATCATACGTTTGAAAGAGATTGAATTTTGACCTTCTAGTCCAATAATTGGAATTGGCACACAAGACAAATTAACGCATGATGATAAGAATGCGATCAGCTTCAATTTAATTTCTAATGGATGATCTTGTATGGATCCTCTTGCCCTGCATGCCCCAGTTAGTTATATTTTAAGGAGTTTACTGCTGTTTCAAGGGCTCTTGGCCCCTTCAATCTCCCTCTTCTTTTTTCTTTTGTCAAATTAATGTATGTTTGTTATATTGTGAGTTGAAATTAGTATTAAAAAACAAAGTTTATTAATTAATTACCTAGTTTCTCAAAACTTGTGTGTGTGTGTGTATTTAAATGTGGACCGTCATAATGCATTGTTCAGATGTAGGATAGATAGACTTAGTTTGGAGAGGTATCGAGAGGCCAAATGAAAGTTCCCATAAAGACTGGAGGAAGGGAGATTCTTTCTCAATTGTGAAAGGTGAGACAGAACCAGAAATTCTAGTGTTGTTGGTGTCTGCTTCTTTCTGCAGTCGACGCCATCAAAATAGATATAGGAAAAAGCTTAGTGATTAATTTGAGCCTTGAATGAATAGATTTAGCCTTGGCTGATGATACATTGGAAAGATGTTAGTACGTACATTAGAAGAACAAAGGAGAGAGAATCTGAGATCTTTGAGAACTTCATCTTGCTAAAAAAAAATCTGTTTAGGGTTGTAGTGGCCGGTCATTTAAATAAATAAAAAGTGTATATATATATATATTAATTTTTTTCATTACTTTTTTCTTTAATTTTTTACAAGGTTTTAATAAGAAATATTAACATATAGTCAATATTATAAAATTTATAATTATATATATTAAATGTCCATTAGACCTCCTTGATAACTCTTTAGTTTCGTCACATTTAAATTTTTTAATGTCTTTTAGTATTTTTATTTTTTTATAAATAGATATTTGAAATATAAAAAAAATATATAAAAAATGTATGAATTTCTCTTTTAATTTTTTTTATTCTGAACACATGGATTTACTTAATCTTTATTTTTTTAAGTAATTTTATAGTTTTATACTGAATTTTTGTAATTATATGCGCGTGCATTCCACCTTTCACATTATTTATTGGCATCGTGCTGCTGCACCGTTTACTAAACAGGATCCTATATAAAAAAAATCCCCATCATGTGCTTCCTGACCATAATGCAAATCTGGAAAAACTCAAAGGGTAACGTGATTGCTTATATTTTATTTATGAGTCTCCACCTAAGAAAAGTATTTTATTCAAATCAAATTATTTTATTCCCGTCCAACTAATAATGTAGAATGTAAATTAATTCTATTTGTTAATCTTGTTTACGAATCCTATTTATGATATCTTTGAAATGTGCAATGTAATTGAAACCGAGATTGAACATGGAAATCATCCTCCTTTTACACCTCGGCATGTTTTTTTTTCCTCATTTAAAAAATTAATTATTAATTTGAGCATAAAAATTTGCAATTAAAAAAACCCTAAAAAAATAAAAAAACAATGAAACAATTGAGAGTTAGTATTTTTGTAAAGTTTATTGGTTGCTGCCAGATTAATTAGAAATACACAAGTCCTTTCACATTTTTAAAATATAGTGAACTTACAAATTACCTTTGAAAGCACATTTTTTTTAATCGGTGTCCAAAGAATACTTTTTTATATTTTATTTTGATTTTTTTGTTATAATTAAGTTGATTAATGAATAACTTTATATTTTAATAAATATAAAATATAATTAAAAAGACAAAAGGGACTATATATACACACTAGAAAGTGGGTGGCATCGTGGAGCGTGCTACATCTTTTGGCGGCCAAGAATTTCCTGCTACCATGTCGTTGGAATATGCAAGTCTTTTAGTTATTTTTTATTTATTTAATGGTTGTGCATGGTTTTGATGGTGAGACTATTTATCATTAGATATGGTTTCTTCTCTCTCTCTTTTTAAATTCAAGTTGACTATTCCATATTTGTCATTTTATTTATTGATATTTTAATTTTAGTTTTTATTTTTTTTGTTCTTTTATAAAATTATGATGTGTTTTCAACTTCATTTTTTAATTATAATTTGCAATATGTTTTTTTTTCAAATATTCTCGTTTATTTGATTGTTGTTTTTTTTATTAAATTGATTTTTCTTTTTAATTTTATTATTTAATAAAAAATTGTTAATTGTCCTCTATTTTTTATTTCAATTTTAATGTTTATTCTTTTAATTGCTATTTTTTTTTATCCCTATTTACAATTATTAATTTTTATAATTTTATCATTTAACATTTAATTGGTTAAAAATTATGTTTCATGGTTTTTTTAGACAAGGTATTTCTGGTCTGATGATCTGGGTCACAAGTTTAAAAAGTTAACGCTAAATAACATTATTTTTATGGACTTATTTTTTTTATTTCATCATTCAACATTATTTTTTTGATTTATTTTTTTTATTCCATCATTTGATATTATTTTTTTTAAAAAAAAAAGCTTTGTGATTTCTCTATTTTTTTTATATCAGGTTATCATAATATCATAACTAAGATAATGAGTTGAACAAATTAATCTGATTTGACTATGATATTTTTATACAACTATTTATTTGTTAAATGAAACTTTATTTTTTTCATCCTTCAAACTTCGATTCTTTTATAAATTAATCTTTAAAATTTTTCATATTTTGGATTTTATTGATTTATTCCATTTGCATGATTCGGGTTATAGGGTAGTTATCTTACTTGATTTTGATCTTTTAGGGTCCTTTTCTTTGTTAATTGTTTTTTAATTTCATCCTTCAACAGTTGATTTGCTGAGAATTGAGTTTTATAATTTGTTTTTTATTAGATTATCCCACTTTTATTACTCAGGTTAAAGTTTTGTCATGCCGATTTGAGTTGACTCAAGTTTCTTCTTCTTTTAATCATTTTGATTTAATTTCATCCTTTAGTATTTTAACTTGCTTTCTATAATGTTTTTTTTTATAATTTTAAAAATGACCTAGATTATCTCATGATTGGTTTTTTCAAAATTTAATTGATTTAATCTGTTTTTTTCATGATTTAATTTTTTAGCTATTTTTTTCCAGTTTACCAGGTTTTAAGTTTTTTTTTTATTCACCCCTAACAAAAATATTCACAAGAGTACAAAAATCAGTTGTTTCTAGTAGGGATATTTAGGTATTTTTGTGTGTTTATACATAGTAGAATTACATATATACCCTTAGATCCAAAAAATTTAATTCATTAGGGTTAGGGATATTATGGTCCCATCTTGTTTTTTTTGTTAATTATTGGTTTTTTTGTTAATTATTGGTTTGGTTGAGGATAATGATGTATTTTAATATTAAAATAATATTTTTTAATAAAAAAAAGTTGCTGGTGTGTGAGAGCCGTTGCATACTTTGGACAACAATGAAAAAAAAAAGTTTTTTTCATATCATTTATTCCTCACCCTTTCCTTTTCTATAATAAGTGGCATGTGTAGTTAAAATATATTGGTTTCTTGTTGGTCACCCTTTCTTTTTCCTTTTTGTTTCTCTTTCCTAACCCTAGAAAAGTACTATAGTTCTCATTGTTCTTAGTATTTCAGATTAAGTTATTTTAGTTTTAATTTTAATTTTAGTGTTTTTGTTATTTTTTTTATCAAAGTTTTATTTGTTTTCAATTTAATTATTGATTTTTAATTTGTATAAATAATATGTTTTGATTAGGTCGTTTTGCTTTATTTTTCTTATTTCTTTCTTTGTTCTTTTGTAAAAGTTTTTATTAATTTTAATTTTATCTTTAAAATTAACTTTATGATTTTTTATATTTTTAATGATAATAATAATAATAATAATTTCAATTTGGTCCCTTTTCTTTTGATGTTTGTTTGTTTTTCTTGGCCTCTTTTTCAAAATTTTTATAATTTTCAATTTTATTCTTCAAATCAAGTGTATGATTTTTAATTTTTCAATAATAATAGTAGTAGTAGTAATAAAAATAATGATAGTAACTTTAATAATAATATTAGTGATAATATTATTTAATAATAATAATAGTAATAGTAATGATTTTAATATTTATTTTTTGAATTGTTATTTTTTCAATACTTTTGTGATATGATTGACTTTTTTTTTAAATTTTTATCATTTAATATTTTATTTATTAAAAATTAAAAATTTTAATTTTTCTCAATTAAATGCATTTAATCTAATTACCCGGAGTTTAAAAAACTACATTTTTATAAGGCTTTATAATATATATATTATTTTATCAGATTATCATGTAATTTCAACCATGAATCTGAAAGATACTCTAATCAGCGTTATTATATATTTTTTTCAAAATGGTTTTTTCATGTTTTCTAATCTCATTTTAATATTATTTTATAAAAAACAACCCAGCCCGACAACTCGAAGCCTGATCGACAAAATAATGGTGTAATGATGGACATACGACCAGAATATCAACAAAATTAACCACTCTGTTTTTTGTTGTTTTTGTAATAAGTTGACCACGTCATGTGGAAAAAAGGAATCCGAACGAGAGTTTGCAGGTATCTTCCTCACATAAACTTTATGATATATATATATATATATATGTAGTTGAAGACAAAGCATTTATTTGATACAGAAGCTCAAATCACAAGATCAATAGAAAAGGAAAATTAATGGAGACTGATCCTCCGAGATTAGACTTTAAACTCTCTTGCCATGATGATGAGACAGTGGGCGACGAGCTTGAACAAATACTAACAGATACTGAAGCACCATATTTTAAGAGAATCCGTTCAGCTTCCTGGGTTGAATTGAAATTGCTTTTCCACCTTGCAGCTCCAGCTGTGATAGTTTACTTGCTCAATAATGTTGTTTCCATGTCTACTCAGATCTTTTGTGGTCACCTTGGAAATCTTGAGCTTGCTGCTGTCTCTCTTGGTAACACTGGTATCCAAGTTTTTGCCTATGGCCTTATGGTAATACGTCCTGATCTCTGTCTGCTCTTTCTCATATATTTCATGGATGGTCATGATCATTCTCTCTTCTTTTCCTCTCTTTCTTTTGTTTATTCCTTTCCTTCTTACCCTTTAAAACTTTAGTATGGATTTGGAAGTAGTGTTTTTTTTTTTTTTTGGGGGGGAAGCCTTTAGGCCAAATAAGAACTTCATGCATAATTCTCCATCGGTTTGTCTTTCCAGTTATCTAATTTCTTTCTTTATACTTCTTGTTTTTTCTTTCTATATCAAGTGGAGAATTCTTCTCTACTTTAGCTAAAGAAGTTTTTGTCTTGTTGCAGCTTGGTATGGGAAGTGCAGTAGAAACTCTGTGTGGCCAAGCATATGGAGCAAATAGACATGAAATGCTAGGCATATACCTCCAAAGATCAGCTGTTCTCCTCATGGCAACAGGGATCCCCTTAATGATGATCTATGTATTTTCCAAACCTATCCTGATCTTACTTGGGGAGCCAGTCAATATAGCATCAGCAGCTGCAGTTTTTGTCTTTGGACTCATCCCTCAAATTTTCGCTTATGCTGTCAACTTCCCTATTCAAAAATTCTTGCAAGCACAAAGCATAATCGCACCTAGTGCGTACATATCACTAGGTGCACTTGTGGTGCATGTTTTGCTCACCTGGCTTGCAGTCTTCAAATGGAACTGGGGCTTACTAGGAGCAGGTCTTGTGTTGAGTTTATCTTGGTGGATGATTGTGGTGGCTCAGTTTGTGTACATCCTAATGAGCAAGAAGTGTAGAAACACATGGAAAGGTTTTAGCGTGGAGGCCTTTAGTGGGCTTTGGAGCTTCTTCAAACTGTCTGCTGCATCGGCAGTAATGTTATGTTTAGAGACTTGGTACTTTCAGATTTTAGTCCTGATTGCTGGATTGCTTGAAAATGCTGAGGTTGCATTAGACTCACTCTCAGTTTGGTAAGTAATTTACTAGACTTGGTTCTTATAGAATTTTTATTGTAAGGTAAATGGTGCTTTCTTAATGTAATTGTCTTGCTTGTTAACATTATTCATTCGTTTCTTGTTTAATTCAGCATGACAATAAATGTATGGGTTTTCATGATTTCAGTGGGATTCAATGCTGCTGCAAGGTTCGGTCTTCTTTGAATACTCTAAAATATTTCCATTATTTAATATTAAAAAAAACAGTATAAAATATAATTTTTGGTTAAGTCGACTATATATCATTCAATTTAATTTGAAACTCGATCCACAAATCACGACCAGATCACTAGGTTGACCTAGTCTTTAACTGGTTTGAAATTATTATGTCTCGCATCATCTTATATATGAACTCTTACAAATATAATTTTAACGTCTACTTGGTCTTAAACAGTGTGAGAGTGAGCAATGAGCTAGGAGCAGGACATCCAAAATCAGCATCATTTTCAGTCCTTGTAGTGACTTCATGCTCATTTATAATTTCAGTGATCGCAGCCATTATTGTGCTGATATTTCGAGACTCCGTTAGCTATATCTTCACTGAAGGTGAAGTTGTTGCTAAAGCTGCCTCTGACCTCTCTCCATTCCTTGCTGTTACAATCATACTAAATGGTGTCCAGCCTGTTCTATCTGGTAAGCTCCAAATGTGGCAGGCTCTGACCTCAATCATTGTACAAACGTAGAAACTCGCTGCTCTTTTTCTCAGTCATTGTACTGGAATTAAAACCTTTGCTGTTGCCTCATGTCATTGCAACAAATGTGTCACTCAGGAAAAATCTTTCATATTTTCATAAGACAAGTAATTGCATGATTCGAAAACCAGGGTAGGTAGCATTGGAATGTTGACAAAATCAAGAAGAAGGGAAGCATAAATGGTTGTCATTAATTACAGCTAAGCTTAAGTACTGTTCTGTCATCGAAGATGGAACTTCATGGGGTCTTCATTATGATATATAGCACATATGTTCTCAAATCTAACTGTTTCCTTAAGTGTTTTGTGTGCTGAAGGGGTGGCCGTTGGATGTGGATGGCAAGCATTTGTTGCATATGTTAACGTAGGATGCTACTACCTTATTGGTGTTCCACTAGGGGTGCTTCTTGGTTTTACATTTGACCTTGGTGCCAAGGTAATGTATATTATTGCCTTGGTAGACATTTCTGGATTAGTTTTTCCATATTCAAATTAAATTTATTTTGTTTTTTATATCATCTCTATTACATTCATCTTATTCCTTTAAAAATCTCTAAAAAAAATGCATATGTATATAAGTATTTTTAAAAAGTTAGTTTTTAAAATTATTTTTTCTAAGTGTGGTAAATTAAATGAGATGACATCTAACTTATTTATTTTATCATTCTAGAGATCGATATCAATTTAAAATTTAATTTTGTATACTCAAAATGATTCTAAATATAATTTTTTTATTAAACCCTCTGAATTAAATTTAATTAATTGAGAACATCAAAATTATCTGGTAAAGATTTTTATCATGAATGGCTGTGATATAGTCATTGTTTTCTACAGGGTATATGGTCAGGCATGTTGGGGGGCACAGTTTTGCAAACTTTGATTTTGCTGTGGGTCACTTGGAGAACAGACTGGAATAAAGAGGTACACTGTTTAATTATAAAAAAAAACTAAAATGCATGGGGTTTTCAGTGTAGCTCCTCCCTCGCTAGCATGATCCAGGACATAGAACATGGGGTGTCATTTTTTTCAAGGACTTTTTTATAGGTCTAAATTAATGGCCGATTTAAATTAATTTCTTGAGAAAGGGCAAGTTTTAAAGTCGGCATGAAAAGTTAGCTTTAGTTCTTCTATTTTTTAATTGATAAATTTGTGATTCTTTTAATTTTAAAATTCTATTTTTGTGGATAATTTTTTTTTAATTTTTAATTTAAGAGATAAGAGAGAAAGTTATTTGATTTCAATTGAAGATAAAGAAAATCTTATTTAATACCACCATAAATAGATGAATCTTTATGTCAATGACTTCCTTTCAATAAAGAGAGTTACAGTGGGGTATTCTTTTGGCCTTTTCATCATCTAAGATGATATATTAAGCAAAAGAAGTTGTTTATTTTGGATTTTTACATAATTTTAGGATTATTTGAAGCCATAAATGGATTTTTTTTATATAAATAATATAAAAATGAATACCATTTGATCTTTTATATTCTTTCATGAAATTTTATAGCATTTTTTTATAATATTATTCAGAGGTTTTTTTCAGCCCTCTACAAATGGTTTTTACCCGCGATATGAAAAATAAATTTGATTAAAAAAATAGTTTTTGTTGCTGTAAAAAATATTCTGCTAATTGCTATTTTTTTTATTTTTAGAAATATATCTAAACCGCTGCTAAACACTGGTCAATGGACTACTTATTTCTAATACTGAACGGATTAGTGAAATACTTTTAATATACTTGAAGTGTTAAGTTACGATTCACTCAGTCATACTCCCTAGCTTGTTAAGCAAGGTAATTCAGCCTTTTGGGTCGTTGGGGGCCTCCATTTTTTTTTTTGAATTACACAATTGTTTTTAATAATTTAATTATGAAAACAGAAACACATAATTTTATGTTATGGAACTCTCAGGTGGAGGTTGCGAAAAGCCGGCTGAGTTCATGGGATGACAAAAGGCAGCCTCTTCTACAGAATTGAATGGATTTTGGGAAGCCTGAGCTTGTGACTTTCAGACTTTGGACAAATTAACGCACGAATAGTCTTTTGCCTCAATTATATGTTAATGAGTTTCAAGCTATTTTAAGCACTCTTGGACCCAATCGACGTCACTCTTATTTTTTCTTTTGTTATGTTACATTCTGGTTGGTTTCATATTTTTTATATTGTATTGTTTTATATTGTGAGTTGAAATTAGTATTATAAATTTTTTATTAATTTTTCACTGTGTTTTTAAAAACTTGTATGTTTGTCATAACTTAGTTTTTGATTACCTGTTTTTTATATATTTTGAAAAAATAGAAAATAAATCCAAAAAATATCTTTTCAATAATCTTAGTTAATATTAATCATTTCTTTATTTTCTTTGTTATTATTTAATTTTTTTGTGTTATAAAAATCTTGAAAATCATAAAATAAACAAAAATACAAAAAATACAAAAAAATGTAAAAATAACAAAAAAAAATAGTTGGGATTGAGATTGGACCAATAGTTAATTATCAGAAACAAATATAAAGTTAGAGAATTTTTGAGCCATGATCAAGTTTCAATCAGCACTTTACAATAAAAAGGGTTCAATTTGATATAATTTTCCAAGAGTGAAGGAGATTTGAAGTTCAAGAATGATTTTGAAATAAATTATAAAGTGAAAACTTGATTGAGGGCTTAATTAAAAAATTAAAATTAAAAGTCAATTTGGCTTAAACAAATGAAGGATTGAAGAATTAAAGACTGATATGAGAGGGCACATTGTAATTCAATCAATTACAAAACACAAAACATGTTAAAATTAAGATAAAAAATTAAAAAAAAAATAAGAGAAAGAGTTGAAAATTGACTGAAAATAAGAGAATTAGAAGCCTAGAGACCAAAACACAAAAGATGTTAAAATATAGAGATAATGATTAAGTTTCGCATCATTGGAAAACCTTATTTCAATTAAGGTAAACAAATGATATCATTTCACATTAAGTGAAATGATGCATTTTGATCCAAAGCGGAAAGAATAGAGGATAAAGATTGGAATGGAACATCACTCAATGAAAAATCTCCATCTTGGTATCTCTATTTAAATCTCTAAATTTTTATATGACATCTCCTTAAATAATATTTTAATAATAAAAAAATTAAAAGAGAGAAGAATAGAGAATGAAGATTGGAATGAAACATCACTCCATGAAAAATCTTCATTACGAGATTTCTATTAAAATATCTAAATCTTTATAAAATATCTCCTTGAACAATACTTTAACACCAGTTTCGTGATTAAAAAGCATTTTTTTTAGATAATAATATTCTCTATTAAAACAACCAAATCAATAAAACCTCATCTTCATTATTAATTTAAACTAATAAGTATTTTCTTCATTTATTTTTGTTTGTTAAAGTCTTCTAAACATGTGAAAAGATATAAAAAAAATATTTTTTACCCTTTTTTTCTAAACATTTTCAAAATACTTATGATCATTATTAATTATACTTAATAGAATTTAATCAATCCTTTATTTGTTCCTTAAGATGGAGAATTGGATCGAATCATTTTTCATGACCAAAGATTCAATTTTATAATTAATATAATCACTTTTCATGTTTTTGTTTTTATTAATGAATAAATATCTTCACTTATATGACTTAGATGTCTTGTATTTCTTGAAAAGTGATTCAATTTATAGGATTTGGTATTATACTTATGAGATCAATTATATTTAATGCATGTGTGTAGCGTTGCAACGAATAAGCCCACTTTTGGTATCTGAAAATCAGGAAATGAGGGAGATAACGATTTCTTGTATTATCAGTGGGAAAAAGGAATGAGAATTGCTATCTAGAATTTTGATCATTAGAAACTCGAGTTGGTCTCAGAGATCGGGTACGGAAACTAGTTGTATGAAATGAAGATATTAGAATTTTAAATATATCCCATCTAAAATAAGCTGTATTGTTTAATTGTCTAATATATGTCAAGGTATTGTCATGTTTTCTAATTGTTGGTTTATCTAAAGTTTAAGAAAAGTCTTTCTTGGTAAGGAGATCCTTATCTTATTTGGTAAAACATAACTATTCTAATATCAATAAAAAAAATAACTACCTCTTATTTAATATTAGAAATACACTTTACATATAAGTTCATAATCCTATATATTAAAAGAAAACAAAATAATTTTTTTTTGTAATATTGGCCTAGTTTTCATAACTTTAATAAATTAGTTATTAAAGCAAAAAACGCATGCTAGTATAATTTTTTTTGTTATATGAAAATATGTTATGATTTTTGTACCTTGAGAGACTTGGCTATATGTATGAAAACAAGATATTTTTTGTTATTTTTTTATACAATGTTTTTAGTAACATTTAGGAGAAAATTAAGTATTTTAATATCAGATTTGTATCTTTACAATCTAAAAATACAAAATATAAACTAATATTAAGAAAATTGATAAAAAAACATAGAAAAATAAAAAAATTTAAAAGGATTTTTTAATTTTTTTGGATGCCTTTTTGTTTTTTATATAATATAATATATTATTATATTATAATAAAATACATTAGGTTGAGCCCAACCCAATCTTGTGGGCTGAGCCCATCCTACTTAGGCTGAGTTCAATCCAAAAGGAACTGGATTAACCTTAACCCAAAAGAGGGTTAGGCTGATGCCACACATATATATAACTTGACCTAACTATCCAGCCTAGAAAATAGTGGAGAAAATTCTTCACTATTCACATAAATAGTGGAGAGTGAGAGTGAATTAATTTACTCTCTACTCTTCATTTACAAAATAGTGAAAGAGAGAACAATCATGAAAAAGAAGAGGAGCAAGAAACTGACCTGCGGTGGCTCACGACTGTGGTAGCTAGTGGTGGCTGTAAGTAAAGCAGGTGGTGGTTCGCAATGGTTTATTCCTTTTTTTTTTCTCTTGTTTCTTTTTATTTCTTTTTCTTTTTCTTTTTTGTTCTCTTTTCCTCCTCTCCTCTCTCGTTTTGGTGTGTCTCTCTCTTTTTTTTTCCTGTTTCCTTTTGTTTTTTTCTCCTTTTCACCTTTGTTATTTTTCTTTTCCTCCTCTCTGTTTTCCCTTATTATTTCTTTCTTTTTTTCACTTGTGTTTCTCTCTTTTTTTTTCCTCTTTGATTTTCTTCATCTTTTTCTCTGCTTTTCAACTCTCAAATCCCTTTTTTCTCTTCATTTTTCTCGTCTCTCAAAATCCTCTAAAATGTCACCTCTCTCCTCTCTCCTTTGCTTCTCTCATCCCCTAGTATTTATAAAAGGGAGAGAGAGCTACTACCTTTATCCAGTTATGGAACATGGATAGGGTGGTTGGGGCGGTCTCTGTGCAGTCGCCAGCAGGACATGACTCTCATTGTTTTTCCATCATAGGGGTAGGCCATGAGGGGGTGTTGGTTGTGTTGAGTTTTTATGTAAGTTGGAGGGAAAGAGAAAGAGATAGAGAGACAAACGCTGTAAAAAAAGGGAAGGAAAACCTTCTTCCCTGGTCTTTACACGTTAGGGGAAGAAAATGGCGTGCAATGCCATTTAAAATGACATCGTTTTGTTTGTTTGTTTTTTTATAAACAGTGCATGAAACAACGTTGTTTTGCACAATACACGACTTTTCATTTAAAAGGAAAATGGTGCTAAAAAATCTAATTTTCAAAGCATTCCTTAATTTTTGATTTGTTCAATCAAGTCTTTAATTACAATTTTGCTTTTAAGAATCAATTTAATTGCATCCTTGCCAAATTCAAATGGTAGCCTTAAAGTTAGTAGCTATTTTTATTTTTTAGTTTGATCTTTATTCTCAGATTTATGTAATTTAACCTTTAATTGACTGATTAATACTTAAAAGTGTATTGTTATCAAGGTTTTGATATGATCATTTTGCACTTAGAGTATCAATAACTCCTCAACTAAAACATGTTTTATAATAACATATTTAATAATTTAAGATACCTTTAATTTGGAGTAAATGTTCATTTTAAATACAGATATATCACATAAATGAAAGGATTGATTGATAAGTTTAAGAACTGAAATTGAAAGGACAAAGAGATGATCAAATTTAGAAAAGAGAAGTTGGTATAGTCCAAACTAGAAAACTGCTCGGTAATTGGGTCATATTTGAAGTTGTAGATTTCAGATTTAAGTCTATTTTAAATGGATGGAAAAGTAAGATATAGACCTACAACTTTTATACGAAGCCCAAGATTTAAAAAGGCCATTTTCAAGTCCAAATTGTAGCAATAACAAAGAAGTTCGAATCTGTTTTATAGCTCGTGCACTGTTTAGTGTTTGACCCATATCTGAAGTTCTAGAAGTTCAAATGATCTCTATTTTTTTCTTGAAAAATTGAGATAATTTTCTATAACTTTCATGTAGTGGTTCCAATTCTGGCGATATCAATGATGTTTTGGGCAGATAAGAGAAGACAAGGATTGTCACCAAGTCAAGAGTTGGCTATCCACTCATCAATTAGTTATCAAATTAATAGTTCTTAATTTTGGCCTATAAAAAGAGGCATTTGCCATGCATTTAGGTATTTTGGTCTTCAGATCAAGATCATGCTCTTACTTTCTCTCTTTGTATTTTTGTAATGCTTAAGGTTTGCTTTCATTAGTATATTATTCATGCCTTTCATTTTCTTTCCTTTACTTAGTTAACTTTTATCTAATTTATATTTTTATTTTATTTTATTTATTTATTTTTCTGTCTTTTATTATGTTTAGTTAAGTTTATTATGTCAAGGTGAAATGTTATACTAATGGTGTAAAAATAAGTATAGTATAAACTTAACATGGACTTTAATGTTTGATATTAACATGTTTTATATTTGTTATCTTGTTCATTCTTTAATACTTTGCTTGTTAAATGACTAAGCTAGATTTATGTTATATAATACTTGGTACAACAAATACTTGGTACTTTCATAGCCTATACTATATGGTATAATCAACACTTGAGTTATGAAAGAAATTTGATTTGTTGTTAAGATAAGTTATAATCATGAATGCTTGACGAGATTTACAAGTATTAGTATTAATCAAATAAGATTACTAATGTAATCATATTAACAATTTATAATCTGATTGGAAGCTTCTTTGTGTGTGGTTTTCAATTGAATAATAAGATATATTCTATACTTGTTTGACATGTCATTAGTGGATCCTCTAACCTTGACATTTGTTGTTATCATTATTTAATCATTACATTAATCTTTCATCTTAAAGTTCTCATCAACTTCTTCTTTTTTCTTTGTTATTATTGTTATTATTTTTGTTGTTGATGATGATGTTATTGTTGCTATTATTGTTGTTATTGTTATTGTTGTATTACTGTTATTTATAATTTATATAATTAATCTTTCTATATTTCGACCCAGTCTTGCCGGACTATTTATTACTTCGACATTCCTGCACTTGGGAGCAGATATTAATCTTTTGGTTGTGTTATTGACCATTAAGGTTTTAAATTTATTCAATTTAGCTCTTAATTCTTATCAATTGGATGCTTAGAGTTTGATGCCTTTTCATAAAATGGTCATTGATTGTGAATTTTTCCAATTTAATCTTTAATTGATCTTAAAACTTTTATTTTCTTACAATTGAGCTCGTGATTTCAACCAATTTCCTTAGTAAAAATTAAATTTAATTTTTTAAAATTTAAATTTTCTTAATTAAGCCAAAATAAGGCCCCCAAACTTAACTTTTCACTAATTAATCCTCTAATAAAATTAATTTGATATATTTAAAGGATAATTAAGTCATTGTACTTGATTAAATCCTTTAATTAGACTTAAATTAATTCTCTAATATAATTAAAATTTAATTTGACCCATAATTAAATCAAATTGGCTTATCAGAATTTAATTATATCTTTAAACTTAATTTCTATGCTGATTTGTTCAATAATTATTTAATTTGATATTGAATCTTTATTATTTCTTCAATCTTGGATATAATAGGTACAATTTGGCTATGATTTTCATCCAAAATTACAGTTTGATTTTTCCATATGTTTGTTCTTGGTCTGCTTTATTTGCATCATTAATTTTTATTTTATTATTTGATTTTTGTTTTGGGAGAAAAAGGAGTGAATTTGAAGAATAATAAAAAAAATAAGTTATGAAAGTTACCCCATCTTTATAATTCTTACGATAGAGAAAAAACTGGACAATTTATTCTCCTAATTTTCAAAGGATATTAGAACTTGAAAATGATGAAATTATGGTTAAGTTCTTTCATAAAAGTTGTACTTAGGTATGTTTGCTTTCCAATAATCAGAATAGTAATAATTGGTTTTACTTTTGATGATAATGATATTTTGTGTAAATTAAAACTTGTAAAATTTTAGATAATAATATAAATCATAACTTAATAACTTGCTAGTTTAAGTGATTTAATTGAATTAATTTATTGATATAATATCATAGTATTGTAGACGAAATAGTTATGAGTTTGGGTTTTACTATCCTTATTTTTTCTTCTAATTAAATTAAATTATTGAGTTAAGATGATTCTGTATATATTTCAAGAAAAAAAGAATTTTACCTAATAATTTATAAATTTATTTGGTTGAGATTTTTTTTGGTATAAAATAAAAATAAAAATTAAGATATGAAGTTATAATGAAATGAATATATATATATATATATTAAAAAACATAGAATATTTTTCGAGAAGAAATATTAAGTTAATTGACAATGAATATACTATTGGAGAGTTTCACTAAATCCAAGTCATTGAAATGATAACAAATCTAGTAGTTTAGCTAGGTCAGAGCAGGAAAACACCATGCAAACCTCTTGGTCAAACATTATGGGCGCTGCAATAAGAATGTTTTTCTTTTCCTTAAGTTTAGCGACAACCAAGACTTCAAAGTAAAACCAAACTTAACGAATGCACACTCTTCGTTTCCTTCTATTTGTTGATGGGTAATGACAAGATCATAGCAGTTCACGTTTGTTTTTCATTATCTCTTATCAGTCTTTGGTTATGTTTTTTGGACTGTTACATCTACTAATGTTAAAAATAAAGAAAACATGATAAAAATATTAAGAGTACATGAGCCCTTAATTGAATCATGATTAATTTTAACGAAGGATCAATTTGTAGGTTTTATTAATCTAACGATTTATATGAATTTTTGGATTTTCTCTTATCATAATTTTTTTTGTTATGATGTATATAGAAAGAATCTGGTTACAAAATGGTTATAATATCAGGGAGGAAACTATAACTTAATTTGTCTCTATAATATAATGAAATTAATTAATTTCTTTTTATGGTTTCAAGTATTATATATATATATATATTATATTCGATCCTTTGTGCTTTTAAATTTGTTTACAAGTCCTCCTGTCAAGTGTATATATATTATTTTTCAACTGTCTTTATTCTTTTTAAGAAAAAGAAGGCAATTTTTGAGGAAAAAAAAAAGAAGCAATAGGAAGTAGATGAGTTGAAATTTTTTTATTAAAAAATATTAGAAAATAATATAAATCATATCTTAAAACTTCATCTAATAATTTAAATTACTGGGTTGAGATAATTATTTGATATGGTATTAGAGTATTGATAATTAAATAATTATAAATAATTATAATTTCAAATCTTACCATCTAAATCATATTTTAAAATCTTACTTAATAATTTAATTTATTACATTGTATTTTAAAACTTTTGAAAAACATTACAATATGGTAATCAATATATTCATATCTATAATAAAAAAAAATTGTTTTATTTTACCAAGACTTATTTCTTTGTTATTATACAGTCCTCAAATTTTCACATTACATTTGAGCAAGATTCCGAATTATTATATTTAATAAAAATCATCATGAATTTGTTAGATGATATTCCTACACACATACACACATCTTTTTTCTAGAGGTCATCCTACATCCACCAGCACACTCCACTCTCATTTTAAGCTAAACCTTCAGTATATGTACTTAGCCACCCATTAAAATCCTATAACAAAGAGTGTGAAACACAAATCATGTCCTCCAACAGTATTGAAAACACAATAGATGACTCCAGTACTGGAAATGATGAAATTCATCAACCCATGTTGCTAGACAAGCAACCATCCCAGGAGCCAGTAATCAGTTCTGAACTTGAAGATGTACTATCAGATACAAGTTTGTCATACTTTAAGCGACTCCAAAGAGCCACCTTCATTGAGTTAAAGACACTCTTCCAGCTAGCAGGACCAGCAGTTGTGGTTTACTTGCTCAACAATGTGATTTCCATGTCAACTCAAATCTTATGTGGTCATCTTGGCAATCTTGAGCTTGCTGCTTCCTCACTTGGCAACAACGGAATCCAAATTTTTGCCTATGGCCTTATGGTAACTAAACAATCTCAAGAAAGAAAGAAAACTCTAATGAATAATTGTTCGTGGTTTGGTGTTTGTCTTTTTCTTCGTTTCCTCATAAAAACTTCAGTTCGATGGTCTGATAATTGATAACGGCATGCAGTTAGGGATGGGAAGTGCGGTGGAGACACTATGTGGCCAAGCATATGGGGCACAGAAGTATGAAATGTTGGGGATATATCTACAGAGATCAACAGTACTCCTTATGGCAACTGGGATTCCACTTATGATGATATACATATTTTCTAAGTCTCTCTTGATCTTACTAGGTGAATCAGACACCATTGCATCAGCAGCTGCAATATTTGTGTATGGCCTTATTCCACAGATATTTGCTTATGCTGCCAATTTTCCCATACAAAAGTTCTTACAAGCTCAAAGCATAATTTTCCCTAGTGCATACATATCAATAGGTGTCCTTGTGGTGCACCTTTTACTGAGTTGGATTGCAATTTATAAATTGGGATGGGGGTTGCTTGGTGCGTCATTGGTTTTGAGCTTGTCATGGTGGGTTTTAGTTGGGGCACAGTTTGTTTACATTCTAGCAAGCCGGAATTTCAAGCACACATGGAAGGGATTTAGTTTACAGGCCTTTTCTGGCTTATGGGAGTTCTTCAAGTTATCGATCGCATCAGCTGTTATGCTATGCCTTGAGACTTGGTACTACCAGATTCTTGTTTTGATTGCTGGTCTACTCAAAGATGCTGAAATTGCCTTGGACTCTCTGACAGTTTGGTAAGAAAGGAGGATCTACTACAACTATCGGTTTGTGAGTGAGTTTGAGGAGATGTTTAGGATTGCTCCTTTTTTTTTTTAAAAAAAAAAACTTTCGACATAACAAATTCAACATTCTTTTTAAAATTATTTTTTGTTTTACAAATTTTTTAATAGTTTTTATGTGTTGATATATAAAATAAAAATAAAAATTTTAAAAAATTATTTTAATATATTTTTAATTAAAAAACATCATGTTATCCAACCGGCCAAGCATACAATACCATATATCTCCGTAGATAACTTCATTATCGTATCTATGTCAAAGTCGAAGCTCTGCAAATAGGGTTATATCACACAGAGTCGTCAACGACAGAGGCAGACCACCTCTACATAAACTTAAGATTTTTGATGAGGTGTACCAGTTGTCTTACCACTTGGTCGATCGTACGTTGACAATGGCTACCACGATCGACGATTAATAAGTTTTTGTCTCGAGGCTCTTGGGTCGATTCCAAGTGGCCAAGTAATTATATCTTTATACACACTCACAGATCTTGTCGCGCATGCCTAGTTTCTCTGTGTAGAACAAACGTTCACCATGGACGTTTGAGCTACCATTCCATATAGGGACGACTCTGCACTATCATGTTTAATTCGAGGGCCGGATCATAGTACTTATTCAAAATAAGTAGGTTGCATTATTAGATAGCACATGAACTTTAAGCACTTTGCATAAAATCACTGTATAGTTGATTGATTGACATGGAAGTATGAAATGATCATATTTTTCTAGAGAAAGTTTTTAAATATATAAATGTTTATCCATAAAAAAAACATTCATTTGTTAATTAAAGCAAACTAAGTAACATATAATTGTGCTCCCAATATTAATTAATTTGTTAGTGTAGAAACTTTTCTATCAAGCTAAAAAATTTCAAAGGAAAATCATAAAATCTAGCCTGATTATGTATCAAATTCCTTGAGTAAGTCACTTTTATGTGTGCATGATTTACAATATTTTGAGTATTTGCTTTATTTGAACACAGCATGACTATATCAGGATGGGTGTTCATGATCTCAGTTGGTTTCAACGCAGCAGCAAGGTTAGCTTTACTTGTATAATTACTAGCTACTAGCAAAATGATCAATGAGGGTTTTTTTTTTTTTAAATCATTCGGACGAAGAATTTAGTATTGATTGACATACAAGTTGACATAGAAGAAAATAATTTATAGCTAGGAGAATTGTTTTTCACAAACATTAAATTTAGTTAATTGTTATACACAGTGTAAGAGTAAGCAATGAATTAGGAGCTGGACATCCCAAATCAGCATCATTTGCTGTAGTGGCTGTAACTTTAAGCTCCTTCATTATAGCTCTGGCCCTGGCTATAGTTCTGCTCTTACTTCGCCATGTGATCAGCTACGCCTTCACTGGTGGTTCCACAGTTGCCGATGCTGTCGCAGAACTCTCTCCTTTCTTGGCTATCTCTATTTTACTAAATGGAGTCCAGCCTGTTTTATCTGGTAAGATGTTCGTAATCTGTAACCTAAGTAGCAGTATCTGCTTTCTATGACCTTGGTCTTAAATTGCGCAGGGGACAATCCCATAAAAGTAAGCATAATGATTTTGTTCTTATAACACAAGACTCCCTTTTCTCTCTGTGTTGTTTGCTGCTGCGAAAGAGTTATAAATTATAATTTTTTTAATCTATATTTTAATAGAAAGCTTTAATTAGGATCCTTGTAGTATATTAATTAATTAAATATTTTTAAAATTATCAACCCAGTTTCAATTAGAACTACTATAATACCAAACGACTCGAAGTTTATATAGGTTCAAAATAGGGGTGATGCTAGGTATCACCGATGAGATTTTTTTTTTTTTTTTAACTTCATAAGGAAATTTGTCTTCTTGGTTTCTATGATTTTATTTATTTTGTGATGAACTTTTATACGTCCGTTTGTCAAAAAAACCGAGTGCCGACTTCAAAATCTTATCTGTAATGATAATATTTGGTGTTAAGAAATCACTTTATTTGATTAAAAAATAACTAGCTGTCTGATCTGATTGTTCAAGACCCCCCCCTTTTTTATAAATATTTTAACCCAACATTTATCAGAAGAAATTATCTGACTCCATATGTTATTATATATGGGCGACCCTTTCCTGATAAGGATTTATCTTTTTTCTCCATAGAAGTAGCAATCAATTCTTACAATCACAATCAGAGGCCAGTAGTTATACATTTCTTTCTTTCATTTGAGTAATTATTCTTCCTTATAAAATTGAATTTATATTGAGTTCTTAAAGGTGTAGCTGTTGGATGTGGATGGCAAGCATTTGTTGCATACGTCAATGTTGGATGCTACTATTTTATTGGTATCCCACTGGGATGTGTTCTTGGCTTCAAGTTGGACTTTGGTGTTAAGGTACATTCAACCATACCTCATGTGATGGCCTGAAAGAGAAATCGAACCAAGATTGAATTAGCAAAATCATGTTTAATATTGTTGTATATATACTCAGATCATATATATATATATATATATATATATATATATAAACAGGGAATATGGTCTGGGATGATAGGAGGCACGCTTATTCAAACTATCATATTATCATGGGTTACCTTTCGTACGGACTGGAATAAAGAGGTAAATTTAATGTTTATTTTTCTCATTTTCTTTTTCAATATATACAATTTTTTTTCCTTTTCCTTTTCTTTTTGGGATAAGAGGGACATTTCTTTGATAAAGAATCAATTATCAAGCAAACTCACATGCATACAAAAAGTGTAAGGAAAAAAAAAAAAGGAATAGAAAACTAGTAAAAATTGAATAATACAATTTATCAATGAGTAGGGGATGAGTCTTTTCATACACATCATTTTATATCTATCAAAATCATTTAAAGTTATTTAAAAAATATATCAAATTAATAATTTTTTAGTTAAAATCCTTATATAAAAATTATCTTGATACTTATTTGATGTGAGAATATTTAAAACATCTAAAACACATCAACTTGATGCCTTTTAATAATTAGACAAAAATCACAAAAAAAAAAACACTTTTAAACACATTATCTAATTTAACGTGTGAAAAATAATAGTGGTAATAATAAAAAGTTGTTCTGATACAAGTAGAAACAATTAATTAGGCACAGGGAGATGACAAATAACGCAGAATAATTGAGAAGCTGAAATATTCCAGGACAATTCGAAAATTGGATAAATAACAGGGAACAAGCCTAACATTCATATTGGACTTTACTCACTGCCAGAGCATGTTAGCCTTTCGAAATGCTTCAGGGTATTGTAGCGTATTGTACCAGAAAACTCTCGGCGTCACACTGTCACGACATCATTTTTTTTTTTTTTTACATGTAGAAGGAAAATGTTTAAATTATGATAAATTTATAAAAAATAAATTAAAATAAGTTATGGAGCATAATTTTTAATAATTATATTTTATTTTAAAAAATTTTATTTAATAATATGGTAAAACATAGATGTTAAAAAACCAAGCACCAATCTATCACTGCTATATTTTTATAAAATCATGATAATTTATAAAAAAAATAAATTATAAAACTTAATTTATAATAATTAAGTTTATTTTTCAGAATAATATTTTATTTAACAATAAATAGATTATTTTTTATTTAATATTATGATGGAAAAAATAAATAATCATAAAACTAATTAATAATCCATTACTGAGATATTTTTCTAAAACCATAATAATTCAATATAAAAAACCAAAATAAATAAATAATTTTAATTTTCAATAAATTTAATATTAAAATATAAAAAAACATATTATCATTCTAATAAACCGTGAGGAGGGAAACTCCTTCATTAGTTCTTTTCAATAATAATGATATATGCTATCTACCAATTTTATTGTGCGTATGAGCACTGGACTGGTAGATAGATAATTTTATAGGACAGTTTTGGAATGTTTCGTAAGAACATATGGATGTTGAATGTGGGATTGTTCAGGTTGAGAAGGCAACAAATCGGTTGAATATATGGGACAACATCAAGCAGCCTCTCTTGAAGGATTAAATCAACTTGTCGTTTCATTAGCTAAAAACTATTATGGGGACATTAGCTTTCGGCAATTCTACGAGTTGAAGATTCCTGATGACAATGATGCCTCCATTGTGACGAGGAGTTGATGTCATTCTTCCGCTATTTTTTGTGTAATAGCAACATCTCGAACAATATCGGCAGCTGTTGCCATTTATTTTCTTTTCTCCCAAAATCAAATAAAAAGTGAAATGTGATTTTTTTGTTTTTGTTTTTGGTTTTACGATGAAGAGTGATGTCTATGGTGATGTATAGCTTGAAGTTTGAAGGGCGATGTCTAATGAGGGAGCACACCTCAATATTTCCTTGTTCTAATACAGTTTGAGGAATAAAAAACGGAGTCCTTGTTTTGTTTTAATTATGTGCTTCATTAAGCTACAGTTCATCATTAGTCTTTAATAACGCATAGAATTAATATAATTTGTGAATAGTATATGAGGAAGTAATGTTAATTATTTTTTTGTATGCTTGTTTTTTATGCTTAGATCTTAAAAAATGTCTCCAACCCGTACATAGAACTTCAACTCATTTCTAGTCTCAATTAGATCCCCAACATATTTTTTGATTCGCAGTCCTTTTGTTAATTTAAATTAACATAATGGATAAGTAATCATGTAAAAATTCATTTGATTTCTCTTTCTCTCATTAAAAATCAAAACAAATTTACTGAGAACTATCACAGCATGCTGTAGAACAGATCATAAAAAAAAAAGTGAGCTGCGTTTTTCTTTATATTACTTGGTTTATCTTGTTAGTTTTATGTTATTCAAGCAGGGGTCTTAATTCGTTGAAATTCATTGATTTTAAATGCTGGGAAAATTCTGGGTTTTGGGAGTACACAAGACTTGGCGGTTATGGAAGCAGATATTAGAATACAGATGGATAGGGAGGTGAATGATTGGACTGCAACTCAGTAATTGCAATTTTCATCAAAACTGGTAAGCGCTTTAAACATTTACAATTATGAAGATTTTTTTTCTGAATAGTCCTGGACTGTGTATGTCTATATATGAAGAGGAATTCTATTAGGACTATGTTATCGAATGAGGATATTGATGTCTGTTACTTGAAACTAGGAGGAAAACATGCTCTGTTAGCCTCGTCACTGCTTTATGGAATAAGAATTCTGTCAAATGGTTCTCGGTAGATTCTGTAAGCAATGCAGGTGGGATTTTGGTGTTGTCGAATGAAAGTACATTCAAGGTGGATTCAATTGAATATGGAGGGCAATGGTTAGGATAATTTGGGTTGCACGTTCAACTGGACCTCCAATGCGCAGGGAGTTCCATTGCTGAACGCAGGATTTTATGGGAAGAACTTCTAATCCTCCAATCTGCTTTTGAAATCCCGTTGTTTCTTGGTGGGGACTCTAATGAAACACTACATCAGAATGATTGGAGCAGCCGATACATGAATGAAGTTGGTTCAAGAGATTTCAGTTCTTTCCATTCATCTTCCAACTTACTGGAATATCCTCTCAGTGGTCATCGTTACACAAGGTTCAGTGGACACTCAATAAGTTGTATTACAGAGCATTTGCCTCTCCAGAATGTCACTTGAAGTTTTCAATGCTGACTCTAACACGTCGTTCAAGGGGTCTATCTGATCACTGTCAAATGATGCTAGGGGTGCAAAATCAGGATTGGGGCTGGAAACCATTTAATTTGGTCCTTTAATTGTTGGGTTTCTCGACCCATGTTTATGAAGACAGTAGAATCGTTTTGGCATGAATGCTGTCTAGAACACATTGGCAGATTCAGAAATGTACGAAAGTTTAATCTTATGGCTAATAAGCTTAGAAGGTGGAATTACTAGCACTGACTTTCAGAATCAGGATAATCAGTTGTTACAGCTACAAAGTGCCATTCAAAAACTGGAACATGAAGGGGAGGATCGACAGCTTGCGGAAGCAGAGATTACACTAAAAATACTGGGAAGTCAGTAAATGCGTTGAAGCGATATGGAGGCAAAAGTCACGGCATAATTGGTGTAAGTTTGGAGACAAACACACAAAATTCTGGAAACAAATACTAGGAGGGGAAGAAATAATATCACAAGTATTCTTCATCATGGGCTCATCCACACCTCTCGAAAGGGTAGTAAGGAGGCTGCAATATCTTTTTTCTATAAGGTTCAGGACAAGCAACATGTCACACAATATCTTCCAATCAAGCAAGGTTACTGGAGCAGGAGATCAAGAAGCAATATGGGACTGTGATGATTCGAAGCCCCCCATGGCTTCACATTCAGTTTCTACAAAAAGGCTCGGCACTTGATTTGAGATGCTATATTTGATATGGTGACTGAATTTGTCAGAGTCGGAAAATTGCCTAAAGGGATCAACACATCACATGTAGCAGTAATCCTTATAGTCAACGGAGTTCAGACCAATCAGTTTGATGCATGGACTTCATAAGATACATGGAAAATGCTCTTTATGAGATTGAAAGCTATCTTGCCATGCATAATCAGCCCTACTCAAAGAGCATTTATATCAGGATGATAAATATTAGATATGGAATCATGATGGCAAATGAAGTACTTGATGGGGTGCAGAAGAGTGGGAAGAATGGGTTTATTATGAAGGTTGGTTTTCATAAGGCGTTTGACATCTTTGCTTGGGAATATTTGAAGGAAGTAATGTCTTACATTGGATGTGGCAAGAAGTGGATATCTCTTGTTTCATAATGTATTTCTGGATCTAAACCTTCAACTCTTATCAATGGCTCACTTGTATTACGTTAGGGTGACCCCCTATTACCATTATTGTTTGATATAACAGTGGAGGGGCTGACAATCCTTTTCAAAAGAACTTTAGCCATTGAATATTTTAAAGGCATCGATTATGGAAACGGTATATATCTAAGTCATTTGAAATATGCAGATGATGCCGTGGTTTTTGCACCAAACGATTACAGTTCATTGCTTCATGTTAAAAGGGTCTTGAGGTGGTCTGAATTAGTTTCAGTGCAGAGGGTAAACTTCTGTAAGAGTTCTCTTGTTGGAATAAACCTGGACGAAGAGTTTACAACTGGATTGGCTAGCACAATCTACTGTAAATGGAATACATTGCCTATTACTTATTTAGGTGCGGTGCTAATCCGACGAGACTTTCAACTTGGAAACCGGTCATCAATAAAATAAATCAGAACACAACTTGGATTATGGAAAGGATGATTGTTTTTGTCTCCTAAAAACAGTCTTGTGTTCACACCCCTTATACTACATGTCGGTTTTCCTGTTGCCAAAGGGTGTTGCTCAAATTATATCTTATATCCAATGAAGGGTTTTATGGGCTATACAAGAAGGCTTTGTAAGGTATCGTGGAAAGTTGTTGTGAGAGAAAAGGCGAGAGGAATTCTAGGTGCGGGCTCTTTACAAGGGAAAAATAAGGCTTTGTTATTTAAGTGGTTATGGTGTCTAGGAGACCCCAATTCTAAAGGGTAGCAGGACATCATTCAACACCAGTGCAAGCCTTCTTTTGTCCATGGACTTCTAATTTTCAATGTTGCATTATCTCAGCCTTAGAAAGGAATACACTCCACTCGTTAACTCTGATTTGACAGCTTCAAATATCTTAAAAGAATGAATGCTATTTCAAGGGGGGCAACGGAGAAACCGTTAAATTTTTTAAATTTTGAACAGATAAATGGCTAGAAGGAGGGACTTTGGTATGTTGTTTCCCTCAACTTTATGAAATTTCACCCATAAAAACAAAGACACTAGTAGAAATGGGGGATTTCAGGGCAGATTCTTGGCACTGGAACTTTAAATGGAATCGACGATTAAGATCTTTTGATGCATCACAACTTCAGCAACTTATTGTCTTATTAAATTGGGTCAGCTTGAGTACACATAGCGAGGATTTGTGGCTACGGGTAGCTGAAAGCACAGGACAATATACTGCTACTTGACAAAACAGAGTATCTGGGTACATTCACCTTCATTAAACGGTTATGGAAAGGATTTGCTACCCCTAAGATTGAGACTCTGAATTTGCCATGCAACTCGGTGTTTTTAGCAGCGTTTAATGAATTGGTTGTGCTTTAACTGGTGCATGTCAAAGTCTATTGATCATGTTATTTTGCAATAGAGTGTTCTAGTAAAAAGCAAATTCCAACCACGAGCACTTGATATATTGTTTTATTAGATTTTGTGGAATATTTGGAATGTAAGAAATTAACTGATTTTAAAGGATATCATGCGAGTTTGAAATACAATTTTTAAACTTATTTGTCATTGTTTGTTTTTCTAGTTGAAGGTTACTAATGCAAATTTCTTATATATTGCAAATTATCTCTTTAGAAGTCTGGATAATATTTTAGAGTGAACAAATAAGTGATGATTCAATATTTTTACATTTCAATTCTTTTTATGTATATGTTTTGCATTCATCCTTTATCTATCTTTGTAAATCACTACTTTTACCTGTATTTTTAATAGTTTTCTTTGTAACCGGGGTACCATTGCTCCAATGATAAACACCTTGCTACTATATATATATATATATATATATATATATGAAAGAAGGTCTCTCCACTGTTTTGAGTTAGATGACAAGATTCACCCATACAACTCTTTTTTTTAATCATAATACTTTTCAATCCACAATTAAAAATATATAAAAATATTATTGATATAAATAAAAATAGTAAGATTTAAAATTATGATTACTTAGTCATTAAAACTCTAATAATATATTAAAAAATATCTCAACTTAATAATTTAAATTGGTAGGTAAGATCCCAGAATATAACTTATATTATTTTTTATTATCATTATAAATTATTTTAATACAAAACTTAAATTTTAGTTTAAATGAGTGTTTTATTTTACTTTGTAAAATTACTTCAAACATGTCAAGTAATATCTTTTTATAAATAGAAATGAATATATTATTTTTCTTGGATTAAATTAATTTTCTTAATAAAAATGAAACGGCTTAATTTCAAGGATTGAATCAAAATTCCTTAGAAATATACTATAAAACAACATTATTAAACAGTCCTCCAGGATCCGTCTGGATCACACATGAATCATGCATATTTCCCTTTGTAATGCCAACACTGTCACGTAAACAAAAATGAAAATGGTCATTAAAGCTGATCTCGTGTAGATTTGCCTAGCTCAAAGGTCCTAATTTTGACAGTCACGTACGCTCGACTGCTAGCTAGGATCGATGTACACTTGTTGTTGAGGAAGATTAATTATTTTATAAAAGGTATGATATATATTTTTAGTTAAATGTTGATGACACTGACTAGCCTTTCTTTTTAACTTCAAACAACTATAACTATATATAGTTTAATTTATTTAGTTTTTTTTAATTAAAAAACTCAATTATGCAAACATTAACACTTTAATTACTTTTTTTTTATAATAGTAAAAATGCAATGAAATGATCACATTTACTAAAATCTCTTCTCTTTCTTTTTTCTTTTCTTTTTATACAACTCCTATAGGTATCTTCACAACTCAATATGAAAAATTATCAATTTATTGTAGTTTTTACTATTATTCAGCCTACATTACCCTGTGATTTACATAGAAAAAGCTTTTTAATAAAAAAAGTCCATACTCAAAAGAAATTATTTATAATTATTATTAAACTTCATACAACTTGTCAATATTGAATTCATTCTCCTGACCTGACGCTTTGCATAGCCTTGACTTAAAATTAGCCTATGAAAATTGTCATAACATTATCCAATTAACTTAATATGTTTAAAGATAACTTGAATGATTAGTTAAAAGTATGGTATGCTATTTTAAAAAAGTTTCAATTATTAGGTTTCCTGAATATCATAGTCGCAGAGGAAATAATAATAAAAATTATTCAAGAGTTTTAAGGATTTTATTAGATATATTTAAAGTTGTTTAATAATTTATTACTTAAAGATTTGATTTTTTTTGTCTTTAAAAAATTCTTTAAATATTGGGTTGTCACAAGCCATAAGTTGTCCAATTATCCAACTTCCAATGATAATCCACACAAATCACTAGTAAGAAATCTTCTAAATCTCTATTTAGGAGAGATAGATAGATATGCCTAGAGTTCCAGGTCTATATTTTAAGACCTATATAGTTTTTATATTTAACAAATAATTATACTAAATAAAAAGTATAACTTATTATTTATAGAGAAATAAGAAAAACCCTATAATTTGATAAAATATCAATTTAACTCCTGAGTAATATATGTATATTAATTTAGGACAATTTTAGAAATTAATTCAATCAAGTTCATACTTGATTTTTTTTCGGTTTAAAAATATAATCCATATATTAATTATATTCTAGTCCTTACTTTCTAAAATATTATTTAAGTCATAGTTAATAAAATCATCTCACCTTAATTTTTAACTAATGTTTCTTAATATATATGACTTATTAGATTCCTAACTCTTTTAAATAAAATATAGCTCATTATAGGCCAACTATCCTTTTTGTAACAATACATTTTAGTGCATGAGTAAATTTGCTGATAACAAATTCACTTAACTTTGGGATATGCAGGACCCAATCGAGAATAAGATCTAATGTAAGTTTGGTAGAACTAATGGCAACTATTTCAGCCTAGTCATTGTTAGACAAGTTCATAAAATCATGATCGATGATCTTATTGTGTGTTGGTAATGACTTGGAGATATATTTTAGAGGATACTATTTATTATGCTATGCAGACTGATAGGATTGTGCAATCATACCTATCATGTTTACAAAGTATTGGTTATTACCATTTTTTTTTCTAGTAAGAACCATGAAGATGGCAGAATTGAAAGAAAGTTTTAAGAAGAGAAATAAATAATGTAAAGAAAGCAAAGCAATTGATGAAAGAAGAATTTAATCACTGTATTGCCACACTATTGTTATATTATTGCAGTTGTATTTAGAGCTGATCTATAGACGTAAATTAGCTTTTTTCTTTAATGATTAACAACTTTTCTAATTGTTTTGCTAACTATTTCTAATTGCTTAATGGTATTAACAAATTTAACTGTCTAACAGAATATTAACAACTTTATTCCATAATCTCTTGACATGTGGCATCATCTTGATTGTTGATATCTTTACATTCCCCACAATCATATTCATGGAAGAGCCAAGCATAAGATTGGAGCAATGGTGATGAAATAATGGAGAAGAAAGACCCTTAGAAAAGATGTCAGCAAACTAATCTGTAAAAGAAACATGTTGAACAAGCAAGTCATCATTGATGACATGTTCTCTAACAAAGTGATAATTAATCTGGACATGCTTCATCTTAGAATGAAACACTGGATTGGTAGTGAGAGAAAGAGTAGAGATATTATCACAATGAATTAAAGGTGCAATAAGCAGTAGAGTATGTATTTCACAGAAGAGTTCTCAAATCCATATTAGCTCAACAGCAACAGTAGCAAGAGCTTGATACTCAACCTTAGTAGATGAGCATGAGATTGTATGTTGCTTCTTAGAAGCCCATGAAATAGGACTAGATCCTAAGTAAACAACAAAACCAAAAATAAAATAATGATCATTGGGATCACCAGCCCAATCAGCATCACTATATGCTTGTAAATTAAGAGTGCTAGGCTGAAAATGAATGCCATAATCAAGAGTGCGCTTGAGATATCTTAAGATTCGTTTGACTACAACAACACGAGACTCCATGGGAATATGCATGAATTGGCAAGCTTGATAAACAGAGAAAGTAATGTTAGGATATGTGAATGTTAGATATTGTAAAGCTCTAACAATACTCTTATATTGTTGTGGATGAGAATAAGACTTCCCATCATTCTTGACCAGATGATGATAGGGAAAACAAAGAGTGGCATGTGGCTTTGAATTTTATAAATCAACCCGATCAAGTAATTCCTTGATATAGTTAATTTGAGAGACAAATAAGCTAGAGGAAGGAGAAGAAACCTATAGTCCTAAGAAATATATTAACGAGCCTAAATCCTTCATATCAAATTCTTGAGTTAAGGCATCAATGACTAATGTAAGAAGAGATGAATGACTGCCTGTGAGAAGAATATCATTAACATAAAGCAGTAATATCACAGTACCATGAGAGGAATATTGAACAAACAAAAAAGGATCAGCAAAAAAAGCTTGGAATCCCAAGTTAGGTAGGAAATTTGTAAACCTTTCATTCCAAGCTCGAGGAGCTTGTTTCAACCCATATAAGGATTTGTGGAGTCTGCAAACAAAGTCAGGATAAAGCTTGCTTGTAAAACCTTGTAGTTGAGCCATATATACCTTCTTCTGAAGAATTACATGTAGAAATACATTTTTTAACATCAAGTTGTCTTAAAGACCAATGAAACTGAGCTGCAAGAGCCAGCACTAGTCGACCAGTAGTTGGTTTCACTACAAGGCTAAATGTTTTATTATAACTAACACCCTTTTCCTGACTGAACCCCTTGGCAATATGGCGTGCCTTATGCCTAGCAATAAAGCTATCTGTATTTTTCTTGATAGATAAATTCATTTACAGCCTACAAGGTTTTTGGCATGTGGCAGGGGAACCAAATCCCAAGTACTCGGGCATAGAGAGCATTAATTTCTTCTTGCATAGCAGACTGCCAGACAGCATGTTATGAGGCAATCTTGAATGTGCTCGGTTCAACTAGAAAAAAGTCAACAAATTAAATAGTAGTGGAATAAGCTTTCCTTTTGGAGATACCATTCTTAGACCTAGTTGTCATGGGATGAATATTCATAGGGAACATAGGTAAGACGACACAAAGATTCTTAAGATGAAAATCAGGATCCTTAGAAGGAGAAAATTGTGTAGTAGAATCCAATCCTGATAGAGGTAAGGAAATGATTGGAGAAGACAATGCATTCAAAGAGACAGAAAGGCTTATAATGGATGATGAAGTAGAGCTCGTAAGCAAGACCATATTATATAATAAAATGGTAGGTGGAATAAGAGGAGATGAATAAGAAGGAGATGAGAAAGAAGCTGAAGACTTAGAGATGTAGCGAAAAATAGACTCGTAAAAAATAACATGACGAGTCATAAAACATTTATGATTTTGACTTGAAAAACAATAATATCCCTTGTATTTACCTACATACCCTAAAAAAATACAGATGAAAGTTTTAGGATGAAGTGTGTGGGTGTTGTAAGGCTTGAGAAGATGAAAGCATGCACAACTAAAGACCTTTAAATAAGTGAGGATAGGTATGGAACCATATAGTAACAAATAAGGAGACTTGAGCTGAAGAATTGGACAAGGCATCCTGTTAATCAAATAGATGGAAGTAGCATATTCATGGAATCAAAATTTAAAAGAGAGATGAGTAGTTTTTAGTAAAGTGATTGCTATTTCTAGAATATGGCGATGCTTCCTTTTAGTAAATCCATTCTGTTTAAGGGTGTATGGACAAGAAATGTGATGAACAATTCCTTTAATAAGGAGATACTACTTGAAAGAATGATTAAGGTACTCACCACCACTGTTAAGGCTCTAGGCGCGGGGATACGCCAACGAAAGCACATTGCCTAGAATTCGGCAGCGATGGACAGCGGCAGCCTTGCATAGGCAGAAATGAATTCGGCAGGCAGCGTGCAATGGTCTATGCAAGTCATTGAGCCTGCGATTTGGCATGGACATGGGGGCTTAGGTGATGGACCTTCTAAGTCAGCAGCTGACGCAGCAGAATAGGCAGTTGAGACTGCCATGTGGATAGGCAGAATATGGCTGTATCATGGGGGGAGGAAAACGTGGGGAAGTGGCAGCTAAGTGGGGAAGGAAGTGCTCCACTATGTAAGCCACTAAGCTCATGGAAGAGCAAGTGCTCCACTATGCCCCGAAAATGAGGGATCATGGAGATCATGGGGAGTAAGTGCCCCACTATGGCCTGAAAATAAGGATTATGGGTGAGCTTAGCACCTCACACTTGCCTATAAATAGGCTGCCAAGCCTCTGCTGTGTAGCATGCAGTTTTTGTGCATAGCACACACACTTGTATTGTGTAATCCTTTGTTGATGAGATAAATAAAGGTTGAGAAGTATTCTTGTAAAACTTGTGTGCTTGCTTGTGTCTGTTCTTTGTTTACGACTTGACTATTGTGGGAACTTTGTTGGGTGAGCGAAACACATAGTCGTAGGAAACACGAGCGAAAAAGGGGAGGTAAGGCTGAGTTTAGTTGGGACTAGACTGCCGCACTGGGTTGAATTTTGTTGCGAAAAATTTAACCCCGTGACAACCACCATCAGTCTAAAAAATACAAAGATTAGCAGAAAACTAAGTGATCAAGAAAGCATGAAATGGAAAAAAAATGGAATAAACTTCTCCTTTATTTCTCAGTGGAAAAATCCAAGTAAATTGAGTACATGCATCAATAAAGCTAACATAGTAATGAAAACCATCAATGGAAACAATAGGAAAGAGACCCTATACATCACTATGAATGACTTCTAAAGGTGTTGCAGACTTGAGTGCTGGATAAGGGAAAGAAAGTTTTGTAAATTTACCTTCTAAACAGGCAATATAGATGGATTTAGAATGGTTTGCAGTAAAAGGAATCTTGGATTGATGTAAAAGAACTGAAGTGATTTTGTTAGAAGGGTGGCCAAACCGCTTGTGCCAAAGGCTTATGTTTACTTGATGACCAAGTTAGCAGAATTGATTCTTTAAAAGGAAAAAAGGATTGTGGTAGACAAGAATGTAGGATAGATAAAGGGATAGGGTATAAACTATCTTTACATAGTCCCTAGAGAAGAACCCTCTTTGTAAGCTTAAATGCAAAAACTAAAGGCATCATAAATAAAACAACAATTGTTATCTTTACATAACCTATAAACTGATAGCAAGTGTCATGATAGCTTAAACATATGCAAAACTTGTGGTAATTGGATTGAGCACTGCAGAACATTTAGAATAGAAGAGCCAACATTATAAATATTTAAACCTAAACCATCTGCAGTAGCAATAGTGTCTAATCCTGAGAAAGGAGTTGTTAAATTGTGTTGAGTCAGATCAGAAGTCATATAAGTAGTTGCTCTAGTATTAGCAACCCAAAATTGCGTAGTAGAGTCAGAAGAAGGAAAGTTTGCATGCATTACACTGAGATTAGGGGAAGGTGGTCTGCCTTGATAAAAAAAATTACCTCTGTGATATCACTAGATAGCCAAATGACCAAATTTCTAATAAATTTGACAATGGACTAAAGAGGTAGAAGAAGGTGATTGATTATGCCATTAATAACAATCATCAACTACATGTCATTGATTATGTCTTTGATATCAATCATCAACTGTATGTCTTTTCTTATTACAAATTTGGCAGATGGGAATGGCAATACTTGGACCAAGAATACCAAGACTAGAAGAAGGCATTTGATGAGGTCGCGGACCGATCTGATAATGACCATGACTTTGGCCACGCCTTTTAAAATAAGAGCCTTTATTATTAGAGTGGCCATTGTTAGTGAACATGGTATGTGGACCATTAAAACCACCCGTGGAATTATGGAAACTTTCATGATGACCTGTAAAGCCCCCACTCAATCCAGAAGATAGATAAAATGATGGGAAGGTCTTTGAGTTTGAAGAGTATCCCTGAGATTGTAGATAAGAATGAGAAGGAGAAGATTCTTCATCAAGAACAAGAGCCTCGCTTTGGAATGTTTGATTTTAAGTTAACATTTAAGAAACAAAGGGAGATGCAGACTATATATGCTCAAGGGTGGCTTCTTCAGCAAGTAATTGAGATTAAAAGTCTTTAAGAGATAAATGAGTATCTCTACCTCTAATCATACATTTGAAAGTGTCATAGTTAGATGGCAGGCCATTGAGAGCCAAGACCATAATGTCACCATCCTCAAAGAAAACTCATGCTGCAGAAAGATGATCTCTTGCATCTTTAATTTTTTACAGATAATGAGAAACTGGTTCTGATCCTTTCTTAATATTCTAAAACTCACTTTTCATCTGAAAAATATGTGCTTTGGTGAGTATAAAGAATTGACCCTTCAATTGAATCCATATATCATTGGCACTTATAAATCCAATAACATAAAATATTGTATTAAAGGAGAGAGTAGCAATGAGCAATTGCATTAATGCTCGATCATGCGTCTTCCATACCTAATATTCACCAGATTTGACTCCCTCAAGGTCAGAGTCTGCATTAAATCGACTAGGACATTGCTTGGAACCATCAACAAAACCTAAAATACCATGGCTTTCAAGAAGGATTTGCATCTGAAAGTTCCATATGAGGTAATTGGTATCATCAAGCTTAACTACTATAGTAGTAGCAACTGTAGAAAGTAAGGAAGTTATAAGAGATTGGACAATCTGGAGTTGAGAAGATGTCACCATTTTGTTTTCAATGTAGAGACGGAGAAGCAACTACAAGGAGTTGTTCTTTAATAAAAGAAGAGAAGAAAATGAAGTCAGTGAAGGATATGCGAAAGTGAAGGATTAGCAACTAAGCTCTGATACCATGTAAAGATGGCAAAATTGAAAGAAAGTTTTAAGATGAGAAATGAAGAATGCAAAAAAAGCAGAGCAATTGATGAAAGAAGATGAATTTAATCACTGTATTCACACACTATTGTTATATTATTGCAGTTGTATTTAGAGTTGATCTATAGATGTAAACTAGCTTCTTTCTTCAATGATTAATAGTTTTTCTAACTGTTTTGCTAACTGTTTCTAATTCCCTAATAGTATTAACAGATTTAACTATCTAGTAGAATATTAACAACTTCATCCGATAACTCTTGACATGTGAACGTGGCATGTTCTATAATTGAGTTTTTGAATGGTTGTAGTGTGCTAGCTTACATATTATATGCAATCATTTGTTATGTCTTTGACTTTATATTCAATTTGTGACCAATAGAAAATCCATGGAAATATATAGAAACATTGATCAATCAAGTGACCATTGTGAGTACAATGACTTAATTTAAAGTGTTGCCTCAGATTGTCATTGTTCCTTGTTAAAGAATGCCTATTGATCTATACAACTTGCCATGACCATTGAGAATGGCTTAGCTGTATACCATGGTACTTGTTGTAATCTATTTTTGGATCCCTGTGCAAAAAAAAAAGAAGAGAAAATACAAAAAAAATAAAAAATATATGTTTAAGAAAAAAAGAAAGAAAGATGCTAGAATGCTCTAAAAATGATCAAAGATTAGTTGAAGAGATTAAAAAATACAAAAATTAAAATTTGACAGTATTTTGTTTACTAGTAGGAGCCCTATTAACAAAGAAAATTTAATTCAAAGAATAAAAGTTCAAGATCAGATATTTAGAAACTCAAGAAAATCTTATTAAAAGTTTAATGAAATTTATAGAGAGTTTGATTGCAATAAAAATTAATTTTGAAGTCAATTTGGGCTTTAATGGGAAGAAATTAAAGTTCTAAGGTCAAATTATAATTTTTACAATTAATTTAGACAAATCAGGAGCTTGATTGCATAAATATTAAAGTTTGATGGCCAATTAAAAACTTAATTAATGAAATCCAAAACCAAGAATGAAACTAGAAAAGCCATGTAAATAGAAGAGATGTAATTAAAATCGAATCAGGGGCCAAATTGAAGAAATGAAAAGTTTATTGATCAATTGAGGGTTAAATTGCATAAATTCAATACCAAGGATCTAAATGAAAACGGTAGCCAACTTTAGGGTTGCCATTTGATTTTTAAAAGGGATGCAATTGCATTGATTTTTAAATCAAAATTGTAATTTAGAACTTGATTGAACAAATTACAAATTAAAGATTGATTTGTATTTTGTCACATTTTTGCCGCTGTTTTTTTAAAATAAAACGGCGTGTTTTGTTCAAAATAGCGTTGTTTCATATACTATTCATAAAAAAATAATTATAAATTTAGATTTAATCATTCAATTAAATTCAAATTTGATTAGGAGATTTTATAAGCTTAATTTTTTAGATGAAGTTATAGCTAGCCTTGGTTTGGAAGACCCTTTTATTAATTTGAAATTCGTTACCTTTTAAGTTTTAATCGTTTTTCTAATTAGTTTTTAATTTTAATTACCTTTTCTATTTAGTTTTGATCTGTGGGTTTTATCTCTAAATAAATAGTTGATATGCTATATTTTTATTATAATATATCTGAGAATTTCACACGTTAGCTTTTTAGCTGAGTTATGCTTTGCGTGACAACTCAACTACCTTTCATTGAAGATCAACGATACTAGCGGTTAGGTAGGGTTTTTGACTAAATGATTTATCTGAATTCATCTTTTGAAGGAGTGGCTTTTGGATGTGGATGGCAAGTATTTATGTCAATATTGTTGCTTGTTACTACCCCACTGGGTTGCGGTCTTCCTTTTACATGTAACATGGGCACTGAGGGATACCTATTTATGAACCATAATGCATCAGTGTTAATGATGATTGAGAAAAAAATTATTATTATCCTTGCGCATTTATGATGATTAATTGTTAATGTGAATATTTTCAATTTGCTCTTGTGAAACAACAATAACGTAACCAATACTAAATATTTCTTAATTTCTATGGATTGGAATGTTAGGTGGCACCGTTATAAAAATAATTATTTGTCTAATAATTTTTATTTTTTAAGACAAATATTTCTCTGTAAGACCAAGATTTTACCTTATAAATAACTCCGCTAAATTAGCTCATATAGAGGGGAAAAAAATCGAAGACCAAAGATCATGGCCACCTCCAGCGACGACAACAGGATAATTTATGCTGAAGATGAGTCTTATCAGCCAATATTGCATGCCAAGAGATCATTCTCCGCGGAGACAGTGAGTTCTGAACTTGAAGATATATTATGTAACATGGAATTATCCCGCTCTCATCGAATCCTAAGAGCCACCTGGGTTGAACTGAAAATCCTCTTTCCTCTAGCAGCGCCAGCAATCGTGGTTTACTTGCTCAATTTTTTTGTTTCCATATCCACTCAAATGTTTTGTGGTCATCTTGGCAATCTTGAACTTGCTGCTGCCTCTCTTGGCAATAATGGCATCCAAGGTCTTGTCTTTGGAGTTATGGTATGGTCTCAACTGATCCATTCTGAAAATGCGTTGATTACATGTTCTTGTCAGAATTTTCTAAATGTATCAATCACTGTTGACACATATATCTGTTTCAGTCGATGAATCAATTGAGATATGTTTTTAAAAGAAAGACTTTTTTTTTCCCCAATGCAGCTGGGAATGGGAAGTGCAGTGGAGACACTATGTGGGCAAGCGTTTGGAGCAAACAAGTATGAAATGCTAGGCGTATATATGCAAAGATCGACAATTCTCCTCACTTTAGCTGGGGTTGTACTTATGTTTATCTACATCTTTTGCAAGCCTATCTTACTTGGACTACACGAATCGCCTGCCATTTCATCCGCAGCTGCAATTTTTATCTACGGTCTAATCCCTCAAATCTTTGCTTACGCTTGCAATTTCCCCATACAAAAATTCTTGCAAGCTCAAAGTGTGATTTTCCCTAGTACATGCATATCAGCTGCTGCTCTTGTGCTTCATCTGATACTATGTTGGGTTGTAATTTTCAAGCTTGGAGGGGGGTTGTTGGGTGCAGGACTGGTAACGAGTTTTTCATGGTGGGTTATAGTGGTAGCCCAGTTTGTGTACATTCTAGTAAGTAAGAAGTTCAAGCACACATGGAGGGGATTTAGTATACTGGCCTTCTCTGGGTTATGGGATTTCTTCAAGCTGTCCCTTGCATCAGGTGTGATGCTGTGCCTTGAGTTTTGGTACTACCAGATAGTAACATTGATTGCAGGGTTGCTAAAAAATGCTGAAGTTTCCTTGGATGCCCTGTCCATCTGGTAAGCACAGCTCTATTATTAATTGTTCTTTTATATCTAGCCATTTGTGATTCAGATTGAGTCAATGAATTAAAGGAAGAAGGTTAATGTGGAAAAAAGAAATTAAATAAAAATATAATAGAGATAGTTATCAATTGAAGATCTTGTTTTCTTGGGTCTCTTACTGAAAGGTAATTGCACTTTATATTTGAATGCAGCATGACTATAAATGGATGGTGTTTTATGGTCTCTGTCGGTTTCCAAGCGGCTGCAAGGTCAGTTTTTGTTTATAATTGAGACGCTGTTTTTGATATTGATATGTTTTTACAGTTCTACCAACAATTCAACTAAGTAATGAAACATAGCTGATAGCATAGTGTTTGAAACCTGAAAAGGACAAGCTCAAGTGAGAATGATCAATCTAATTTTTTAGAAAAAAGTATATATGATATGTTTGGATTTAAAAAAAATATATATAGAGTTAAAAACCTGATTGTTGAGTCCTGATCAAGTCAACCTCAAATCAATTATCTCACCAGATCAACTTGGTTTTGATCTCATCGACTGGACCCATGTTTTTTATAAAAGTAAAAAAACAGTGGTTGGTAAGGTACAATTGATTTTTTTATTTTTATTTTGTTGGGACCCAATTTATAATCCCAAGATAGTTTATTGTCTTTTATATAAATAATACCAATTATTTTTTCAATCGTTTTCTACTATTAATTACAGCGTGAGAGTTAGCAACGAGTTGGGTGCTGGACATCCCAGAGCAACATCATTTTCTGTTGTCGTTGTAAATTTATGCTCACTGCTCATCTCTGTGATCTTGGCTGTTGCTGTGCTCTTACTGCGGCATGTCATAAGCTATGCCTTCACTAGCGGTACAGTGGTTTCCGATGCTGTTTCAGACCTATCTCCTTTCCTCGCAGCCTCCATCGTGCTAGGAGGAGTCCAACCTGTTTTATCTGGTAAGGCTCCATGATTTATGTAAGATGGCATTGTGGATGTCCCTGCAGTTCTCTTGCGGCCCCCTCTCTGCTGTCTCTTACTGCTTGTCGTTTTAAGGGCAAGCCACTAAATTTAAGCCACACCCGTCACATCTATGTGAACTCAACAGACTTTCTTGATTTGTGGATCATAGAGACCGACGGTTAGACAGCATTTCATTGACTGATTGATTTCTCGAAATTTACCTTTTGAAGGAGTGGCTGTTGGGTGCGGATGGCAAGCATTTGTTGCTTATGTCAATCTTGCTTGTTACTACATCATTGGCATCCCGTTGGGTTGCGTTCTTGGCTTTGCATGCGACATGGGAGCAAAGGTATGTATGTGCATATATTTTTTTTATGAGCCGTAACGCATGATCGTATATATAATATTTTTTCTTGTCCATTTACGATGAATTGTTAGTGTTGATGTCGGTGTCTGTCTTCAATCTGCTTTTGTGAAACAAGACTAGCTTTACCAATACTGAAAATGTCTCTGCTTTTTATAGGGAATATGGACCGGAATGTTAGGTGGCACAGCTATGCAGACTTTAGTCTTGTTATGGGCTACATTTCGAACAAACTGGGGCAAAGAGGTAAATTTATTCTGCATATATTTTATATTTTATATAGGCTCCTAAAATATATCCACATTTTTACACCCCCCACGACACACACAATCTTGAACCAAGTAAAAATAATAATTTTTACTTGACTTATTAGAAAGTCTAATATATTTATATTTTTAGATATATAATACATAACTTCAAACTAGATTTGTAATTATAAAACCTAAAATGTTTCCGGGTCTTCTTGATACTTGTAATGATTCAAGTTGATTAAATATAAAAAAAATAATTAATTCTATCTAATTTAGTAAAAAAACTTGAGTCGATTCGTGATTTAATCAACTTAATATAAATTTATTAATAATTTTTTTAAAAAATAAATCATAGTATTTAAAAAATTATCAACTCAAGTTGACTCTTTTAAAGTAGAAGTCAGGCTTCATCCTATATTAAAATTGTGACTCTAGTCTTGAAATTATACTAAAAATCTTTAAATCTTATATTTTAATTTTATAGGCTGATCCACCTATCCAATCTTTATAATGCATATATAATTATTTTTTTTTAAATTGATGGTCAAATTTAAAATTTATATAATTATAAAATCATGATGTAAATATTGATTTTTCAGGTGGAGAAAGCTCAGAGTCGTTTGGATACATGGGATGCCACCAAGGAACCGCTTTTAAAAGAGTAAAAAGGGCATTAATGTCAGTGTGGTGAAATTTTTGTTTGTTATTAAGTAACCACTTTTAATAAACAAATTTAAGGAACAAGAAGTTTACTCTTTTAAGCATTGTAGTTTTGACATCCTTTTATGTTTGAATTAAAACGATCATTCTTCGAAAGCACTGTATTTATAAATAAAAATCCTTAATCCATTTTAGTTGTATTAGAGATTGAACATGGTTGGGATAGTGATAAACTTAAAGAAAGAACTTATCCTTCCTTGGCATGTCTATAGAGATGATCATCCTATTTAGAGCATGTCCAAATAGATAACAATCCACCCTTAGATTTAGCCTAGGAGAAAATCTTAGTTTTCATAAGACTTGTATATATTTAACATCTTGGACCTTAATTTTTTTATATTTTTTAGGTGTATAAAAGTTTTTCAAGGACCTATCATATTTTTACTAAACATTAATATAGATGTAAGAAATATTTATATATTATTAAATACTATCAGTATAAAATTATACTTCAAACCCTAATTTTTATAAAAAAACAAGATTTATTAGCTCCAAATACACTATGAAGCATTCAAAGAAAAGATTCATAATTTTTATTCTCTACTACATATATATTTTCAGAGCATCTCTCTTTATAATATTCTCGTATTTTCTTTTCCTAAAAAAATATTTATTTAAGCATTGAAGAATACTTTCCTTTACTAAAGAGGATTTTTTATAAGTACTAACCATAAGTTATATTAGCCTAGCAAGTACCAAGTATAAGCTATCAACTATCTTCGTTATGACCTATCAAACACCAAATATAAGTATCAATTACCTTGACCAGAAAGAATAAATAAAATTGCTTGGATCAATCAACTAATTGATCATCCAACCAAGAGCCCTATTTTTAGACTATTTGAATTTTATAGACTTCATCATATAGTAAAAAAAGAGGAAATTTTTTTCATCCATCATTATATTATCACACTTATTTTCTTTTTATATTTAAATATCAAATCTCGCAATAAAATATCTAATTATAATAATCAATCCACACTATAGAGATACAAGCCATTAAAAACAAAGTTATATCAATATACAACTTATTAGTTAAGATGTTGTTTGGTATAGTTTTTATTTTTTGCTTAAAAAAAATAAATTGAAAACAAGGTTTGAAATATGTTTTCTTTCCTTAAAATAATACGTTTTAGAGTTTCTAAAAGTTGTTTTTTTACATTATTAATCTATGATCTAAGACTTAGATTAGGTACAAGATGGCTAAATGGCTAGACGAGGATTGAATCCAATATGTTAGGGCATGCTGATATTGAATCAAATATGAACTCAACCGAATCCAAGATTCTTAAGGGTCTTGCTATAACTAGATCTAGAATGATAGGGTTAGGTCCAGATGTCATTAGTTCAAGGCATTGAGAGTCAAGTTAGTATCAATTCTAAAGCACCTGATGGTTAGTGGGGTTGAGGTAACAAGGATCAAGTGGGGATCAATTTTGTTTTCTAGGTGTTAGGTCAAATTAGGGTTTGGGTTGCTCAACATGAAGATGAGATTAGTTTCGATGCACCTGGAGGATAGGCTAAGAATGGGTTCAAGGCATTTGAAGCTGTGACTAAGACTAATTCGAGGAGCTTGCGGGTGAGGTCAAGAATGAATTAGGACACTTAAAGGTAGGCCAAGATCCAGTTTGGTTTGGATTTAAGGCAACTATAAATTAGGACAAAAAAGCATCGAGGGCATCAAAGGTTAAGACCAAAATGCTGGGAGTCAAACAAAAATTAGATCCATGATAGCTTTTGTCAAAATCGATGTGATCGAGCACAGACTTAGGATTGAGACAAGGATAAGATTATATATACCTTAGAACTCTAAATAACATAAGCATTAGTTATACTTAAATTCTAGTATTTGATTGAAATAAGTACATTTTTTAGAAAAAAAGTGTTTATAAACTTCTTTATTTCCTTTCAAGTTATTAAAATATTTGATCAAATATTTTTTTTCCTTTTTACTTGGTGTGTTTGATAAATTTAGGAGTTTTTAGCAAAGATTATCAATTAAATTGTTTTTATATAAACAAAATTCATCTCACAATTATATATTTCATAATACTAACCCAAGCCTTACCAACCCTTCCAATCAACCCAAAAACTAAAAGTTGTTTTTTCTTTTCATAATTGATATTACAAGGTAGCTATTGGGATCTTGAGAAAATAATATCTCAATTGTTAGTTTTTTCTTCTCAATTGTTATCTATTAATATTACAATGTAACTAGAGGGAATTTTAGTTTATTAAAAAACTAAACCATAAAAAAAATTTTGGACTTCTTAGTAGAGTTTGATCCATTTTCAGTAATAAATCCACTTCATCCCTTTCAAACTAGAGACCTTGAAATCTTTTTGTTTAAATCCTAAATTTTAACAAATGTGCTATCCTAAGAAACACTAATCAATATCTTTAAATAAATTTCTTCATTTTAAAAATCATAAGTTATGAACATTAAAATCTTCAAGTCAAGAAAGCTCAAAAACCTTTTGGATATATGTAATAAAATTAAAAATCCTATCATTGAGAAAGTAAGAGATAATTGATGTCGCATGTTACAATGATTATCCTTCAGATCAAGATTTGAGGTGTGGAAAAAATAAAAAATTATTGTCCTTTCATTACTTAAAAGTTTGGAGTCACCATCTACTGTTTTAGTTCTTAGAGATCCCAATCAGTCTATAAAATTTGGATAATAAGACTAATTGTATATTGAAAATACAATATTACTCTTTTTATATTATAGTAATATATTAAAATTTAAATTAAATTAAATTAGACAAAAAAAGTGAAATTGAATGAAATGAAAAGATATCACTACACTAGTTTTTTAGAAAGTAAAATTAGTGGGGAAAAAAATGAAATGTACTAGATAAATCGGGGTGAATGCGTTTAAAAAAAAATTAAAATTATAAATACTCCTTTCCACCTTTGTTGGTCATAGTTTACGAGAGAGAAAAAAAGGGGAGTTAAGGTTCCTTGATTCTTCTCCTTAATTTTTGATGAAATTATTTAAAAAAGACTAAATTAGAGGGTTCAAAAAGAGAAATTCAAGCGGGTTATAGAATTTTAAAACTTGAATGTTAGGGTTTTAGAAGGATTGAAAGAAGGGAGGAAACAATGAAGAGAACTTAGGTTCTTCTTACATTCTTCACTTGAATTAGCATCCATTTAAGGTAAGAAATTAATATAAAGAGATTAGTTTGGATGATTATGGAATATATAAAATATTGAATGCATTAGTCTTATGTAAAAATTGAGTTATAAAAATTGGAATTTTGAAATGTTGTTTTTGTAATTGAATGATGTTTATTGACATAAGAAATGATTTGGTAAGGATTCAATTGAAATAATTGAAGAGAATAATTTTTCCACCTAATTGGCTAAGTTTCGACCTAGGTAAAAATTGATGGGTTTAGGATTATTTGATGTAATTATCATGAAATTTGTATAAAATTATGTTAGTATTGATATTTCATAAGTGAACAAGATGTAAATTTAGCAAATTGAAAAAGGAAACTCAACATTGTTAGCCGTGAAATATTTGAACAAGTCTTGTTCAAATAGAGGGATTTTAAATGTTTAAATTGATAAGGAATTTATGTTTAAATGTGCTGTTTAAAGAATTTAAGAGGTTGATAATAGATTAATTATGAAAAATCAGAAAGAAAACCCTCTCACCATGAACAAAGGTTTTGGCCATCATTATATATAAAAAATTGGATTCATTAGGTTGGGTTGATGTGTAAATTATGTAAAGTTGCATTGGTTTATAGGTGAAATGGCTTACTAGTGGGTGAATTATAGATATTTGATACATTTTTTCCCTGTAAACTTGTTTAAGAAAAGGGGTTGTATAGGTAGATTAAATTGATTAAAATTAATTAATGTTAAATTGTGTTAGTTAGATACTAAATGCATGAGTAATGTATGAATTGCAAAGAAATTGAGAAAAACACATTCCATACAGAAGAAAGTTTTCATTATGTGCTAAGTAAAAAAGGATAGGATTTTTTTTTAATCTAATTGATGGTTAAATTATGTTTACATATACTAAAGGTTAGGGATTTGAATTGTGCAAAGAAAATATATTTATTGATAACTATATGAAGTAAAATGGTACATTAAAAGATATGTTAATGAAAAGTATTTAATCTCAAAAAATTTTATATTTTTTTTTATCATTCATTTTGATACTCAAACTTGAAATGAGAATTTAAATTGAATTCCTATAGTAATTGAATTATATATGATATGTTGCTTTTGTTGGTATAGAAAAAGTCGTACAATTCAGTTAGCAATTGGTGATTTCTACTTGAGCACAAGTATCAAGCATGTACTTTACATCATAATCATTGATTTCACTCAAAAATTTTAATGTTGAATAATAATAATTTTTTAAAATATGTTATAAATTTATATAAATTATGACATAAGCAATGAAAAGATAATTTTTTTTTACTAATTACCCTGAATAAGACTAATGATTTTAGCTTGTTTGATGACTAGGATTTTATATTTAATTAATTATCCTGAATGTAACTAATGGTGTTAATATGTCTGATAATCAGAATTTATATTTGAATACTTATGCTGAATGGAATTGGTGATGTCAACTTGTCTTACAATCAAAACTTATATTTGACTAATTATCTTTAATAAGACTACTAACATTAATATGTTTGATGAGATTTTATATTTGACTAATTACCCTAAATAAGACTAGTGGTGTTAATATATTTGACGATCAAGATTAATATTTGACTAGTTATCCTAGATAGAATGAGTGGCATCAACATGTCTAACAATTAGAAATTCAATTGATTAATTACCTCAGTGGTGTCACTAACATCAACATCAATTTGAATGATGATTTAAACACCTGAATTGATGAAATTGTTTAGGCTATAAGCTTGACTTGAAAGAATAATTTATTATCGAATTTAGTTGTTGAAAATGTATTCTTGAATTTTTTTTTAAAAAAAATAAGTTATATGAATTACATGATTGGTTCATTTATAATATATATTATGTGAATTTTCAGGTATTCTGTATGGAGTTATAAATCATCTTAATAATTTTCTTTTTTTTATGAATATATAATCTTAGTTCATTAATCTATTTTGCAATGAAATTTTCGGATTAATTTTGATATATAGACAATAATAGAATGAATGGTACATGTAATATTGTTAATAGTATCTACTCATTAAACTTTTATAATATTATATATATATAAAGAATGCATGAATTTTATTTATAGAGTTCCGTGAATTATTTATTTTATTTTCCTTGATTATTATCTTGTTGAGATTGTCATAAAAATATAAAGTTATTGAATAGTGGGATTAGATGTATTTTAATATGGCGATATGATGAAATGGATAGCGATTATAATAGTTATATTATGTCTAATGAATATAACAATTGCAGTGATTTATTGGTTATGTTATTGATAATTTGGTGCTAATATTTCAGGGGAAACTCTACATGAATTGTAGTAGAATAAAAACACAATTCTTTTTCTTTTTCATCTAATTGAAAAGTTAATTATGATGAAGTCGTGTTTAAAATTTAGGGTCATTGCATATACTCATCCTAAAATAAGCTATATTATTCATTTACTAAGGTTTTGTTATGTTTTGTAATTATTAGTTTACATATTATTAAAGTGAATCAAAATTTTATGAGTCTAACATGGCCATTCTAAAAGTTAAAATATATTTTATTAATTTTTTTAATATTAATAATATATCTTATATGTAAATTTATAATTTTTAAATATTGAATGTAAACAAAGAGAGAGAGAACAAGGTTATTTTATTTATAATGGGCTTAATTAAAATACATATTATTTGTAATTTTATAAATTCGAATAATAAAAATAAATAAATAATATTTTTAAAAATTCATGCCAAGTTCTAATGAATATTTACATACTAGTTGTAAAATTCATTAATTGAATTTTCTTAAAATACAATATTTTTATTTTACAAAAACATGGATGAAAATTATCTTATAATTTGGCCATATGTAATTTTAAATATAAATATGCTTTTTTGAGAAGAATTTGTGTTTTTTTTCTATTTTTAAAATTGGTTTATTTAATACTAGAAAAGTATTTTACATATAAGTTCAAAGTCTCAAATATTAAATATAAAAGGTTTTTAAAAAGTATAAAAAACCCAAAATCAATTGTAAAATGGTCCTCCAAAAATCAAAAAATAAAGCTGTGAAAAATGTTTCCCAAAACACAGTCTTAGTTTTTTTTAAAAAAACGCAATTTAAGAATTACTTTAAACAGGCTTAGAAACCCAAAAATATTTTTTTTCCTTTGATATATTTAGGCTTTTAGCTAAACATGTTCTTAGATTCTAAAAGCGTAGCCTAATCATGTGGATCGGCTTCTCAGTCTAACTCAAGACCTCTGCTAAAACCCAAGCCCGCATAAGGCGTACTTTTTGCCCAAAACCAACGCAGGCCTTTTCCAATGGAAAAAAGGGGGCTTAAGGAACGCCGAATAGCACAGCCTTTCTTCTTTAAAACAAGTGACTTTGGAAAGCCTAATCCATAAACAAAAACTGAGAAAAACTTTTCCTGTATAATAGATCAAACCCACCAGTTTGGATGAACGTTACCCCGCAATAATAAAGATCGGAACTTCTTCTTTTCAAATGGTTGCTAGACTTCTGCCTTGCATGCCCTTGTGTAGTGTAGTGGGAGTTCTTGAAGAGTACATAGTAGCGCGGAACGAGAGTGGACTACTTTATTGAATTTCGAGACCCAAGCTCCTTCATCTTAAAACAGATGCCAACTTTAAGAAATCATGTCAATGTTGTATCACAACGAACGAGAGGGTTAGAGGTATAGTATTAGTAGTATAGGTCGGGCTATTATCAAGAAAATGCTCGGGTCTGAGATGTAGGTGTAATGCTCTTTGTGATGGGAAAATGGTTAAAGGCTAAGATTTTATTGAAAGGTGGATGCTGGCCATGCGCTATGGGGAGGAGCTGCGGTTGAGATGATGGTGTTTCGGTGGTTAATGCTAAGGTTTGTAATCTTGCAATGGTTCGAGTGTTTGGAAAAGGGTGTAAAGGTTTTTTATTTTTTATTTTTTTAGGGTGAAAACCATGGCTTGATATATGGAATAGCATGCAGTATGGTCATGCATGGTCCTCGAACCCCCCTCCTTCTTGTTAAGGTTTCATGGGGGTTCTGGTGGCTGGAGACGATGATTCTAGAGGTTGGGAGCTGGTTGAAACTGGACCTTTGATGTTGGAGAGGAGATAAAAGCTGAGGCTCCCTGCTTGTCCTGTTTTAAAGCTGGCAAGTCATGAACACCTGTTGTATTTATTGTTTTGGCAGATATGGCTGGTTGAGTAGTCATTTTGTTGTCTAGTGAGAGAGGCTGCAGGGGGACAAAGGAAAAAAAATTGATTGTTAATGGATGTTGTGGAGGGAGATCTTGGTCGTTGATGAGCTGAATTTTGGTATGGGAATGAGGGTGAAATAAATCTTGAACGGTGATAATCCAACCATGTGTTTTCGGGCCTACGAGAAAGAAGGTGAATAGTGGTCACATGATAAGTGGTCTAGCCTTAATATTTTTTTCTTCCTCAGAAAAACCGAAACGGCGCTGTTTTAAGCCCAAACAAATTATTTTAGTTAAAGCACATTACTTCATTTAAATTGAAAGAAAAGGTTTTTTTTTTTTTTTGGTTACCCTATGTTAGTTAGGGTTTTATTCTTCTATTACATATATATAATTAGGGTTTTAATCTTCTATATATATATATATGCAAACTTTAATCCTTTAAATCTTTTGGAAGTAATCTCTCAACTGAACTTTATTTTTAGGAATCATTTTAATTTTACTCCTAGAATCTTTCAATTGGTCCCTCTCATTTCAAAGTCTTATACAATATGTTTCTTTACCTTGAAACTCTTCAATTTTATCTCTAAATGGCCATTTAAACTCTTAATTCTTACACTGTCACCTTTGATCCAATCAATTTTGGTTAGTGAATGTTGGTTATTGATTTTGAATTTCTTCAATTAAACACTTGGTCTATAAATTTTTTTTCTTTACAATTAAGCCCATCACTAAGCTAATTAAACACTTTCAAAGTTCAATTAGGTCCATCATCCTTTAATTATTGCAAATCAACCTACATTAGGCTTTTAAATTTAATATTTTTTTAATTAATTCTTAATTAACTTAATTAGACTTGTTAAAAGTTTAATTAATTCTTTTAATTTTAACTAAATTGACTTCCAAACTTTATTTTGCTTTTGATTAAACCTTTCATTAAATTAATTAGGCCCATCATAAGTTTAATTAAATCTTTAAACTTAAATATTTAACAAATTTGGCATAATCTTCATTATCATTCTTCAATATAAAAATAAACAATTATTTGGTAATTCTATAGAAAATAAATAAAAATAAATTTTACAGTTTATTTCCCAACCAAAATAATATTAAAGAATGAAATTATAAAATAAAATAAAATTAATTGAAGAAAAAAAAAACAAAACAAAAACATATCTAGATAGTGGGTAAACTCATTAAATTTATAAATCGAGTAATCTGAGCTAACACGCCAGACTTGTAAATCGTGTTATGGACTTTATTAGGATTACAATTGTAAAATTAAACACCAAACCAATATCAAAATACTTTTTGAAACTGTAATAACCTTATAAAAAGTTAAATAAAACCAATTATAATTGAATTTTTAATGTACACAATATCTGAGGATAAAATAGAAAAAAAAAGTTAAACTTGTTAGACCCGTGAACTTAGTCAACCAGTAAAACCTATGAACAAATACAGTTTAATAACATGGTTTTTCTCTTAAATTAATTTTTTTAACTATATATATTAAAAAATAGATGATAAAAGAAAGTCAAGTTCAATTAAAAAAAAATATATCCCACCAAAACTCATAAACAAAGACAATCAAAATTACTCTAACAAACTCACAAACTAAAAATAAATTGTGATATCAAATTTTCAATTAGATGAAATTAAAAAAATTTAAAAAATCATAAAAAAATAAAAAGATAAAAAAAGAAGCTAGTTGCAAGAACAACTTAGTTTAGGGGATGAGTATACGTGAATAGTGGTTTTTCCAATCTGTATAGTTTTGTTATTTTATAAAATTTAATAATATGATGTTTGTCTTAAACTATTTTATTAAAAAATCTATCAAAATTGTTAATCATGATAATTTAGATTATCCTAATAAATTCACAAATTACATTAATCTTATAAAAAGGTAAAATAAAAATAAATAAATTATAAAGTTAAATTCTTAACAACCTTAATATTTAAAAATAAAATCAAACAAAAAAGTTTTAAAAAAATATTAGAAGCAAAATTCAATAAAAAAAAGATGTAATAATAATGATAATAATAATTAATAAAGCTCTTTTCTCATCCATCACTCCAATTGTAGTTGCAAGTCAAATAAAACAGGATCCAAGGATATACGACACCAGTTTAAGCTTCACTATTGAAATTAAGGTAGGACAGGGTGTACAAATTTTGCAAGACGAAATTTCAAGGGTCTACAACAACCAAAGAAGGAGAACAGTGAGTCTACGATACTGGATTTTCTCTCTTCTAGAACCAGGAAAGTTAGTTGACTCACTGTTTCTCTGACGAACTCAACGTTTATATCTCGACTACTCATGCAAACCATTGAAAGTATGCTCTCATCTCCAATCATTTTCCTCTAAACATACTCCCTGTTAGAGATTTAGCTTATCTTTGTGCTTTCTCTAATGTACGATATCCCTTTGTCAGGCCAACTTTTAGCTTTATATCAGCATTAACTATTTCATACAGAGTAAAACGATCAAAGATCACAGATAATGGCCACCTCTAGTGACGACAACAGAATAGACTATGCTGAAGATGAGTCTTATCAGTCAATAATTCATGACAAAAGATCATTCTCCGGGGACGCAGTGAGTTCTGAACTGGAAGACATATTATCTAATATGGAGTTGTCCAGATCTAAGCGAATCCTAAGAGCCACCTGGGTTGAACTGAAAATCCTCTTTCCTCTAGCAGCACCAGCAATTGTGGTTTACATGCTCAATTTTCTTGTTTCCATATCAACTCAAATGTTTTGTGGTCATCTTGGCAATCTTGAACTTGCTGCTGCCTCTCTTGGCAACACGGGTGTCCAAGGTTTTGTCTTTGGAATTATGGTATAGTCTCGAAAATTAAAGTTCCATGTAAATTAAAACAAATGGTAGCATCAATTGTGGTTTATACAACAGATAGATTCTGATTGTATGTGGATTACTTGTTCTTGTCCGAATATAAAATTCATTACAAAGCACGATCTGAATGCATCAATTACACTAGCTGTCTATTTCAAATAGCTTGTTTCTTTCTAAAAAAACGTTTACATGCAGTTGGGAATGGGAAGTGCAGTGGAGACACTATGTGGACAAGCCTATGGAGCAAACAAGTATGAAATGCTAGGCGTATATATGCAAAGATCGACGATTCTCCTCACCCTAACTGGGCTTATACTTATGTTTATCTACATCTTTTGCAAGCCTATCTTACTTGGACTACACGAATCACCTGCCATTGCATCTGCAGCTGCACTTTTTGTCTATGGTCTAATTCCTCAAATCTTTGCTTATTCTTGCAATTTCCCCATACAAAAGTTCTTGCAAGCGCAAAGTGTAATTTTCCCTAGTACATGCATATCAGCTGCTGCTCTTGTGCTGCATCTAATACTTTGTTGGGTTGTGATTTTTAAGCTTGGAGGAGGGTTGTTGGGTGCATCATTGGTAACTAGTTTTTCATGGTGGGTTATAGTGGTGGCCCAGTTTGTTTACATTCTAGTAAGCACGAAGTTCAAGCACACATGGAGGGGATTTAGCATACAGGCCTTCACTGGGTTATGGGATTTCTTCAAGTTGTCCCTTGCATCGGGTGTTATGCTATGCCTTGAGCTTTGGTACTACCAAATACTAACTTTGATCGCTGGATTGCTTAAAAATGCTGAAATTTCCTTGGACGCTCTGTCCATCTGGTAAGCAAGAATCTACTCCATGCATGTGCCTAGCTAGTTTGCACGAGATCATTCTTCGTGTGTGTTTGGAACGGTGAACTTGCTTACTTTCTCTTTTATTATCATTCCCTTCTAAGATGTTTTAATGAATCTCGGATAATTTGAATGCAGCACGACGATAAATGGTTGGTGTATCATGATCTCAGTCGGTTTTCAGGCAGCTGCAAGGTTAGTTTTCCTATATAATCGAGGCTATATTATTTAATTTTTGTTACAATTCTGATCTTCAAACCAAACAATATACTTATTAATTCATTTCTCAATTAGTTCTGAAATAAAATAAAATCTCAATCAGATCCCCATCTTAATTAAGGTTTGATGGATAAAGAATCCAGTAAAAAACAATTCTTCGACTCAATCCAATAATTCAAGTTACTAGATTAAGAGTAATAAAAGAATTGATATTATTTTCTGATATAGTTTTTTAAATGAACTTGTGATTAATTTTATTAAGTTAATTAAGGAGAATGATGGTGGTGAGAGGCAAAGAACTCAGTTGGAAAGTCCTCTTAGTCAAAGATCACAGAGTCCCTTCAGCAGGGTTAGATCTTTCACAAGATAGCGTCTCGTAACTCTTAAGAATATCCATTTGTTGCGGATATGATCCTGGAGAGTGTGAAGACCGGGAGAAAAAAAAAATCATAATTGTTTTGTATTGATTTAATTAGAAAGAAGTCGCTCTTTAATTACAAAGCCTCAAAAATCATCCATGAAATAAAATATTTGAAATTGTGTTTTATAGACAGCTAATAAATAAGATAAATAACGATAATAAGTTTTTCTTTCCTTTTCTCTGTGGTTAATTACAGTGTGAGAGTAAGCAATGAGTTGGGTGCTGGACATCCCAAAGCAACATCATTTTCTATTGTAATAGTAAATTTATGCTCGCTGCTCATCTCTGTGATCTTGGCTGTTGCTGTGCTCTTACTGCGGCATGTCATAAGCTATGCCTTCACTAGCGGTACAGTGGTTTCCGATGCTGTTTCAGACCTATCTCCTTTCCTCGCAGCCTCCATCGTGCTTAATGGAGTCCAACCTGTTTTATCTGGTAAGTAAATGGTTCCATGATTTACGTGGGATAATTATTGTACACGTTCCTGCACTTGCCTTGCCGACGGCTCTTTGTTGTCTTTTAGTGCTTTTCATTGTAAGAGTCTGCGGCCAATTTCAACCGCATCCGTCACTTGCACATTAACTCAACCACCATTCTTCGAAGATCATAGGGACTAGAGGTTAGACAACACTTTCAGGCAACCATTATAGTTTTTTTGACTTTTTATTTCTTTGAAATCACATTTCAAAGGAGTGGCTGTTGGATGCGGATGGCAAGCATTTGTTGCTTATGTCAATGTTGCATGTTACTACATCATTGGCATCCCGTTGGGTTGCGTTCTTGGCTTTGTATGCGACATGGGTACGAAGGTATGTACAGAACCGCAATGCATCGATGATATTCTCTCTCAAGTTTTTATTTTGTTATTGGGATAATACATTGTTCTTATTATGGTACGTAGGGAATATGGACTGGGATGTTAGGAGGCACAATTGTTCAGACTATGGTCTTATTATGGGCTACAATTCGGACAAACTGGGGAAAAGAGGTAGACTATATATATATATATATATATATTATTTCACCATATATTTTGTAAATAATTCTAAAGGGTGGACTCATTAGTCAGATATATTTAATATTTTTAAGATTGAATTCTGAAGCTTACACAGAGAGAAAAATCACGTGTAGATGTGGAAAATATGTTTTTAAAATCGTTTGAAGATTGATTGTATTTAAACTATATATAATCTTAAACGTTTATATAATTGTGATATGAGAGAAATGTAATCTTTGGTTTTTCTTCTTTTTTTAGGTGGAGAAAGCTCAGAGTCGAGTGGATAGGTGGGATGATAACAAGGAACCGCTTTTGAGGGAGTAAAAAAGATATCGGAGCAACTTCAGCAGAAATTTTGCCTCGGATTTAGTAGCCATTTTCAATAGACAGCCTTATGAAGCAAGGGGTTGGCCTTCTATTTTTTTTTTTCTTCTTTGAATAACTATTGGACTACACGTAATAATGTTCTAAAGAATTGTGTTTGGAAGGAGACTTCGTCAAGCCATTTTAGCCCAGCGAATGATTGAATGCTATTTGGGTTAAATAATGGGGGATATTCGTTGTTCAATCCCAGAATCATCGTCAGACTCATCCCTCTATTGTTTACATGTTAAACCTTTTAGTAAAAATATTAAATCTTAATCTTGGAGGCGTTCCATGGATATTCAAAGCATTTAAAATTTGGTGATAAAACCGTGAAGTTTGCTTGCTATTTCTTTATTTTATTTTATTCTTTCCAAGTTTAAAAAGAACCAAATGGTCGATCATGTGCTTGCTTCCACAATGATTATAATTATCCGAGTAACAGTTTTTTCATATTGTTTTTGACAATCTATAATCTTTGTTTTATTTTTTGTTCTTTTTGGTATTTTAGAAAAGAAAAGGCTGGAAGAGATTTCAGTTCCTGATTTATTATAATTTTTTTAAAAGAAATTCCCTTTACTGATTCATAGGTGCAAAAGTTTTTGTTTTTGTTTTTGTAAAATAGAAATAGATTCTTTTTCTTTGTTTGTTTTATTTTTGATGAATAAATTTTTTTCCCTAACCTAATTAAATAAATATAAGCCTTGATTTGTCAGAGGATCAGTCATCCGGCCATTCCATTCGCTTTCGTCGAAGATATGTACTTTTTGCATGATATATCACAATGAAATCCCTTAAATTAACAATTTTGCAATTCAACCGCTATATGTCATGCCGTAAGATTAATTAGATGTAGTCAAGCAAATTTATTGAGAAAGAAAATATTTTATTGATATCAAATTGATATAAGACAAATTATGATTTTTATGTCACTTAAATAAAAATATGAAAATTTAAACATATGAAAAGGAAATACATCTGACAAAATCCTTCATAGCATTGGTGAAAAATAATTTTTAAAAAATATTTAGTACATCATCTCGTATCTCTAAATTCCCCTTACAAAGATTACTTTTCTTTCAAATAATACAAAGATTTTAATCATCCAGCATCAATAATGTCATGACTCGAATTTCGAGTCCGTGACCGGCAACGTAGGAATAGTATCAAAAAAACATTTGATTTATACTAAACTTCAAAATAGACATATCAGAAGAACAAGTCATTCAAAGCACACAATATTTTATAATCTTCAGAAATATTATATTATTCAAAACTGATGAAACTTAAAGATAGCTTAAAACTCTTTATTAGTAATTAAAACAAAAATAATAATTCATAATATTCATTACATTGTCAAAATCCAAACTTAATTAAAATAAAATAATAGTGGAACATCTAAGACATTGAACCAAAATAGCCTTGAACAATAAGCAAGGTATACTGACCCAAAACTGAAGAAGCATGAACACTCAACAAAGTCCAACTACTATTACAAACTAAGAACTTGAAATAATATTAAGAATGAGGGGTGAGTTCGACCAACTCAGTGAGGAAATAATATTTAATATACATTTTAAATATTTTTCATATTAATAGTTTATCAGATGATTTATCTTGATATACATATACATATACATACTAAACATATTATCATAACGTAGTAGAATGATACACACACACACATATACACACTAAACATAACATCATAACATAGTGGAATACATGTTAGAGATCAGATGATAGCCGAAGGTGACCAGATGACACCTAAAGGTGACCACTGTGGAATGATCAGTTGCCACAGGTTGATGCCTCTTTTACCAGCTAGGTATACATAATATTATGTACACGTAGGCTAACTACTTTTCGTTAGCATGGAGTTACTGACAAGTTCTATATCAAGGCATAATAGATATTCATAGAATCATCAAAGAAATGTATATCATATCAAATAGAATTTAGCTCGACAAAATGCGAGTGCAAATTCAAGAATAGATAAATACTCAAAAAATAATGAAAAATATATAAATATTCAAGAGATTAACAAATCGTACTCATCATATAATCAACATACATATTTATTTATATTATATGCATATTAAAAATTATCCCACTCACCCAGAAATATAGAACTAAAAAAAAGTCAGACGAAAGACCTGGAAATTCTATTCAGAATCGTTAAGAGAACCTACAATAAAACATATAAAATATACTAAAAAAAATAAAAAAAATAACTCAATGCATAAAATAAAACCAGACTTAATCTTCTAGGTTTAGGGACTAAAACGATAATTATCCAAAACAGGGACCAAAACATGATTTTACCAAAATTGGACCAAATTGTAAATCGATAAGCATACTGAAATTTCATCCATAAACTATCCTTAATTATGTCTAAAATGAAATAGGGACTGAACTATAATTTTTATAAAGTTTAGGGACTAAAATGTAAATTCCCAACATTGAGAGACCAAACTGAAAATATTCCAAATCAATTATCAAACTGAAATTCATCATCCTTAACCTCATAATAACACTGTACAGAATCTCAAAATACAATTAGGGGTCAAATTATAATTTTTCAACAGTTTAGGGAGTAAACTGTAATTTCTAGAAATTGAGGGACCAAATTGAATTTTCATCATCTTCAACCTCAAACCTAGAATTGTTCACAGATTACCTATTGTTCTTTCCAGACTTCTAACTCAAAATTCACTATTTACACAAATCATAACTCAAAATCATCTTTACCTACAATCTTACATAATCAATTAAATAATCAATTACCCACAACAATCAATCTTATAATATTTAAATTAATTCACTAATTAACCCAAAATATAAATTTTTAAAATCCTAATATTTATCAAAACAGAAATTTAAAGTTATTTCCTCTCAATCTCTTCCTTTTCCCTTCTCTTCCCCTCTTTTCTCTTCTTCTTCTTCTTCCTTCTCCTTTCTTTCTCACGGTATGCTCTAAAAAACACAGCTCCCTCTTTTTTGTTCTTTTTGTTTCTTTTTCTTTCTATTTATATTTATCAACTATTATTCAATTACCACAATACCCCTCATTTAATTATACTTAAGCCACCAAGGGCTTGGTTGCCCTTTCCTACTAATTTTCAAAACATCACCATTAATTAACTAGATTTGTACCACAACTTATGCCGGCAAAATTTTTTTAATGTAAAAACATATTAAGAAAAAAAATTAAGACTCCAATAATTAGTTTATTGTTAATTTAAATAATATGATAAAAAAATACAGGGATAATAAATAAACAATGACAACAAAAAAAAGGGTTAAAAGAACTCTATTTGAGCCAATCTAGATTATAAATCAACTCAAAGATGAAGAAAAAATTATTAAAAAATAACAAAAAAAATCCAGTTAAATTAGGTTAATTCATAAATTTTATGACCATGAATATTGGATTGAAATAATCTCATAGAAAAAGGTTGAAAAAAAATTAATATTAATTCCTAATAAATCAAATAAAAATATGATAATCCTAGAAAAAAATGAGCTCAATTTCTAGAAATGAAATGTTAAAAAATAAAAATTTAGGTAAAATATAATTTAAAAAGGTAAAGAAAACTTGATTTATGTCTACTTAGATTAAGATACAAAATTTGTGATTTGTACAACTTAACGTTGAAAGAAAATTTTTTTTGACTCAACTAAGGTTAATTTGTAAAACCTGTGACTATGAAAATCATAAAATTCTTGAATCGGGTTCAATAAAAAATTTAATTTTAAAAAATTAATTTATAAAAAAATAATAAAATTTTTTAAATGAAAAATGGATAAAATATCATCTATAAAATACAAAAAATCAAATTTTACAATTACTACAGGACTTCATTTTCATCATCGCAACAACAAACAAAACCATTTGTTTGTGTCTGAAATTGTATTTGGGTATAGTTTTTGAAACTATGTTTAGCTTAAAAAATTATTAAATTAAAATATTTTTTAATTTATTTAAAGAATTTTAAAATGATAATATTAAAAATAATCAATAAGTATTTAAACAAAAAACACCCTTACAAAAGTAGAAGCATCAATATATCATATATATATATATATATATATATAGACACACATTAAAACAAAAAGTCTTATGGCCGCAGCATATACTTTTATTTTTTTTACTGCTAGAAAGATAGATATAGATGGAAAGACAGACAGATAGAGGCAGATCATTATTGCTCTGAATGCTTGATGATTGCCTCTATGCCTGTACTACGTTGATCATCAAGATTGATATGATTTGCAAGCAAATATGGATCGAGAGCATCTTGGATATACAGTTCGTGATGCTATTAATTGCTACAGCAAACAAAAACCAAATGCAACTGGCGTTCCTTCGATTGACATGTTGAGATGAATCCAGCAAATTTGACAAACATGGGCATCGCATCATTGTTAGAAACAATCATTTAATTTCTCTAGTGATGAAGCTCTCAATTATGTAGATGTTCTAATTTCAGTTGGAGAAGGCTAAGAGTCGTTGGCACAAATGGGAAGATTGAGATTGAAGATTGGTGCGTATCCTACGCAGCCTAACTTCTCCTGTGAAACCTTTCATTTTAGCATGCACTTTTATCCCAAGATAAAATCATTTTTTAATTTTCCAACAATATTTTGGCACTCAATTAGGAGGGCAGGTTTTCTTCAACTTAATGACTATTTTGGCACTCTCCTATGCTAGCTTAAGCACAAGTTTACGCATCAGAGAAGCATGTAATTCCTGAAGAACAGCTTCATTCAATGGTCAAGCGCATTTGGTTCTTCCATTGCTGCTTTCCTTGACTCTTTTGACTAATATAATTTAACAAAAACCTACAGAATACTACTTGTCCAAGAAACTATTTTTGAATAATCAGCCTTCACTGTTCTTGATTTAAAACCCACGAACAGCCATTCACCTTCAATAGAATTACAAAAAAATCAAGCCCATCACAAGCTTCTCGTTATTTTCAGTGACTCTCAGCCTCAGCTTCTTCTTCCACCCATCAATTGCCAGCGGAAGAACCAACCTAATCCAACAAGTGTGTACAAAAACCCGTAACAAGGGTAATTATGTTGCAAGCCTCGAATCTAACCCTGGTAGCAAAAACGCCAATTTACAACAACTGGGCATGATTGCATTGAACCTTGAATCATCAAATGCAACAAACACATGCTCGTACATCAGGACAACATTGCATGGTAACAAGACTTTGAACCCTGTCACTGAGCAAGCCCTAGAAGATTGCTCGGACCAATACTAGGATGCCATCCAGCAACTTGATGACTCATTGCCTGCTTTGCTAGACAAAGCTACTAATGATGTGCGTGCTTGGGTGAGAGCAGCAATTGCTGACGTAGAATGGGTTCAAGAAAAACATTCATGGCCAAAAAATGTTGCTGTCTTTGAGAAACGCATTTTTTCGCCGGTTGTGCAACAATGTCTTGGCCATCAACAAACTCTTGAGCCAAACAAATGCTGGAAGAAATTAAGAGCTTTAATTGATCATGAGAAGGTCTCAATAGTTGGTATGCACAATAGTTGTAACCACTTATTTTTTGTGAGCACGAATTAATTTTTGGTACTCAAAGTGACAACAGCAAACATCAAGGCCTATTAAAACTTTAATCTCATAGTAGTTGTATCCTCTGATTTTCTAAATTATTTAGCCTTTCTGGTTTCCAATGTTAAAATGGATTCATGGTCCTTCAAATTTCAAAAATTGATTATATTTGTCCTTATATATAGTTCAATCTTGGTCACATTAGATCTTATAATTTAAGTTATTGGTCACATACAGTCTCTCCATCTATATCCATGACTACTTAATGGATTGAGAGATTTACTTACGGTGTCAATTACGTGAAATCCAATGTTGTGGTTAACTTGAGCCACGTGGTAAGAGAAAAATAGAAGTCAAAAAACTCGGAACCAAAATTTAATTTTTTTAAAAAAAGAAAATGAAAAGATCAAAATCAGAAAAGAGAATAGCAGAGAGATATGAGACTTTAAGTTTACTTTTTAATCATTTTTATGACTTTGGAATTTTCAGTTATATAATTATACATAAATTTTTTTTTTTAATTTTGGTCTTCTTTTTTATTATTTTATTCCATTTTAATTCTCAATTATTATTTTTATTCTTTTCTACATGATTCTAATGCATTCATATGATATAATCCAAGATATATAAATAATATGTATTTTAGTTTTTGGGATAGTTGTTAATTAATATGTTTATATATTTAAATTCTTTTATTTAGATTAAGAATTCCAACCTAATGGTAGAAGCTTGAGTATCTTAAAAAATAGTCTCAATCAGGGACTTAAAATTCTTCAATAATAAAATTAATATATTTATGTGAAGATAATAAATGATTTAAAAGAATTTTAAATTTAAAAAAAATGTTTGTTCTTAAATTTTAAAATAGTTAATATTCTGAAATTTATATAAATTTATCTTAAAAGATAAAAAAAATTTTAAATCTTTATATGGATAGCTTAGAGAGTATTTATACCTTCGAATCTTGTTTGATTTTTAGAAGAGAATAATTAAAAAATTCTTTACTTTTGATGATATTAATGGAAGAGAAATATAATTAACATATCATTAATAAAATAGTAAACATAATAAGTTATTTAAAAAATCTTATATATATTTATGAGTATAAAAAAATCATTACATTGAATATAAAAGACACATATAATTGTTTAAGATGAAAAGGTATAACTGTTTAGCATTCTTATAATATTTTAGATTTAGATTATTGTTTAAGATCAACTATATATTTTTAGAATTCGATAATAATTGAATTTAAATATTTTTAATATAATATATTTTTCATCCTCGTTAATTTACAAAGCTTAAATTTTTTTGATTCGATAAGCTTGCGAGACTAATTATATTTTTATAATCTATTTCTATTTATAAAAATCCATAACAAAAATATGTTTTTTTGAACTACAAGGCTGGTTCGCAAATCTCCAAATTAAATAGGAAAGGAATCCTTCTTTATTTTGAACAAAACACGTCTCATTGAAGTTAGCCATGCACCTTACATTTATTCATATCCCAACCTCTACAATACTTCCATGCAACTGCCATCCAGCTCATGCCACCTTATATCCCATTTAAGCCATATTTAACACGGTCGTAATTTGAAACTAATTATCAGTCCATTTCATTTATCAGACGGAGTAAATATATTGACAACGCGAGAAAAATTAAATATTAGTAATTGTTTTTTATGTTTATTTGGAATAAAGCTGATAAAAGAAAAAAAATCAAATTTGAGACGCAATATATATGTGTGTGTTCACCCGGCAAAGTATTTATTTATTTATTTATTTTCTCCTTTCTCCTTATATATCTCTTTTAAAAGTAATTATACCTAGTCGGAACACCATAAAATTTCTCATACTACACTATTTTGCTAAGCCTATGTCCATGTGTATATATATATATCCATCAACCCTTTCTAAGACCAATACGCTCCTTTCTTTTGACACATTAAATCTAGCTAAATGACCACCGCCAAAATGGACAGTAAGGAGTCTCGAGGAGAACTCCAAGAACCCCTTTTACTCTCATCCACAAAACCTGAAACCAATGATAATTATCATGAAGCGGACTCTAGACTTGAAAATGTTCTAAACAACACCAACTTAAGCTACTTCATGCGCCTCGGGTTGGCATCCTGGATCGAACTTAAACTCCTCTTCCGCTTGGCTGCACCAGCAGTTTTTGTTTACTTGATCAACAACTCCTTGTCCTTATCTACCAGAATCTTCTCCGGCCACCTTGGCAATCTCGAGTTTGCTTCTGTCTCTCTTGCCAATAGTGGTGTCCAACTCTTTGTCTATGGCCTCATGGTAATAAGCTAATATCAACTGCGAAACTCTAGGTTTTCTTACATAGGTAATCTTATTGGTTTGCTTTTGTGTCTTGATCTTGTAGCTAGGAATGGGGAGTGCTGTGGAAACTCTATGTGGTCAATCTTATGGAGCCCAACGATTTGAAATGCTAGGCACATTTCTTCAAAGAGCAACCGTGGTGCTTACTCTAACAGGGATACCACTGGCTGCAGTATATGTTTTCGCAAAACCAATCTTGATCTTACTTGGTGAACCAACAACAGTAGCATCATCAGCAGCTGTCTTTGTTTATGGTCTATTACCCCAGATTTTTGCTTATGCTGTGAATTTTCCACTACAAAAATTCCTTCAAGCACAAAGCATAGTGACCCCAAGTGCCATAATATCAGCAATTACACTTGTCTTTCACCTATTCTTAACCTGGCTTGCAGTGTACAAGTTAGGGTGGGGATTGATAGGAGCATCACTTGTTTTAAGCTTGTCATGGTGGATTGTAGTGGCAGCTCAATTTTTATTTATAGTGATGAGTAGGCGGTGCAAGAAGACATGGACTGGCTTTACCAGCCAAGCTTTTAATGGGCTATGGGATTTCCTGAAATTGTCAACGGGATCAGCTGTAATGCTTTGCTTGGAGACATGGTATTTTCAGATTTTAGTCTTGATTGCTGGCCTTCTCAAGAATCCTGAGCTTGCCTTGAACTCTCTTTCCGTGTGGTAAGGAATTGAAATTTGATTCCTCAAGCTTGACAAACCACTCATAATATGCGACTGGATCTAGACAAACCACTCATATAAAGATTTGAACTTTCTTCATTAATATTATTTGTCTTGCATATATATATATATATATACAGTACCGATGTTTCAAGCTAACAATTTCATTCAAAAAATTAAAAAAAAAATTATTCCAAAAAGCAAAAACATGTACACCTAATTTAAAACTTTATGAGAGACAGGAAAGTGGCTGACACTACGCATGCATTTACTATTATTTATGGACCATTAATTATGGGCTAATGAGTGGTTGAAGTAAGGGTACAAACACACAAGAAAATTTTGAGATTGTGATGTTCAGTTTTGAATTTACTCTAAATTAATAATAATAAAAATTAATAATTACATTATACGTCTTTTGCAGTATGTCAATAACAGGGTTTTTGTTTATGATATCAGTCGGTTTCAATGCAGCTGCAAGGTTAGTAATTTTCTTTTATCTCCATTATTATGTACATTAACTTAGAAGATTCCCCTTTTTCTCTAGAAATAATAGCTCGATGCGAGTTTCCAACTTAACTCACAATAGTGAAACGACAAGGAATTAATTAGAAAGATTTGAATCATACCACTGACGAATTCTCTCCTGTTATTTGACTTTTAAATGTATCTGTCCATTAGTATTAGCTTATTTTTTGTAGTCCTGGTTTGTTTCTAATTGCAAAATTCCCATTAAATAAAAATACTTGAATCCTACTGAACAGTGTAAGAGTTAGCAATGAATTGGGAGCTGGAAATCACAAGTCGGCAGCATTTTCAGTTGTCATGGTTACTTTGGTTTCTTTTATAATCTCCCTGATAGAAGCTGGAGCTATTCTTGCTCGGCGCCATGTAATCAGCTATGTCTTCACCGGTGGTGAAACTGTGGCCAATGCAGTCTCAGATCTCTGCCCATTATTGGCTGTCACCCTTATACTTAATGGGGTTCAACCAGTCTTGTCAGGTAATAAAGCTCTTTAATTTAAAACTTTTCATGTTAATTTCTTTTTTTAATTAATTTCTTTATTTTAACTTTTAGGATGCCTAGAGCATCAAATGGTGTTACTAGATCACGTATTAAACGGTGTAAAAGGGCTGTGCATGCAGTCCTTACAAATGGTTTCCTAAGGGATTGGTCGGACAAATGTTTTTTTCTTTTTAATTATCAAATCCGCATGCAAACAACTTATGATTTGTCCGTACATTATTTATTATTCATTAACTATTGGTGTCAGCTGGCAAAGTAAAGGACATGAATTCCCCTTAATCTAAACAAGTACTATGAATCCTCACCTTCTCTATGATACGTCAAAATATTGTTTTTATTACTAATACTTGATTCCAGCTCTTTAAAACTTAATATAAAAAATATCTAGTAAAAACGAGTTTGTTTTTTATGCTTTTTCGTTCCTCCCAATTGCTTTGCTCCCCCGTTTCAAAGTTACAGCAGCTTTTGTGCTTTCCTCTTTTCTTTCCTCTAGGTTATTATCTTAATTTGTAGTTATTTTTTTAATAAAATCTTTTATTATCACAAAAAAAAACAAGTACTATGAATCAACAATGGTTCCATGTGATCCTTTCTTATATTAATTAATCAAGAAATCAGCAGCAGCTAATCAAAATGTCCTTAAATATCCATCATAAATTAGTCTCGCACGATGACAACACCTATCACTTTTTATCCTCTTCCTCTCTAATAATATTTAGAGAACACAATATTTTTGCCAAAAGAAACAAAGGGAAATGCATCATATCATATAAATAATTCACTAATATATTTTTTAGCACATAATGTTATGATAACTTATACATTTTGAAATGGAATGTGATGAAGGGGTGGCCGTTGGCTGTGGATGGCAAGCATTTGTTGCATATGTGAATGTGGGATGTTACTATGTGGTTGGAATTCCATTTGGATGTATTCTAGGCCTTAAGTTTGATCTTGGAGTAAAGGTAAAACCTCTCTTTCTCTATAGCAGTTGTAGAGAGGTTAATTTCAATTCAAGTGATTGTAACTTTTTTCCTTATAATGTATATAGGTTTTGCTTCTGACGTGTAGTTAAAAAAACCTATGAATCTTAATTTCCATGGAAAAAAATATATTATGCGCATAAACAAAATATAATATAATTTTTTAAGCAAACATTTGATCTTTGAGCACTACCTAGAAAGAATATAATGGAATGCATATAGTAAAAAACGAAAATGTTTAATTTGAACTTTGAACTTTTCTATGTAGGGAATATGGTCTGGGATGATCGGTGGAACACTATTGCAAACCCTAATCTTACTGTGGGTAACATTTCGAACAGATTGGAGGAAGGAGGTGAGTGATTTGATGAATATCTATTGTTATAAATTACAAAATCTCCTTGATATGTATCGTTCGATGCTTGCACGTACGGGAAATAAATCATACTGGATAAGGAAAGGGGGATTTATTTATTTTCCTAGTAAACAAAATGAGTGCAAATATGACAATTCATGTAGAAACAACAAAAATATATAAGCAAATTCTACATCAACACATGACTGTCGTCAGGCCAAGACAAGTAAAACCATAGCAAACTAGATGCCCCTCCTGATCTGCCTTCTGTCGTTAAATTTAATGTTGATGAGACAACGCGGTGCAGGGGTAGCTGCGCGCGGTGGGCTATAACCAAGCATTTAATTATGACAGAAGGAGGCTAGATGTGCATTTGTTACATTGGTTCAAGAGCATCCATCAGAATAGTCTATAGAGTGGTTGTGATTTCTCCTTCACATTAATTGATAACTATAATTAACAGAAATCAATGGCATTGACGTTCCTTGGTCGTCTGGTTGGTGTGAATCCAGCAATTTTAACCAACATGTGCTTCTCATGGCTCTCAGAAATAATCATTTAATTTCTCTATCTTGTGATGAAGCTCTTGATTCTATAGATGTTCCAATTTCAGGTGGAGAAGGCTAAGAGTCGTCTGCACAAATGGGAAGATAAGAGGAAACCAAGTCTAGGATAGCATAGGTCTGAACATTGGTGTGCATGGAGAACTAGAAGACTCGAAGGATCCAGCTCTATGTAACTATGCATCGGCTGGCATCAACGTTCTCGTCCAAAAATCAATCCACTTAAACACCATGTCAGCCTATCAAGACTGCTATGAATAAAGATGCCATTTTTTTTATTAATTTTAACTACATTTATCTTGGCTAAGATAGATTTGCTTTATGATCCATTGCTCGGGATACATCATCTTATATATAATAATTAAAAAGAGAGCGATTAAAATCTCTTAAAAAATAATTTAGTGTTAATTGACGCTTAAACTGGTTAAAAAATATGTCATATAATGCAAATAATAATAATAATAATGTTTATGTACCATCCTGGCATCTCAGACCATGAATGGCTTTGCGTTAACTAAACATGCATGCATATATTTTTGACAATCTTTACACAAAGCAAAAGTATCTATCAAAATCATTTGTGATTTTTTTTTTCCTCCCTCATTTCATCGTGTAAAAAGGGAACACAGCTAAATTGAGTCCATCACATAACAAATACACGATGAGCCAAAGCATTTCCTTCCTGGATATTTCCTTTTCTTTTCTCAGATTTTTTCCCTCTTTCCTTCCTTTTTTATTTTTTTTATGAAGGTCGAGGAAATTAATTAAGTTGGTCATCTAGTGAACCGGAAAATCAGCATAACAAATAAAAAATAAAACAATAATTATAATAACATTAGGGCACTCCAAACTACTATGCACTTCCTATTTCTGAACAATCTATACTAGTTTTATATATGAAACTAGATTTGTAGGAATGAATACAAGATTCAAGATTTCTTCTTCTTCTTTTCTTTTGCAAAGTATAATACAAAACCAACAGTCCACCTCAATCTCAGACTAATTCACTTGCAACCCTTTACTAGAAGACCAACGTTGTATGATGGCCAAAAAACTATTGGCGACTGAATATACAACACCAAATCTCATTTTCGAGCAAAATCAAAGAACCATGCTTGTGAAATATGCAATTATCAATGTAATGGACTGCTTTTCAGGATGAATATTCAATCTGTTTCTTCTTCTCTTGGCTGATGTTGTCATCAAACAAAGTCAAGCAACATCGATCTAACTCAAGTCATTTGGTTTGTCTGTGTCCGCATAATCAACTATTGTACAGAGAGATTTCAGTATATATTTGCAGGAGTTGAAACATAAATATCTGTCACCTTCGGTAAAGATATAAAAACAGTAGTAACATTTTGATGTGAAACTTGGTATATATACATATAGATTTAACGTACCTATATCCATATCCACAGGAGTACTGAGAAGTTGTATTTCATTATGTATCAAAGCAGAATTACATCAAATATATATTTATAATAAACCCTAGTCATACAAAATGTATTAGTAACATTTGTCAATGAGCCACATAATAAAATATATCAACTTCTATATGTCACTTACATAATGCAAGAGTATATTTATATAGCATGTACTCAGGAGATTTATTCTATGTAGGTAATTACTGTCATACATAAATTTAGGCTAGAATTAACTGTATTCCATAACCAGTGGATACCAAATAACAAACGAAATCCCTATAATCTCTCCAAAAACTATCCTTTGTTGATAACTTACGTCAACACCCCAACACCCCTTTCAAGTTGATGCATGGATGTCTCGAATGCCCAACTTATCCATTGAATCATAAAATACCTTACTTGAGATTGCTTTTGTGAGAACATCTTCTGGTTGTTCTTTAGATTTTACAAAAGGAAATTGAACTATCTTAGATCAAGTTTTTTCTTAATAAAATGTCGGTCCACTTTTACATATTTTGTTCCATCATGTACTGAGTTTTATGCTATCTCTATAGCTACTTTATTATTGCAAAACAGATTCATTTTAGAACTAGATGAATATTACTTTCTTCTAGTAGCCTCTTTAGCCAGCAAAGCTTACAAAGTCCTTCATGTTGGTGGGAGAAACCACTTGTGGTGGCTTTGAAACACTCAGATGGGATAAAACACACTCTTTTATTTCAAGAACAAAGCTTACAATTACATAAACAAAAGCTTACAACAACCTCTCTCTTTTTCTCTCTTACTCTCTAGTGTTTCTCTCAATCTCTCCACACAGAATTGTATAAACTTAGCTATCTATTTATACACGAAATCAATACAAGAAAATTCAACTTTCAAGTGTGAAGGCGGTTTGTGACCGACGGTGTGAAAGCGGCCGGCGGCTGGCGGCTGGTCGGTTGGTGGCTGGGCGGTGACAGCTGGTGGCTGCCTTCCTTAACCTTCTGGTGGATTGAGTTTACTTCAACAAATCTCCCCTTTAAACTCAATCGAGGGATGTTATTCCAAGCATGAATTTCAATCTGATAAATACTTCTCTCTTCAATAGCTTAGTAAAAATATCTGCAACTTGATCATCTGTCTTGCAGGATATCAGCTCGACTTCTTTGTTCTTTACATGCTCTCGGATAAAATGATGACGTGTATCAATATGTTTACTTCTTTCATGATACACCGGGTTCTTTGCCAATGCAATCGCTGATCGATTATCGATATAAATCTCTGTAGGATTTTCTTGAGGAAATCCCAAAAACTTCAACAAATTCCTTAACCATATTAAATGGCGTACAGCTGAGTTGGCAGCAACATACTCAGCTTCACAGCTTGATAATGTGACAATTGATTGCTTCTTGGATGACCATGTGAAAGATGTATCTCCCACGAAAAATACAAACCCTGTTGTACTTTTTCTTTCATCCAGATCTCTACCCCAATCACTATCCGAGTAGCCAGTAAGATTGAAATTTGTACTTGAGGTATAAAACATACCTTCATTTATTGTGCCTTTGATGTAGCGAAGAATTCTCTTGGCTGCATTCAAATGAGACTGGTCTGGCTTCTCCATATATCTGCTGATCAGTCCGACTCCGTAGAGTATATCTGGTCTGGTACATGTCAAGTACCTTAAGCTTCCTACTAAGCTTTTGAAGTAAGTTGGATCAACATTTCCAACTTTACTTTTCCTCAATTCCACTGCATTCTCAACTGGAGTTGATACCGAATTGCAACTTTCCATTTTGAACCTTTCAAGAATATCTTTGGCATAACTTTTTTGGGATAAAAAAATCCCTTCTTCTTTCTGCACCACTTCCAAGCCAAGAAAATGTGCCATCAGACCAATGTCTGTCATCTCAAACTCTTGTACCATGCTTTTCTTGAAGTCTTCGAACATGGTAGGATTGTTGCCGGTGAATATCAAGTCATCAACATATAGGCACACAAATAATATGCTGCCATCTGCTTCTTTCTTCACATAAATTGCGTGTTCATATGGACATTTTTCAAATCCATTATCTTGAAAATACCTGTCAATTCTGGTATTCCAAGCACGCGGAGCTTACTTCAAATCGTAGAGGGCTTTCTTCAACTTGTATACTTTGCCTTCATTTTCAGCATCAATGTATCCGAGTGGTTGTTCAACATAAATCTCTTCTTCTAGGAAGCCATTCAGAAATGCTGACTTCACATCAAGTTGATAGATCTTCCATCTATGTTGTGCTGCTAATGAGATCATCAGTCTGATTGTCTCTAACCGGGCTACTGGAGCAAACACTTCTCCATAGTCAATGCCTTCTCTCTGTTTGTAGCCTTTCGCCACTAATCTTGCTTTGTATCTTTGCACTTCTCCTTTTGCATTCTTCTTTGTCTTATAGACCCATTTGACACCTATTGCTTTCTTGTTTTCTGGTAGATAAGTCAGCTTCCAGGTATCATTCTTCTCAATGGCATGTATTTCTTCATCCATTGCTTTTATCCACTTCTCTTCTGTGATAGCTTCATTGAAGCTAAGTGGGTCACTATCTGCAAAAAAACAAAATAGAGTTGTATCTTCCATTACTTGAGTGGCGTCATACAGCTCTTCTAGATTTCTCATCCTTCTTGGTCCTTCTGATGAGGATGCTGATGATGGTTCTGGTAATGATGGTATTGATGATGATTCTGGCGTGTTTCTCCTGTTGAATACAGGAAATCTGTGTACCGGACTTTGTGGCTCATCTTCTGGTACTATTGGACCTTCTGCAAGTACTGTTGGTACTTCTTCATCTTCAAGGATCAAATCAGTGCTGATCCATTTAACTGCTTCTTGGTCATCATTCCATTGCCAAGTTTTATCTTCTTCAAAGATAACATCTCTACTCATAATTACCTTCTTGGTGATGGGATTATACAGCTTGTATCCCATTCTTCTCTCACCATATCCGACAAAGATGCATTTCTCACTTTTATCATCGAGTTTAGTCCTTCTTGCATCTGGGATCTTTGCATATGCCACACAACCAAAGACTCGAAGGTGAGTAACACTTGGTTTGTGACCACTCCATGCTTCTTGTGGAGTGACAACTTGCAAACTTCTGGTTGGGCAGCGGTTCAGCAAATATACTGCACATGATACAGCTTCAGCCCAGTATTGCTTGGGCAGCTTCTTTGCTTTGAGTAGACTTCTTGCCATATCAAGAATTGTTCGATTCTTCCTCTCAGCTACACCATTCAGCTGTGGTGTATAAGCCGGTGTTGTCTGATGTCTGATGCCTTGTTGTGTACAAAAGGCTTCAAAGTCATTTGCTGTATATTCTCCACCTTGATCAGATCTTACGGTTCTGATCTTGTAGCCACTTTGCTTCTCAACAATTGCTTTAAAATCTTTAAAACAATCGAACACTTCTGATTTCCTCTTCAAAAAATATACCCATGTCTTTCTGCTAAAATCATCAATGAAAGTGAGGAAGTACCTATTCTGTCCAGTTGACATAGGCTTTATAGGACCACACACATCTGTGTGCACTAACTCCAGTGGCTTCTTTGCTTTCCAATTGACTTCTTTGGCAAAACTGGATCTGTGATGTTTGCTGAGGACACAACTTTCACAGACTTCTTCTGGATGATCAATGTGGGGCATACCTTTGACCATCTTTTTGCTTGCTAGCATCTTCAGACTTGTGAAATTCAGATGTCCAAGCCTCAGGTGCCAAAGCCATTCTTCATTGTTGGTGATGGCACTCAAACACTTTGCTGCATCATATTGGATGTTTAAAGGAAACATCCTATTCTTGGACATTTTCACATAGGCAATTAATCTCCCATTGTAGTCTGTAATTGTCAGATGACAATTCTTCATGTAAAGTGTATAGCCTCTCTCCAAAAGTTGACCTATGCTCACCAAGTTCTGCTTTATGGCTGGGACATAGTAGACATCGGCGATGTAGCTATGATCGCCATTCTTCAACTTGATTGGGATGTTGCCTTTACCTTTGAATGGAACTTTTGACGTATCTCCAAAGGTGACAAAACCTTGTATGGTCTCATCTAGATCACCAAATAAATCTCGTTGGCCACACATGTGATTGCTAGCTCCAGAATCAAGATACCAAATATTCTCTTGATTCTTGTCAAGTCCTTGTTGGACAAATAATGCAGCTGCTCCTCTGTTGTTGACATTCTCTTCTGCATAGTTGACTTGCTCACGTATCAGTGGAGCTTTCTTTTGACATTCAGTGCTATAGTGCCCAAATTGATTGCAATTATAACACTGAATATTCCTCTTGTCATGGTTATTGTAACCACCTCCTCTTCCTCTAGGAGTGAATGCTTGTTGTCCTCGACCTCCTCTAGTGGTGTTTCTACCACCTCTTCCTCTAAAACCTGTATTCCAAGAACCTCTGCCTTGAAATCGCTGAAATCCTCCTCGTGTTTGTTGACTTCTTCCTCGAGTGGTGTATCCACTTGTTGAAGTCTTCCCTTGCTCATATTTGTCTTTGAGAGACAATTTTGCTTGTAAGGCATGCTCAATTGCCTTATCTCCATTTCTTTTTACAATCTTCTGCTCATGAGCTTGCAAAGAACTCATAAGTTCATCCACTGTTAACTTGTCCACTTCTTTGGATTCTTCAATAGCAACAACAACAAAATCAAATTTTGGATCTAGGGATCTCAAAATTTTCTCTGTAATTCGAGCATCTGAAAGGGCTTCTCCATTTCTTCTCATCTGATTGACTATCACCATAATTCTTGTGTGATAATCAGAAATGGATTCTGAGGACTTCATTTGTAACAATTCAAATTCACCTCGCAAAGATTGGAGACGAATCTTCTTTATTCTGTCAGCACCTTTGTATTTTTGTTGAAGAGCCTCCCATATTTCTTTTGATGTTTCTGCGGAAGCAATGATTTCAAATGTCGCTTCATCAAGACCTTGATAAATGATGGTCTTTGCTTTGTTGTCTTTCTTTCTATTGGCTTTGAGGACTTGCTTCTGTACCTCTGGTAAAGCATCTTCTGATTCTTTGGACTCTGGTTCATCATAACCATATTGCACAATGTCTATACACTCTTGTGAACCAAGGAATGCCTTCAATCTGATGCACCAACTATCATAGTTGTCTTTGGTTAGCTTCGGGATGAGTGTTTGTGCATTTTCTGTAGTCATTTTGCTCTTTAAATGACTATATCACCTTTTTGGGAGTTGAATTTGGCAAAACCGACACCGTAGATGGATCCGGAATGGTCCAAATAGTAGGGAACCGGTCTGACTTTGTAGAAAACGGGTCAAAAATGAGGTGAACCGGTCCAAAAACCAATTCGGGTGGTTTGCTGGGTTGAACCGGGAATATTCCAAGGAATATTCTTTTTTTGACTTTGACTTTAGAATATGGCTCGGAGCTTGGCTTGGCTCCGGAATATGGCTTGGAGCTCGGCTCGGCTTCAAATATGGCTCGCGGCTTGGCTCGTGGCTCGGCTCGAGGCTCGGCTCGGCGCGGCTCAAATATGGCGCGCGTGTGGCTCACTCGTCTTCTTCCTCGGGGCGCGTGGGCTACAGTGCTGAAACTTCAGACGGAGAGTGTGGTCCACCCCGTGCTCCGATTGACCTGATTTTTGCACCGTTGAGTTCGTATGGATGAGCTCTACACTTTGGAATGATCAAAACTTGTTTTTGACAACTTTGAAAATTCGGATATTTCCCAAAAATACCTCTGTTTTCTGACGAACAGGGCTCTGATACCAATTGTTGGTGGGAGAAACCACTTGTGGTGGCTTTGAAACACTCAGATGGGATAAAACACACTCTTTTATTTCAAGAACAAAGCTTACAATTACATAAACAAAAGCTTACAACAACCTCTCTCTTTTTCTCTCTTACTCTCTAGTGTTTCTCTCAATCTCTCCAAACAAAATTGTATAAACTTAGCTATCTATTTATACACGAAATCAAAACAAGAAAATTCAACTTTCAAGTGTGAAGGCGGTTTGTGACCGACGGTGTGAAAGCGGCCGGCGGCTGGCGGCTGGTCGGTTGGTGGCTGGGCGGTGACAGCTGGTGACTGCCTTCCTTGACCTTCTGGTGGATTGAGTTTACTTCAACACATCAGCCATGCTTCTGAATTTAACCTCTGAACTAGACAGTACAACCATCTGTTGTTTCTTGCTTCTCCAAGTAACTAGATTACCTTCCATGAAAGTGAAACATTCAATTTATCAGTAGTACTCCCAACCCCGTCAGCATCCATGTACCCATTGATGTTTTCATGACTATGTTTTTTTAATATGAGTCGTTTTTCAAGACAAGACTTCAAGTATTGAAGAATTCAAAGCACGAATTTTTCCAATTGTTAGAAACATGTGATCAATTTTTAGCTAAATGATATTGCTCAGCCATTTAGCTAAAATCTTGACATTCATTTTAGTAGTCGAACCTCATTCTAAAATCTTCCACGTAAATCAACCACTACTTCATGCACAAAATGCTGTCGTATATTTTTGACCTTGTGATCATTCGACAAGATCAAACTTCGAAGGAGGATTGTCGAGCACAAATAATCTTTAACACAATATTATATTTTGCAAGTCGAAGGATATGAGAACATTACGCATCAAAACCCTCTATTTTTCTCTTAATTTTGCTTGACCACAGCACTGGATCAACATTTTCAGTAACGAGTCTTGCTGTTGAGTTTTCTCTTTCAACCATCGTTCAGAGTTTTCTCCTACAACAATATCTCACCAGCAGGAAGTGATTAATCATTCAACGGATAATCTGCAATACGACTTGAGGATCTTCTCTTGCTTTTTCTCTATAGCCTTTTCTTCTTTATATCGATTTTCATTAGGATCAACATTTAGTACTTGTGTTTCCATAACACGATAAATTATGGTCAATCTCAAAGGTAATACTAGTCTAAGTTCCTTTCTGATTCATCTGCTCCATCTTCGTAAAATCACTCATCTGACTTTTGAAGATTATAGGGATCCCATGCCTCTGTAACTCAGTCACAAAGCTCTGGTATTTCTTGTTACCGAGTTAAGCCGAGATGCAACACAGGAAGGGGGGAAGGGTGATTATACTCTAAAGGCTCAAAACCAGTTCAAATCCATTACGACCTAAGAAAGCACATATGAGAACAAAGAATCAGTGAAAGAAAAGAGCATGTTTTAAAACAAAGACTTTCCTCGTAACAAACTTTTTCTTCGACGTCCTGTTAAATAGAGTTATAGAAACAAATGACGACAAACACAAACAAGCAAAGCAATTTCCGCATTAGTGGAAAAAGGGTGTGACATGATGTGTCAAGCAAGTGACCATCACACCACAATCAATGGCAGGAAAAAAGCATAAAACATTGACCATATTAGTTGATAGCCTGATCTTATCACGGGGCCCTAACTGATCGCCCCATAGTAGTGTCCTTCATGAACCCAACACCAATTTTTAAGGTTTTTGTTTTTAATATTTTATGAAAAAGCATATATAGTTCTTAGTTATTGCAATCAATTAAAGTTATTTCAAACTACATTTGACTTGAAAAAAATATTATTTTTTATGCCTTTTTAAATCCAACATAGTTTGAACCCGTGTAGATACATAGCATAAATTCTTAGGCAAAGACAATCAGTGAGGGCGTGGATAGAACAGATATTTTGGGAAATAAATGGGGATCGGGCTTCATAAATCAGAAACAAGAAGGGGTAAAACACTTCTCTATTGGGAAATACTAGTTATTTATCCGGTACATCATCAAGGGTCATATATTTTTTTCCTACAAAAAAAGTTGAAAACACAAATTTTTTTCAACGTATTTTTGCAGTAAAAAAATATAAGTGAAAATGAAAAAAATATATATAAGTAAATAATTAAATCAATAGAAGATAAAATCAGAAAAAAAATTCAATTCTATAAATTATTTAAAATTTTAAAAATACAGTAATCAAATCTTAAAAAATAAACTGAATGGTAGTGTAAAATGCTGCAAGTACGTACACAAAAATCAAGGAATAAAAGTTAAATTTTGTCACACCACTTTTAATTAAGCCATATGCAGGGAGGTTTATATATCCTGCCATGCCAATTGAAACAAATCAAGAAAACTGGTTTTTCACCTCCTTGAATTACCTACACATGCCACCCGAAGATGACAGGGTGGCTCACTTATTAAATGTGCTAGTAACTTTTTCTTTTATTTTTTTAATTAAATTATTAAATACATAAATATCCCGAAACATCAACATGAAATAACTAATATGCCCTTAAAATCAATCCTAAGAATTTTTTACTTTAAGAGTAATAAAGTAATTAAACTATACGTAGCAAAAGAAATTGTGGGAAAAACCTCTGGGCTATATTTTTTTTTAATGTTAATCATGTAACTATTTAAAAAATATAAACAAATTGACGTACCTCAAGAAAAAAAACTAAAATAATAAGTATATCTTATGAAAAGAGTTTTTTACTCTTTAGGACCAATTCTTTGTTCTTTCGGTGAAGCGCAAAATCATAATTTATCTATATAAAGGTTAGTGTACGGTTAATATAATATAATATATAATTAATGGTGCCAACTATGGATTGGCGTTGTTTGGCTGATGATGCCCCAGCTGCCTCCCATCTAGCCAATCAATTAGTTGGAGTGTTAAGGGACAGTACGGCAGACATGGGAAACTTCCGAAAGTATTTGGGTCGCCACTATCTTCGAAAGACATCAAGGTGGTCTCTGGTATCGTAGTTAAAATTGTATTTTTAAAATGTTTTAAATTCTTTTTATTTAAAATTAATTTTATTATATTTTTAAATTTTTTTAATATATTGATGCCAAAAATAATTTTTAAAATTAAACTTCTTTTTTATTTTGATATATTTCCAAATATAGAAAACTTTAAACTATAATTATTAATACATTCTTAAATATCCTCGTAAATATATCAGTGTTGGCCAAAATCGGTACATGCATTCATCTAGCATGTCGTGGGGGGTCTAAAATCTCTTAATTAAACTAATCAAATTATAGAAGATGTGTTAATTTGATGTTCTCCAAATGACATGGGATTAATTGGTTGGTCAAAAATACAAGGGGTTAATCGGGTCTTAGTGAAAGAAAATGGAACTTATCCAATGATCAATTGCAAGTCTGTTGGGAGAACATGGAACAGGCATCTACCTTTTGAGGGATCTGATATTTCAATCAAAGTAGAGATTGTGCTAGATCATTAGTCCTATAGCAAGACTAATTCCTTTGTCGATCAGATGATTGCAATCACCAGAAATCCTTCATATGGATACAAATATGCAATGATAACATATAAAGGCTGTAACGATTATTTTAACTATAATATTGCGGCACATACGTATTGCTTTTCAATAGTACCCTCTGACAAGCAAAAAGACTAGAACCAAACCTAATTTCGAGCCTCTAAGGCCAACATGGGAGGAAGACTAGCAATGGCCTCTCCATTGCCAAACAAGCGCTTCCAATAACTAGTAACTAGCCCATACACTCTAACTCTCGTGGCAGATATAGACAACAACTTGCCCTTCCCCAACTTCTAAAGTTTCTTGCCAATCTTTATCTTTAACCTACACAATCTGATCCTCAAAAAAGATGGCCTTCTTCTAGGAGAATCTGCTTGTTGTAGTGCCTTGTAGATCAAGAACTGTGCTCTTCTATGCATTACCTCTTCTGGGTCTTCGTTATCCAATTTTGAGTAGCCATATGATGATCTTCTCTCTAGAGTACTCATTCTTTGTAAGGAAAAGCAATATAATTTTCGCACAAGTTGAAGTAAGATACGCTAGAGGAGAAGTATATTTATAGTGTGTAGAAAAGAATTGGTAATTGGAGTAGTATGTTCCTATGTGGGGCAAGCTGGATGTGGTCATACGGTGATGAAGCGGTGCATGTGCACTCATGCCTGGTATAAAAATCATGGGAAAGTTGGCCCGTTGAGTTGGCCTTACATCACGGTTTGAAGACCACTACTGCCGACAAGTTTTCAATGCAGGCTGCTGCCAAAATTAATAATGGTTCAGGCCAGCATGAACAATATTGTAGCCAACAGAAGCAAGTGATGAGTAATTAACGAAATTGAGGATTGATGTATTGTATTTGAGGATGGAAACTAGGGGACTATCATACATGGATTAAGTGATGTAATCTATTGATGTATGGATAAGATTGTTGAAGGGGAAAAGGTGATGGCTAACTAAGCAAGCAGGATTACATCATTTTGATAGGCATGTGGCTGATTTAATGTGCTGGAGAGATCATAAATACATGGATAAACTAGCAGGGGACAGTTAATCTCCCGTAATCATGATCTTTTTACAATGAATATGATCCTCTATTCAGACCCTTCATTTTATGAGGTTCCAGGTTTGTTTAATAACACAGTGAAATGTAGTTAATATTATGTTTTTTAACGGCTATAATTTTAGAAGTGTTCGATTAATTAACAGATTACATGTGTTGTACTAAAAAATGGTTTAATGTGAAACACACTTCGTTATTTCATGATGGACTGTGCATTCACAAGTTATGGTGGAATATCTATAAATTGGAATGCATCATAAATATTAATCTTGATAAGCACAACAATTCATTTTCTAAATTTCATGCATTTAAACTATTGAACCAAACCAGAATTATTGGCATTTATATATTGAAATGAATAGGACATTATTCACAGACCGGCTGAGCATGAAACGGTGCTTGATATCACACAATTTTTATTTTATATCTTGAGCTCTAAAGTCAAAAAAGCAGAAACATGCCTGCCTTGCATAGAATACGTCAAATTTCCACCGGCCTGAAGCATCTTTGACAGACAGACTAAAATAAAATTTCGTGTCGACCATGCTGCAGTGACTGAGGGGACAAAACCACGCCCAAAACTGTTGGCTTTTCAATTTCTGGCATGTTTGGTACACTTGCCGACTGCAGCTGCGTCTCTTTGTCACTATAGTTTTATTACTAGATTTGGTGCACGCGATTTGCTGTAGGGCTGGATTTTTGTTCACTCAACAAATAATATTTAGGAGCTTAAATGGGGTGAAAAAATAATATATAAAAACCAGTTATGATAAACTTGTAATTATGATAATCAATTTAAGCTAACCAGAAATATTATGTTAAATTAATAGTTTAGAATATGAGATTTGAATAACTAAATAAAAAGATATAGAGAATTATAAAATTCTTTATTTAAAAAGATAAATTGTGACTTGAGTTATTAGACTAGAAACATTAATAAATTTAATTCTCAATCAATTAAGAGTTGATAGATGAAATTGAAAAAATTATTTATATAAAAATTTTTAAAAATATGATAATTAAAAAAATAAGAATCAAAATTAAACTATAAGATAGATTTTATATTTAATTGAAGGGTGACATTAAAGGAAAAAAATCAATGTCATAAAAGGACAAAAAAATGTTAAAAGAATGGAGATTAAAATTGACATAAAAAACATTGTTGTATGTTGTGATGAAAAAGTGAAATTGAAAAGAATAATTATTTTAACAAAAAAAACTAAGAAAAAAATATTAAAACAATAAGGAAGAAATTGAAAAATAAAACCATTAATTTAAATCGAAGTATCACACATGTGTGGCGTTATAGCAATTGCCCACCACCTTCATAAGATATGAGTCTCTATCTTGGCAAATATGAAGAGAAAATGAATTCTTGTCTTTTATTAGTAAAACAAATAGAATAGGAGTCGCTACTTAGTATGTTGGTTATTAGGAACCCTAACTGGTCTCGGAGGTCGAGTATGGAGACTTGTTACATAAAGAAAAGTGTATTATCATCCCAAATATGTCATACATAAGGTAAGTTGTATTGTTTTATTATCTGATGAAAAATAAGGTCTTGTCGTGTTTTCTAATTTTTTTATTTGTTTATGTTTTAAGAAAAGTCCTCATAGGTAAAGAAGTTTTTATTTTATCAAGTAAAAACCTAAATGTGCTCACATCAAATTAAAAAACTATCTTTTTAATATTAAAAGTATATTTTACGTATAAATTAGTAATCCCAGATATTAAAAGAAAATAAAATATTTTTTTGGTTTTTTTTAAATATTAGCCTAGTTCTCATGGCTCCAATAAACTTGTTATTAAAGCCAAAATACATGCTAAAATATATTTTTTAATTTTTATGTTTTTTTATAAGTAAAAATGATGTACCTTTTTTTTTTACCTTGTAGAGACTTAGCTGTATACATGAAAACAAAATATTTTTGTTTTATAATTTTTTTTGTAATGTTTTGATGAAAATCAGGTATTTTAATACCATATTTGTATCTTTATTGTATAAAAATACAAACCAATATTAAGCAAAACTCCATAAAAAAATATGTAGAAAAATCACAAATTTTTTCAAAAATATTTTTTGAAAATTTTTCTGACTGGGCCATCCAAAAAAAATTGGGCCGAATCCCACTACTACATGAACAGTTTGTTTATGTATGAATAGGTGGTGTGAATTAAATTCGTGCTTACTATTCATGCAGGGAATAGCTGGGATGAAGATGAAGAAGAAGAATAAGAAATGGAGAGGAAAGCTAACCTGTGGTGGTTATGACTATGGCGGAGGATGACGTGGTGCAAGTTATGGTGGCTACAACAGGAAGAAAGAAGAAGAAGAAAATTTATAAAGGAAGAGGATTGGCGGTTGTTGTGACCAGACGATGGCTATGTTGGCTTTGTGTGGTGGAGATGGTGGCTAAAAAGTTAATGGTGATGACAATGATGGCCTGGACAGTGAAGCGAAAGTGTGTGTGAAGAGACGAATAGCGAAAAAGAAAAAATTCTAGGATGACGAATGGTTTTTTTCTGTCTTTAGACCTAAATTTCTTCACCCCTTGAGCATGAAGATAAACTCTATTTATAAGCGGTGGAAGAGGAAACCTTTTCTCTTTTGGTGTAAAATATCAACGTTTGTTTCAACCTAAAAGCATCCCAATCATTGGCTCGAGTGAACTGTCAGTTTTTAAAGAAAAATGGTTGGTTGAGTTGGCTACTTTGGGCAATTCCACCATCTATGAAGCCTTCATCAACTTGAACGGATTACGCTAACATGTATTCAAGTATCACAAGAATGTTTTCATATACTTTTCATCCAATTTGTTAAAGAAATGAAATGCCAAATGTCTTGGGAACGTGGCCACCTAACCAGCCTTGTTGGTTGGAGAAAAAGATGAATAGTAACTTCTGATTTAATCTTTCAATTTGTGATTTATTTCTATTAGCACCCCTAAATAGCTTTAAACTTTTAATTTTTTTTAATTTTACCTATGAAGAGCTTCAGTTTAAATCCTAGATTTCGATGCATTTTTCCTTGTTTCTTGGTTTTGGATTTATATAATTTGACTTTGAATTGATTAATAAACTTCTATTTTTTTTTAATTTACCCCTAATTTGGTCAATTTCAACCCTTTTATTTATGTGTATTTTTTAATTTGGTTCTTATTTTTGGATTTCTTCAATCAAGTCCTAATTGGCCATCAAACTTCAATATCTACGCGGCCAAACCCCTGATTTGACCAAATCACCTCTCAAAAATTATACTTTGATTCAAGAACTTTAATTTCTTCCAATTAAAGTCTAAATTAATTTAAAAATTAATTTTTCTTGTAATAAAACCATATATAAATTCAATTAAACCTTTAATAAAATTTAATTGAGTCCATAAATATCTGATTTTAGAATTTTTTCCCCCAAATTGAATTTTTCTTTATTAATGGGGCCCTTCATCTATAAAATATATTGTCAAATTTTAATTTTTGAAGCCTCCTCAACCAACTTTTAGTCATTTTTTGAGCACTCTGACATCCTCTTCTCATTGTTATTATTTTTTAATTTTTTTTGTTTTTAGTTTGAATATTTGTTTTTGGAAGAGAAAAAGTGAACATGAGAAATAACCAAAAAATAGGTTATGAAATGTGTCATACATGTACGGCTTCATGGCAATCGTCCTCTACACTCAATATGTGGGTGTATCTGGAAAATATTGGAGAGACAAGGAGTTCTTGTCTTTTTATCAGTGCAAAATAAAATGGGAGTTACCACCTAGTATTTCAGTCACTAGAAACCCTAACTAGTCTCAAAGATCGGGTACGAAGACTGATTGCATAAAGAAAAGGTATTAGCACCCCAAATACACCCTATCTAAAATAAGTTGTATTGTTTTGTTGTCTGATAGAAACTAAGATCTTGTCATGTGTTTTTAATTTCTGGTCTGTCCACAGTTTAAGAAAAGTCTTCCTTGATAAAAAGATCTTTATCTTATCGAATGAAACTTAACCGTCCTAATATCAATAAAAGAACTACCTTTCCAATATCAGGAATATGTTTTACATATAAGTTTGTAATCCTTGATATTAAAAAAAAACAAAATAATTTTTTAAATTATTGAAATATTGACCAAGTTCTCATGACTTTAATAAACTAGTTATTAAGGCTAAAAAATGTGTGCTAAAATATTTTTAAAAAATTTTTTTCTTGTTGTATCAAAATATGATGTAAATTTGTTTCTAAGAGACTTAACTGTATATATAAAAATGAAAAAAATTTAAAATTTTTTTGATGAAAATCAGGTATTTTAATATGGGATTTATATTTTTACGATATAAAAATACAAACCAAAATTAAGCAAAACTTAGTAAAAAATGCACAGGAAAATCACAATTTTTATATATATATATAAAATATATACTGGAAAATTTTTTTGAGTGGACCGGACCCGACCCATTCATTTTGGGCTGGGCCGGACTGAACAATGGAGCACTTTCCAATGTTCACGCAGAACAGTGGAGAGCGATCGGAGAAGAAGCGAGAGAAGGAAACTAACCAGGTGGTGCTGGTGGCTCGCTATGCTGGTTGCGGTGGCGTTGTTGGCGTGGTGGACGGCTGTGGTGGCTGACGATGGTTTTCTTCTCCTCTGCTTCGTTGCTTCTTCTTGCTTTGTTTCTGTTTTTTGAGTGTTTCTTCTTCTGTTTCTCATGGTGCAGGGGCTGTTACCAATGACGAGGAGGACGGTGGCAGCTGTTGTTGGCGACGGTGCTTCCAACGGTGAAGAGAGAGAGAGGCCGGAGAGAGAGGTTACTGTTCTTTTTTATTTCCTCTGTTATCTTTTTTTTTTTGTCTGTCCCCTGTATTCTGTTCCTTTTCCCTTTCTTCTATCGCTAGCTCTAATCTTCCACTCTTTCTCTCCCTGATTCTGTTGGCGGTTGCTCCTGGTGCTGCTGCTGAAGAAACAGCGGTGGTGCCCAGGAACTAAGGATGGTTCTTCTTCTTCTCTGTGCAGAGACTACAGTCTCTATTTTCTATTCCTCTCTCCCTTCTCTCGTCTTGCTTCACTCTCTGTCACTGCTTTTCGTCTATTTTTAGATGATGGTGCTGTCGATAGTGGCTGGAAGGAGCGATGAAGGCGCTGGTGGAGGTGCAACGTTGGCTCTTCACCTCCCTCTTCTGTCTTGCTCCTTCACCCTCCTTCCCCTCTTCTCTTCCTTTTACTTCTGTTTTGTCCGAGCTCCTCTCCTCTCAAATAAACTCCCCTTGTTTCTCTCCAAACAATTCTCTAACTCTCTCTCTCGGTTTCTTTTAACTCTCAAAACACCCGACCCTCTTTCTTCTTATTTTTTGTTTCTTTTCCTCCTCCCCACCTCTCATCTTCTTCCCTCTCTGTCACTGCCCTTCTCTCTTTCTCTAAAATTTTGCCCCTCCTCTCATTTTCTGGTTTCCCCCTGTATTTATAGGCAGTCGGGGGAAAGTTTCACCATATCCTGTTCAAGTGCAGGGCATGGTGGCGTGGATGGCTCCTGTATTGCATGGCATGGGTTGTATTAATGGTCGCAGGGTGAGGATGGCTTGTGTCTGGGTTTTTTGGGCGAGTGGGAAGAGAAAGAGGATAGCGGGAGAAAAATTTAAAATCTTCTTCTCCCCTGTCTCTGCATTTGCAGGGGAGAAGATGCTGCACTGTGTCGTTCAAAACGGCACCGTGCAGTATTTTGTTTTGAAGAAAAAGGGAAAAACAAATTGGGAGTGACCAAAAATAGGTTATGACAACATGAAAATTAAAAACTACTAAAATATTTAAAAAAGAGTCAAAGAAAAAATTATAAAATTCAAAAAAATAAGGATTACATGAAAAAATATAATATTTGATAAATTGAGATTAAAGAAAAAAATTAAAAACAAATAATTTTTTTAAAAAATATATATAAAAATTAAAAAAATATATTGAATTTGAAATGTAGACAACTAAAAGAATAAAACACGGCTATCAACTAGGATATGTGCTGTATTAATAGGAAAAGGAGACAATAATACTTTCAATGGTATAGTAAAATAATATCTTTAAATATTGGGAGACATTATATATATCGCTTGAAGTGCATTGACACCTTTTACCTGGTGCTCAAAGATCACAACCATCTTTCACACATCTTCAAGTATGCCACACGCATGGTCACCTATTATTTCTTAACCAAATATATGTCTGTATCGCCTTTAAAATGGAACAAAATATAATATTAAGGTATTGTTTATTTGCTAAAAAGTAATTTTATTTTAAAAAATAAATTTTAGAAACGTGAATTACTTTATAATATTTAATAGTGTAATAAAAATAAATTGAAAAATATTTCGCAGTGCTTGGTTATATTGTAGAAAATAAACTAGAAAATAACTTATTAATATTTTATTTTTTTAAGTTTATTAAAATAATGAAGAACAAATCTTACAAATTAAAAAGTTGAATGATAATGAAATTGAAAAAAACTATAATTTCATAAATTATCTCAAATAAAATAAATAATAATCAAAATAATAGAGATCAAATCTAAAAAGATGAAAAAATTAAAATAATAATAATTAACATATCATAAATTATTTTAAATAAAATAAGTAATAATCAAAAGAACGAGGACCAAATTTGATAGATAAAAAATTTTAATAAAAAAAATGATAGGGGAAAAGAAAATAATAATTATAAGAATGAGAACCAAAGTTAATATAAAAATTAAACTTTAAGAGATGAAATTAAAAAATAAATATTCAAAATAAAATATATATAGTAATAAAAAATTTGAGAACCAAAGTTGATATAATTATCAAATAATATGATATTTTAAATTTTTTTATAATTTTTAGAAATTGTTTTTCATTTAAATTTTTCAGGAAAATATTTTTTCAGAAACCAAGCTAAATTTTTTTAATTAAAAAATATTTTTCGTTGATTAACTTTTTCAATAACAAACAATTTTTAAAAAAATTATTAAAAAAAATGAATTTAAGGAAATAAACATAACCCATGCTTCTCTGAAGTCTTCCGTGAGTAATAGCTATAGAAACACAATCAAGAACACCATAAACAGCAACATTAGCCAATCTAGTCCTTTCAGTCAAAGAAACCCCCAATCTATCAAAGTAGGTTTCTTATCAGGAGCAGTGTTTGTGTGTGTGTATGAAAATCAATAATTGGTTATTGATTATGAGACCATTTAGCTAGGTTTCTTCATCTTCAAGAATCTCTCAAAAGCATAAAATCAAGCATCCAATCAGATTCTTCTTTAAGTGAAGAAGAAATCAACCTTAATACTTCTTTCGAAAGACCTTTACGAATTGAAAACGAATCAATGTTCATGACGATGAATTAACATGTATTATTTTTATCTAGATTATTATTTAAAATAACTAGAGGCCGTGTGATCACTATTATGTTTGTCAACTTTATGGGTTTTTTTAAAAAAAATTTAGCTAAATACAAAATTACTTCCAAGGTAACTTTCTCATTACAAAAATTTCATTATAAAAAACCCAAAATACCCCTGAGCTTAGGCTTAATTTTTTTTAAGGGGATTTGTATGGTTCATTGTTCATTTGAATTGTTTATTATTATTATTATTATATTTGAGCAAATACTAAAGTGCTAATAGCCAAAAAAAATCATTTATGAAAATGCAAAAACAACTCTTGATTCCAAGTTCAATTTTATCGATGTCATAATTAATTTACTATACAATCAAGATAAAAAAACATATAAGTTCTTAAATTAAACTAGTTTATTATTTTTAGGTGAAAATTAAAATTCATTACCCTATTTTAGTAAACACTGCCAGTGAATATGGGCCTAATGTTTTCCTAAGAGTTTTCAATTATTATGTTGTTTTATTTTTGTTATAACCTAATTTTGACCCTTCGCCTTTTAATTTAATTTTTATAGGATTTAAAATAAAAAATTAAAAGATCAGAGATTTATTTTAATGAAAAGTGTGATTTGTCAACTTTTTTGAAAATTAAGGACTACAATGTGCTTTTGTCATTCTATTTTTATCTTCGAGATAATCCTAATCTTTAAGATAATAATAGTTATCTGTTTTCAAATTTGTTTTTTTAATCAAATTCAAACTTCAAATAAGAGAATCAGTTTGATTGAAATTTAGTTTCTCACATACAAAGGGACTTTAACACTATAAATACAGATCTCAGAGGAAAAAGAAAAAAAACAAAGAAGAACCCGAGAACAGAGAATTAACCTAGAAAAACAGAGTAAAAGAAAGAAGAGGAGGAGGGAGGATGATTAGAAAGAAACCCTAAAAAAAAAAATATTTAAGAGGAGGTTATTACTAGAAACCTTAAAAGAGAGAAACATAAAAAAGAAGGGGGCGACGAACCCTATACTAGCCGCCGCCCCCCTCAATCCTTTTTCTTCAAAGTCTCCCTCGACTTCGCCTTCAGCAGCCACATGCCTAGGTAAGTTTTCTTCTTTTCTTACTAAAATAATTAATTGGTTACTGTGTTTGCCAAGGGTGTGCTTGGAAAAAGAGGGCAGAAAAGAGGACTAGATGGACACCAAGAGAAAAAAAGAGGAAGAGAAAATAGCATCAACAGGCCGGCCCTCCATTATCATTATCATCTTCAATTGTAGCACCAGGTAAGTTGCTCTTTCCCTCCTTACAATTTAATTACATGCTTCCTGTAGCAGACGTGCAGAAGCAGTTCACGCATGCCTGCTGGTAAAAATTAAAAAAAACAATGGCTAGTCGAGTCAAGCTTGTGACCCTGCTAGGTCTGTTGGGTCTAGCCTAGTTCTATGGGCTGAGCTGGGTCCAACCCAAAAAAATAAAAATAAAAATAAAAAATATATATGCATGAATAAAAATAGTATACATTTATTGATTTATTCATTGGTGCCAAAGTTAGGAATAAAAATACTGATTTAAATTTATATTATTTTTATTCATTGTATTTTATTTTATTTAGCTAGAAAAAGAAAAAAATATGTGCACATGTAAAAATAAATTTACTTTTATTTATTTATTCACTGGCACTAGAGTAGGGAATAAAATTTATTTTATTGCTATGTAATATTTACCAACGCCAGAGTTGGAGATATTCGTAGTTGAATATTCATCGATGTCAAAGTTAGGAATATTACAAGCAAATTATCATAGCGTAAACTAATAAACATTTAGCAATTTAAGACAAAACAAGCAATGCAGTCTGCCTTAGATAGAACATTTAAGAGGTGATAATATCTTTCATTTTACGTAACCAGTTCCATACCAATGAATCTCTACTTACCAGTTAGGATTCCTAGTGATCATAATACTAGGTGACGATTCTTTAAAACAAGACCATCCCCCCATCAAAGAATAGAAAGTTAGAAATCCATTCTTTTCTTGAATTTAATTTTTTAAAGCCGCCGTGATGTCTGGGTGTGACAATTTTGATAATGCATCTTATAGATAAGTGGCTCAAAAGATTTTATTTTTAAATTTTTAAATTCATGATCTTAGAATTTGATCTATTTAAAATAAAATTTTAAATTCATGTTCTTAAAATTTGATCTACTCATACTTCTTATATTTTCCAAATAAATGTCTTACCCTAAGCCAATAAATAGATTTGACATGTTTCCTTGAATATTTCCTAATGAATTTAGTCCTTTGGACATGTATCGACATGTTTCTTCGTCAAGTTTCTACCCTTGCAGGCTTTCAAGAAAAAAAAAAGGTTAAATATTTGCTAGATTTTGAATTTGCTTGATAAATGATAATATCATGTACTTCAGGTAGTGCCAAAAGAATATGGATAATTACAAGACATAAATATATTTTCTTGACTTTGAAAAAATATGATTAGAAGTATATTTAATAATTAAGTTATAGATCAGATTAATTGATCTAAGTTAACTCGAATTTGACCCGATCAACCAAAAAAATTAACTTGGCAAAAAAAGATATATTTGATGGCCAGTTCTTTTCAGCTTTTCGTTGATGGCATCATAGGAAGGAAGAGCTCCAAAATTAGAATGAAGGGAAAAACCTGTTAAGGTTCCCCACCTAAATCATGGGAGCGGATGTGACTCATCCTTGCCCACTAGACGATATCAGTCCATCTACTGCTACTGTACGTTGGTAGCATGAACCGGCATATATGTACGTCTCAAGAATGAGGTCGCAAACACATCGACAAGAAATCATCTAGGACCTTGGTGCAATGGTGAAAGGATTATTAGATGAATTTTACTAGGAATTGAATGAACTTCCAGAAAGAATAATATTCTTTAGGAGCGGAGTAAGCGAAACCCAACTGTATAAGGTCCTCAAGGAGGAGTTGCAGGTCATTAGTGAAACTTGTTCTAGATTCCCTAGTTATAGACCTCCCATTTCTTTTGCAGTAGTTCAGAAGAGACCTCACGCAAGGTTCTTTCCTTGTGAGACTGATCCATCTTTGACTAAGGACCAATTTTTTGATGAAAATATACCACCTGGGACTGTTGTGGGCATTGATTACCTGGGACTGTTGTTAACAAGAGAAGCAAAACCATGCATCCATCAACACAGATAATCAAAACAATCTCATTTTAATAAAAGAAAACAAACCCTTGTAGAAATAAACAGAGAGGAGATAGGGCTTACCCGACTTGCAGTTCTGCAGTTCTAAGAAATCTATATATTAAAAAAAAATAACCAGGTTTTAGCCAAACTTACCTAGATCGATTGAGTTTCGAGTTAACCTATTAAGTCAATCAGATTTTGTTAAGTCAATTTCCAGCGAGTTTTTACTTAGATCTATATCGATTCGAGGGCCGGGTCGGTTTACCAAGCTTGTCTAAGTTTCAAAACTATGACTAAAAACATTTTATAAGGTGGCTTTTCGTTTATTTGTGGTATTGATATATAAAGGGATTTTTTCTTTGTATTTATATTTATATTTCTCATATTAGTATGTGAAAATTATAAAAATAAATATTAAAAAAATATTAATTTGATTTTTTTATTCTAAATATATTTTTAAAACACAATTCCAAGCACAAAATTATACATAAAATTGATGTGATTTGTAACCACAAATCAAAATGGCAAACTCCAAATTCAACCTTTTTTCACCTGACAAGGCCTTCCTCATAACATTAGTTTTTGAGACTAAGAAGAAATTAAGAGTTTCAAGCACTAGGAATCAATCTACCACATAAAAACGTGAGGCACTGGGCAGGACTGGCCTTGAGCACATAAAACAGTGAGGGATCGATTAGGCTCCGTGATAAAAAAAAGAGTTATATATATATATGTTTATTTCGAAATTCGAATTGATGCTACAATATTTTTCATTTGCATGTACCCTTCAAAGTTTACCTGCCTCACTTGTGGCTTGTAGATCTGGTGTTATCATACTTCCATGTCATGGATGAGATACAAATAATCGAGAGGAATTTCTCACTCATGCACATTTATTGTGATTTTAATTAAATAAGATATCAATGTAATCTTTTATTTTTGTTCAAGTTAATATTAGCAAGAAAAACTACACAACCTGAGTGATCTATCCACGAACAGAAGATGAAGTGGTGACAACAGTCAGCTCACTCTTGGACAGATAAACAACGGGGTGAATGTTTTCATGTTATACAACAAAACGATAATCACACACCGACCATCGGGTACCCCCAACAAGCCATATTGGCCTAGTCCAGCCCTTCATGATTAAGTTGAAATAAGGAGCCCAGAAATGCTAAAAAATATTCACATAAATTTTTATTATGGTATATAATAATTAATTAAATATTTTTAAATGTATAATTAAGACTAAACACAGATCGAATCGTACGGAAGAACAGATCTAACAGTATTGTTAAAAGAAAATTAAGAAGAAGGAGGTCTTCGTAAAGGTAAGAAAGATGAGGTCCATAATGCAACCTCAAAGTTACATTGAGGACCAAACAAAAAAAAAGAAACTCATAAAATGCGAACGTCCTTACAAGGACAAATTCCTCAATCTTTGCTTCCTCCGTCAAACAGTGTCATTGTCTTCCTTTGATTTTTCAACTGGGAGTCAAATGCTCCTGATCTCACTTTCCCTTTGAACTCTTCAGTCTTTCACTGCAAAATACACCGGCATCAAATTCTGGTAAGAAGCATTGATTCTTGTTTTTTTCGTTCTTTCAATGTTACTGTAATTAAGGGCTTCTATGAGTGGACAGTACCCTAGTTTAATACTGCTGTTTTAAGGATTCTTTGTCATTGCACTGTCTAGTTTACTGTTCTTGCTAGATTATTAGACCCTTTGGAGATCAAATTCAGTGGAAAGTTTTGAGCTTTATGGTTTGTTGTATTTGTAGTAGTAACAAAGGTTAGTGCTTTTTTGCTGGGTTTGCTGGTTTTAGTGGAAGTTTGGGGAATTTGGTGAGATTTGGGAAACGGGTCATAATGGATTTGCATTTGAAGAATTTGTTTGGTAGATTTCAAGAGCAATTTGGTTCTGGTCCTGGCCTTGGTCCCGGATCAAGTACATGTCTAATGAAGGTAGAGGGAGTTTCTCCTAATTTCATTAAGTCTATATATAAAGGTTCTGCTGCTCTTTATAGAACTGAACCGTGGAAAAGATTGCGTCCTTGGCATCTTTTTGGTATCCGAGTAGGGAAGGATTCGGATTGGTCTGGCAAGAAACAGCCTTTTCCCTGTGTTCAGTTCATAGGAGGTGATGGTGGGGATGTTGGGTTTTATATGTTTCGATCTGAAAGTGATGCTAAGAAGATGACTGGACCAAGAGAGACAATTCATGTTCCAAATGTTGAGCTTTTGAGGGTCTCGTATGAACCTGAGGCGTTTATGTTTCCTTCAAATAAGAGAATGATCAAGTCATTGTCATTGGAAGCATCGGGTACTGATAGGTTTCCTGTGATTGATGTTGCACGTTGTATGTCTTCTGGTGAGCTTCGGTTTAGGAATCCAACTCTTGAAGAGCTTAGGTTTGTGTATGCTTTCATGAGAGCTATTTCTCTTGTGCATCCACTACTCCAGGAAGATAAAGATGGTGCTCCAAAATGGTCAAGGATGATGTATTTTGAAACATTTATTGAGACTGTAGATGTTCAATGGCCTCCAGAAATGGCCAAGAGTCATGACCTTGTTGCAGTTACTGTCTTCCATCCTCCTGGTCAGGCATGCGAGGAAAAGGCTAGCTCAACAGCTAGCTCGACACCCACCAAGTATGCTGAACCACCAAGGGAGGAGGTCTTTGTTGATGTAAGAGTAAATTCAAATGGTGTCTTGAGGCAGTGTACATTTTGCGAGAAAGAAGTTCATGGAGACCATTCTCAATGTTGTGCGCAGTGTCGCGCTGTGGTCTACTGCAGTTCTCTGTGCCAGAAGCAGCACTGGAAGGAAACACACAAGAGCATGTGTGGTCTTTACAAGGCTATGATGGAAAGAGAAGAAGAGCTGGCCATGAAAATCTTTTTGTTCCCATGTTCAGCTGACCAGCCTTGTAAATGGCTTGAGTCATTGGGCATCCATCAAAAAGGCATGTGGAGAAGGAAGTGTGTTTGCTATGGTCACTGCCCTTTTGGTCTCCTTCCTGTCAAAGGTGGGCTTTGGGACTCATGGGGTGGGCTGGATGATGAGTACCCTCGTGATTCCCCTTTTCACAACCATGTAAGAGATGGAATATCAAGCCCAATCCTTCTTTCTGGTTGGTCAGAGTACTATAGTCTTCGGTCGCTGCCATTATCAAGCCCTGTTGCTGACATTCTCTCTCACCCATTTACAGTTTATTACATATTAACTGCTCTTAATATTAGTTCGAAGAACCTGTTACTCAAAGGGAAAGAGGTGATTCTTCACTACCTTGGTCCTGAAGGGGAGTTGGATTGGATGCCTGCATTTGCAGAGATTAGCCATTTGCTGAATGGATCAGGAAATATACATATTGTAATGGTGGGACCTGAAGTTCCAAATAACTTGTCAGGCACAACTTCAGGAATAAGTAGTAGAGTGAGGGTGAATCTTGTGAGAGGTAATTATCAGGATGAAGCCATCTATCTTCCTTCTCCGCATATCATTGTTGCATTGAACTGTGGATTGGAGAGCTATTCTGCTTGGGGAGGAGCACTTGAATTGATAAAATCTAGAGGTGTTCCAGCCTTCTTCACAGAGCATTCAGAAATTTTATGTGCGAATGCAAAGCAGGTTCTTCGCGGAGCTGGATTGCATATTACACATCCAGTGACACCAAATCCTTTCCGCTCTCCAGTCAAGACTCACAGTCTTTCAAACAATCTTCCTTCATATAGCAATGGTTTTGTGCTTGGGGTGAATACATGAAGAAGGGGCCATGTTTCTGCTGTTCATGGTGGTTGTCATTTACCTGATCATATTGCAGGTGTTGTGGTGATTGAGCGACTTGATTTAACCATTTCGAAGAACATTTTGTATATTTTTAATTGTTTCCTAATGTTTATCATTTAACTGTAATAAGCTGATTATCAGCATGGTATGCTACCGTGATCTTATTTCTTGTTGCAATCCATAGCGGGCATCAACAATTCCTGTCGAGATGGTTGCATGCAAAGTGTATAAACGTGCAATCATAAGAGAATTCTTTTCCACGGTAACTAAGCCAGCTAACGGTACTAAAATATCCGAGTTTTCTTCCTCTCTTCGAAGATGACTTGCTGAGTGAAAACTATTTCCTTTCTCATAGCGCTGCTGTCTAACATGTTTTTATGTATGTAGACGAAAGGATGTTAGAGAATGCTGTGATTTTCCTGAAAGCTGTTATTGTCGGTAATATTACCAGAGATTTTATTAGGATAATTTGACTGATCTTACATCTTCATAACCAGAAAACAATGGAGACAATTTTATAGCTGGTGGAGATTCGATAATGAAGTGATGTAGGCCTGGTGTTGTCGTAGTTGTAAGAGGTCAGTATCCGGGGTCAGTGAAATGGGGAAACCTGTAAATTTCTTTGTTCAACTCTTGCATAGAAAACCTCTGTATGCGTTCGATTTGCGGTCTAGTTAGCATGTATCTTGTCATCCTCGCATGCTTAGTAAGAGCCCTTTGGTTTGGGCTTCAAGTTCTCTGGGTTCGAAAGAACAACATTGAATGCACGCTTAATGATTGAAAATTGAAAATTGGTGGCATCTCATATTTTTTTCCATAAAAAAACCAAATTCTACCTTTTAACTGTTTCCTGAAACTTCACTCTGATCTCCAATATAACTTCCTGTTCTGTATTTCCTGCCGAAGTAAGTTCTTGTCCTGTATTTCCGTACTTATCAGGAACTGCTTTCCAGAAGTTGGATGACGTAGAGGAAAAACTGCAAATTATGTCCACAAAATTGAAGGTAAGTAAGCTATCTAAAAGTCATAGTAGAAAACGTTATGTCCACAACACCAATATTACTATGTTAGAATACCTCCTCGACTTGGACCTGTGACGGAGTTGACATCAACCCTAGCATTTCAAGCACCTGAGGAAGGCTTCGTAAGAGGGCCATTATTTGGAGACGTGGTAGGCATGATTGTTTCCATCCCAGCAGATTTTCCCAAAATGGTGGGATCCGTAAGGGGCCAGCCATCCACATGTGAGCTACAAGCTGTCAAAACTCAAAAAGCACCAGAAGCTCTAATTGGTGCGAGACACAATTCTTTATTTTGTTTTATCTTGGAAAAAGGAAATACTTGTAACAACTTGACCGAAACAGTTCAGTTCTGTTCATGGACATCTATGGCAACTATCAACTTGCTAGTTTTTGTTTTTTTCTTTAAATAAAGAAATTAACACGATATAGAAAAGGCATATACCATATTTTGAAAGCTATTTAGAAAAATAATACACCTTGATGACTCCTGTGAGACATCAACAGCTTGCATGTCACATGTGTTGCAAGCTTACAAGCTTACAAGCTTGCAAGCCACTCCAGTGGAATTAAAACCTTGGCCTCTATTTTTCGTACTTTTTTCTTTCCTTATTTCCCTTTCTATTCTCTTTCTCTACCATCATCGTTGCCCACCCCTCACTCTCTCCCCACAAAACATTGATATTGCCACCCTCTTGATATGACTCGTTAAATTATGTTATTTTTTTGAAATATGGTGTTTTATTTGTCGTATTTTTTTCTCTGTGATAATTGTTTTTTTTTAAAAAAAACTCATCAACTTGGGGCAACATTAACTATTAGTGGCAAAATTTGTCATTTCAGAACGAGACGGTATTTAGTGGCAGCGTTAACTATTAGTCTTTGCAGCTACCACCGCATAGTTTGACCATCCACCTTCCTTCTATCATACAAGGAAACCAAACCCTCAAGTAAAGTTCAGAAATTCCTAACCACCTGACCGTTTGGGAACACTAGTTCAACCCTTTTGGTTTGGAAACATGGATTGATCCGCGGCCTATAACAGTTGAACATGGTTGCTCCGCTGCCGCTCCAACTTCCTAAACAGGCACTTGGGTTTTTAAACTGTAGCCTTGGTTCATGAATGGATTATCCAACCACCAAACTTAGCTGAAGCAGATAAATGAACCTTGTCCTTATAGCCCACCAGAGGGCATCAATAATCTGAATATGTAGACATGGTGTTAAATAGGTCACAGATATTTTCACTGTACTTGTTTCAAAATTAAAACTTTAGATGTCTCTATAATCATAGCAAAATCAAAACTTGAATCATATTTACAAATATCAAGACCAATGAAACTAATTCAATATAGATGAATCACCTTTTAAAAAAATAGTGATAGGGAAATAATCAATAATTAATTATCTGTGGATGCAGATCAATAATTAATTATCTGTAGAAGCAGCCGGGGATAAAGGAAGGTTGTTTTTTTTTTTTTGATTTACGTGGGGTGTCCGGGCCAGCTTACGCGCACCACGACTAATCCCCACGGCCCACTGAATACCCTGCAAACCCAGTAGGCATGTAAGGCACCGCGGGGGTGACAGACGTGCACGTCAGGGCTCGAACCCAGGTGCAGTGGAAGGAGACAAGCCCCTTCCATCGCTAGGCCAAGCCCTAGAATGCGATAAAGGAAGGTTGTCCATCTGCACATCTTTTTTTTTTATATATAAGAAAATAATTATTGCAATTTTCCATGAATAAACCAAGATAATTAACATAGTTTTGTAACTTGTATAGTGTGTTTGGTCAGTCGCAACATTTCCATGGCATCCAACTATCCAAGAGGCACATGCAGGGGACAACAATGCTGTGTTTTAACTCCTACACACACACATGTATATTATCTTAACATAGTGGAATGTATATTAGTAACTAGATGACACCCAAAGTTAAGCATTATAGGATGATTAGTCACCACAAGTTGATTAATACCTCTATAACTAACTAGGTATACAGAATATTATATGTATATGGGCTAACTACTTTCCATTAGCATGACTTCACTGACAAGTTTCATATCAAAGCATAATAGATTTTGAATAATCATTAATAAAATATATATCATATCAAATAGAATTTAGTTTAATAGAAAGTGATTGCAAATTCAAGAATAAGTGAGTACTCAGAAAATAGAGAAATATATATAAGTATTCAAGAGATTAACTAGTTGTATTCATCATATAATCAACATACATATTTATTTATATTATATATATATATTAAAGATTATTCCACCCACCCAGAAAATATAGAACTAAAAAGAATATTAAATAAAAGACTCGAAAAATCTATTGAGAATCGTTAGGAGAATCTACAATAAATATACAAAATATACTCAAAGGCAACTCAAAACAACACAAGTAAAAGATTCTAATGTATAAAAGAAAATTAGATTTAGTCATTTGGGTTTTAGGAACTAAAATGACAATTATCCAAAACAAGGACCAAAACATAATTTTACCAAAACTGGACCAAATTGTAAATATATAACCATATTGAAATTTCACCCATAAACCATCCTCAATTCTTTTAAGAACAAATCAGGGACCGAACTATAATTTTTATAAAGTTTAGGGATTAAAATGTGAATTCTCAAATTGAAGGATCAAACCAAAAATATTTCAAATTAATTATCAAATTAAGATTCATCATCTTTAACCTCTTAATAACACTATCCATAATCTCAAAATACATTTACAGGTCAAATTGTAATTTTTTCAATGTTTAGAAATTAAACTGAAATTTTCATAAATCAAGGACCAAAATAAAATTTGGTCATCTTCAACCTTAAGACCTTTTGTCAAGACTATTCTATCAAAATTTTCCAGTAGGGTTAAAATAAATTTCTTAACTTATAAAATTAATTTAAACAAATCAACTCATAAATTTTTATTTTCAACAACATACTAATTACTCACCTAACATTAAACCCTTAATAATCATAAATCAATCTTAACAATATAAACCCTAATCTCTTCTTTAATCGTACCATAAACAAACTCGAAAGTAATATGAAAAAGAACCACTTACTTGTTACTTCCACCTTTTTTTGAATAAAAAACTCAAGATCAAAAATCAAAATCTTTGGTTTGAGGAGGGGAGGGTCATGGTGGCTATAAAAATTAGAAGAGATGAAAGAAATTCTCTTGCAACTCTTTCTTAAATATCTATATTAATTTAGATTGGGTTAGCGCTGACTTGGGTTTAATTTTGAGCTAAAAATTTAGGTCTTACAATATCAATTTCTCAAATCTATAATTTATTTAACAATAATAATTAATTTTGGGAAATATTTGTTTTAAGTGATTAAAATGGTTAAATTAATCCCAATTTAAGTAGATAATTTGATTTGATAAATTATTAAAGAAAGAGTTCAGCCGTATGAAAAATCTTCCTTTGATAAACCGATGCTAATCAATTTTGTAAGTGGATATTGGGGTCATCTCAGAATATTCCTGCTGTTGAATGTGTCAACACAAGATATGCCGGCCATATTTTAGGGGCCAAGACTCTTCCATAGTTAATTAGCACTAAAACTAGTGCTAGGTTATAACAAATGTAGTCTCAACAGGGCCCAGCGGCAAAATACTTCCTAAGATTAGCTGATAAATTGTAAATTGTCTTTCTTGGTTTGACGTTATGTGGACGGATTTATATGCATCGCCGGTCATTCGGATGATACTCTACTTGCTGCTTTATGTAACCTGACAGAGTTTGATAGGGATTTTAAATTCTAATCAGATACATGCCTTCACCAGGATTTTATGACATTTTTCTTTGGTGGAACTTTCAAATACTTTAGAATTGTGTTACTGTTAGACCAGCTGCTCATTGAATATCCCATCTGCCTGATAGCAACCCTTGAAGGAGTTCCTATTTGTCAATTACGAAAGATTGAAATTGATTCTTGTTCTTATGTTTTGGTGCTTGGATAAATGCTATGCATGAACAACAAGAAAAATGTAAGAATGCAGATTATGTAGTTAAGAATAAGAGACAAGTTCAGAGTTCCTATAAGAAGAATCACTACTAATTTGTTTTTGGAAAATATCTCAGGTTTAGTTACACTAGTACAGATAGTAGTAACTATGAGTCCAACAATCTTTTTCTCTATGCTTTTGTTCCTTCTCCCTCTCTACCTTCTCCTGATCGCCTGCAGGAAAAGTTCAAAAAAGCTACCACCAGGTTCTTTGGGTTTTCCTATCATTGGCCAAACTTTCAGCTTCCTAAGTGCCATGAAGAAAAATAGAGCAGAAGAATGGCTTCAGGATAAAATAAGAAAATATGGCCCCATTTCGAAAATGAGCCTTTTGGGGGCTCCAACAGTATTCGTATACGGTCAGGCTGCAAACAAGTTCATCTACACCTGTGATGATAGCATACTTGCCAACCAGCAACCATCTTCTATAAGAAGGCTTTGCGGCGAGAGGAATATCCTGGAAATGAGTGGTCATGAGCACAAGCGTGTTAGAAGAGCTCTTGTATCGATTTTAAAGCCTGAAGTGTTGAAGCAATATGTTGGTAAGATGGATGAAGAAGTCAGAAAGCATTTCAAGATTCATTGGCATGGAAAGAATAAGGTTTTGGTAGGTCAATTTTATCAAACGACAAAATACTTGCACTACATAAAAATGATAAGTGCTTATTACGGTAAATGTCCTAATTTTCACTGTTGACCTCTACCGGTTGAAAATCACTGGTGAAGTAATGAAAACTGTGTACTCTTGCATTTCTTTATGTCTTATACATCTCTTATTTCTCTTTACAACGCAGGCAATGCCATTGATGAAGACTCTTACCTTCAACGTTATGAGCTCATTGATATTCGGAATAGAGCAAAGTGCAAAAAGAGAGATACTTGTAGAGCTCTTCCAACAACTGCTGAAGGGTGTTCTTTCTGTGCCAATCAATTTTCCCTTCACATGCTTCAACCGTAGCCTCCAAGCTAGAGAAAAAATCAGAACGATTGTCATGGATCTGATTCATGAAAAGAGGGCTGCAATGGAGGATCAAATCACCTCTCCACGACAAGATCTTATCACCACACTGCTTAGTCTCAGAAATGCGGACTTCTCAGCAGCATTATCTGATGACGAAATAGTAGATAATGTTATCCTTATAATGATAGCTGGATATGACACAACTTCCATCCTCCTCAGTTTCTTGATCAATCTTTTAGCCAATAATCCATCTGTTTATGCCAGCGTTCTTCAAGGTACGCAACTAAATTGATTCAATAAAGACCAAAAATATTGAACAAATTCAAAGCAGTTACTAAAATTTGAGACTACAGAACAAGAGGAGATTGCCGGGAGTAAGGTCTCAGAGGACCTTTTGACATGGGATGATCTCCAGAGAATGAGATACACATGGAGAGTAGCGACGGAGTCTCTAAGGATGACCCCTCCAGTGTTTTCCTTCTTCAGGAAGGTCCTAAAGGATTTTGAATATGAAGGATACCTAATTCCCAAAGGATGGCAGGTATGGCTCAAGTCTCAGTGTGTTTCCCTTGTCATTGTAACTTACTCACCAGTGCTACAAGATAACATGTCTTTTGCTAAGTTTTGATTCAGGTAGCCTGGGCGGCCTGCATGACACACATGGATGAGTGTATCTTCCCAAATCCATCAGATTTTGATCCGGGACACTTTGACAAACAGGCACCAGTTCCTCCATATAGTTTTGTGGCATTCGGAGGCGGAGCTAGAATATGTCCTGGATATGAATTTGCAAGACTTGAAACTCTGATAACAATACATTACCTAGTGAACAGGTTTACATGGAAGCTATGTCACCCAAACATTTCTTTTTCAAGGGATCCATTGCCAATTTTCAAGGATGGACTGGAGATAGAAATTGAGCCAAAGATCCCTACCAAAGTCAACTGAATGCAAACTCCTCCATCTATTCCAATGGAAGTTAAAAACAGATGATGCTCTATATGATACTATTCCATTACAATATAACTGTTGAAATGAAATTCCTACTAGTTGTAATAATATGGCCTATGCAATGTTTTCTCCTTCTAGCTTCAAGAATTGAGAGAACATCTGAAAGCAAATCTTAGTTACAGATGTATAAGACTAATTTTACTCTCCGAATGCATTATACCTCCCGAAAACTATTGGAAGAGAAAATTAACAAATCGGGAAATCGACTCATCAAGACTTCATATATATATATAGGCATAGATGACCAGCTCGGTAGAGAATCGAAAAGGTGCATGGTAATCTGCCACCAAGAAGAAAAAAGATAGGCATCTTCGAAATAGGTACTTCTTGGGACAATAATTTGTTCCAATATGAAAATTATGAAATGATTGAGATTTTTGGTATCCATGATGATTCCAAGACAAACGAACAAGAACATTATTTTGGTGATTTCCAACGGCAGGAAATTGATTTATTTTATTTTATTATTATTATTGATCTTATTCAATAACAAATAAGGACAACCGAGGATATCTTTTGAGATACTTAATGTAAGATATTTTTTAAAGTATTTTTTATTAAAAATAATATTTTAATTTCTTCATAATTATTTTTATATATATATAATTAGTATATTAAAACTATTGAAAAATATATAAAAATATAGCATTAGTTTACTATTTTTCTCAAACAAAAAATAATTTAAAAAACACTTTAAAAAATAAAAATTATCATCGTATCAAACAAGTAAGCCTTATTATACCAAGGCTTGTAGCCTAGCGGTTCTGGTAGGGTTTTCCTGTCTAAGCATCTGGGTTCAAGTTTCAGCGTATATGTCTGTCACACTCGCAATGTCTTACCTGTTTGTTGGGTTTGCAGGATATTCAGTGGATCTGGAAATTAATCGTGGTATACGTAAGCTGGCATGAACATCCTAAATTATATATATATATAAAGTAAGCCTTATTATGTCCCATCATGATCACTAAAATCTAATTATATATTCTTGGCAAATTGCTTGTTTGATTATATGAATTAGATAATTTTTTAAAAGAACCTCTTCTTCATGATATCATATTTTCCATGAGTGTTTAGTTACTGTTACGAAACAAAAGACACAAGATAGAGCAAATAAAGTAGAACACAAAACAAAAATAAAATTGTGTTTGGTAATGGTATATAAGATAAAATAATTATTTTTTTATTTTATTCGGTTGATGGTGAATAAGATATAATAAAATATACAAAACTATATTTTACCCTATATTAATTGCTACTAAATTTACATATTTAAAAAATTAATTAGATATTTTTTTATTTACTTTAATTTATATTGAGTATTGAAATTAAAAATAGTATAATAACCCTAGTTATAAAATCAGGAATGGCTCAAGGGGTTGATCTGAGACTCAATCAACCTAGAATATAGACTGATTCGGGTTTTAAAAAATAGAGAAAATGTGTCATAACCTGATTTTTGGATCCATGACCGGCACATAGACAAATATTTCTCTTCAAGGTTCCATATCTATATAAACTCAAACTTACATACAAACATATCTTAACTCATTCAGAGTTCAACGTAACATTAATCATAAAATTAATTTTATAATATAATTTGATTGTCTTAATATAAGAGTTCATATAAAATCATATTTTTAGAACACTAACTAGACATAAAAGAAAATGTATAAATTATAACCAAAAGAGCAGGTTCTTAAGATCCAACAAAAGTCACTTACTATTAAGTTATAAGTCTGAAAAGGATAAATAATGAAAGGATGAGTTTAACAACTCAGTGAGTAGATAACGTTCAATATACATACATTAGGTAATACAACAATAAGAATATATATATACATATAATTATAGCTCTAGGTTCTTATACGAAGGTTCCTCAAATAGATCATGACAAGAATATCATAAGGTAAATCTCGTAAAAAAATCAAAATGCAATGAGCATGAGGCTCCCTACTATGAGATGATTAATCCATACATGTTGGTGACTCTCCTGACCAACTAGGGTCCATATACAATGTGCAGAAAGACTAATACTATCTTGTTAGCATGGGTATTTTGACTGACATATCATAGATTCATAATCAAATAGACATATTCATATCTCAAGGCTCAACTCATGATATCAATGAATTGAGGAGTTATCAATTTGAAAGTCAATTCAAAACATATACTGTTTCATAATCAAACATATACTATCTCTTTCTCTTTCTTTTATTTTTATTCAAAAAAAAAAGAATTAAGTCCGGCCGGGTCACGTGCCTCAGCAGGGGACCCAGCAGGACATAAGATTTAGACAAATTGTTCAAGTGAATTATAATTTACTTGAACAGTAACCATAAAAGATTGCATAGTAACATATAATTAAAATGCAAAGCAAAGAGAATGCATGGACTTACTTGGTGCTGAAACAGGTAAAAGAGATTTCACTACAGTTGCTGCACCCAGTTGCTAGCTACTGGTTCTACCTAAAAAAAAAGAATGGCCATGCTGGTTTTGGTCTCTTTTCCTTGCTTCTTCCTATTTTCTTCTCTTCTCTTTCCCTCCTTCTCTGTTCTACTTTCTTTTTCCTTTTTTCACTTTTCACAACAACAAACAGAAACTCATGTTCTCTGCGTTTTATCTGCACGTCTTTGGCTGTTTCTTTTGCTCTTTTCTCTCTGTTTTTTCTCTTCTATTTGTGCTCTTTCTTTCTATATTTTTTTTACCTTTTTTCTACTCTCCCTTTACCGCTTTTCCCCTTTCTCTTTTTTTTTTTCCTATTCTTTTTTTTTTCTTTTTTTTCTAGGTCATTAGAGGGGCTTATATATAGTCTAACCTATATCTATTTAGGAAGGATTCAATGCATTAATCCTATGACGCCAATCCCTATCGATTTGTAGTAAAAAAAACGCAAAAGAAAACTGCAAATTCTGATTTTGTAGTGGTGCTTTACGTCTGATTTCTTTCCAGTTTTGGAGGATGGTGTGGTTCTTTTCTTTACTTCCATAGGGCCAGCTGCTCCCTTTGAAATGAGGCAACAAAAACATGGTCTTCAGCTCCAACAATCAGACGTGATGAGAAAGGAAAATAGTAGAGAAAAAGGGAAAGAAACCAGATGGAGGGTGCAGCTGCAAAGTCTTATTTTCCTTATTCGATATGGTAAAACTCCTTCCATTTATGATGATCCAGCCCACCCTCCAGCTTTCCATATCCTTTTTCAATTAAAATCCTCATTTTAACACTTTTCGATTCAGTCCTGGGTCCATAAAAAAATCCTTCGAATCAGTCCCGCAAACTTGGGTCAAAATCCTACTTGTGGCAGAATTCTCTATTTTCACGTCAGAGATTTAAACGTGCAGAGCTTGAGCTTCGGATATCGAAATCGAGAAATTCAAAAACCAAAATTAATCTATGCGTGTAGGATGAAAACTTTGATAGGGATTTAAGGCACGATATAATTATTTTATAGGACAGAATCGAGCCGCGATCTCGTTGATCAAAAAGGGTCTCCTGATCTAATTAAAAAAAAAAGACAAACGCCGAGCATCCCAATATGACTAAGAGTACCCTAAGAGTGAACCAGAAAAATCATGATGGTAGTAGAATTTTTTTCGGTGCAAAAATTGGGTTAGAATCCTGCTTGTAGTAGAATTCTCTATTTTTACGTCAGATATTTAAATGTGCAGAGCTTGAGCTTCTGATATCGAAATCCATTGATTCGAAAGCCCAAATTTATCTATACATTTAGGACTATGACTTTCAAGAAGATTCAAGGCGAGATATAATTTTTTTACATGACAGAATCAGGCCACAATCTGGTTGGTCAAAAAGGGTCTCCCGATCTAAATTCAAGAAACTAACAATGCCAAGCATCCATGACTGAGAGCCTACCATAAGAATAATGAGCCCTAAGACCCAATAAAGGTGTAGTTCCATTCTTCAACATGTCATGAGTGATAGAATATAATTGGGATGGTCAAATATTGCACCAACCCAAGTCAGAATCAGGGTCTAAGTTAGAACAAAAAAAATTGCAGTAGTAGTAGAACTAGGTTTTCTAGTGCCACTTTCAAGGGATTCATTTCAACCTTACAGCCCATGTAAAAGAGGAATGAATTTAGCATTATAAAGAGTCCTAATTAGCCTAAGAATCCTGACGATTTCGGTAGCAGTGGGGAAGGATAAAAAGAGTAGGAGATGGCTGAAACAGGGTTCGAAAAAAACATTTCTTTCTTCTTAGTTTTTTGTCAATTTCCCAGCAAACGTGAACTAAACTTCTGCCTTCGATTTAAAAGGGATATCTTCAGTAGCACGTATGGCTTAAAAATGGGTAACAACAATGATGTACACAAAGACTAATGACATGACCAAAATATTGATGTCTTCTTCCAAGTATAGAAGTGTAGAAGTAATAAATAATCCAGTAAGACCGGGGTTGAACCACAAGGGGGTTAATTGTATAAATTATAGTTAACAATAAGACAATAACAATAATAACAACAATAGTAACAATAATAGTAGTAGTAGTAGTAGTAGTAGTACTAATAGAAGAAGAAAAAGAAGAAGTTGATGAGAACTTTGAGATAAAAGATTAATGTAAGAATTAAACAATAATAATAACAAATATCAAGGTTGGAGGATCCACCAATAGTATGTCAAACAAGTATAGTAAAAACTCTTATTATTCAATTGGAAACCACATACAAAGGAGGTTCCAATTAGATTATAAATTATTAACATGATTATATTAGTCATCTTATTTGATTAATGCTAATACTTGTAAATCTTGTTAGGCATTCATGATTATAACTTATGTTAACAATAAATCAAGTTCCTTTCATAGCTCAAGTGTCGGTTACACCATAGAATATGGGCTATGAAAGTATTGAGCATTTATTATACCAAGTGTTATACAATATAAATCTAGATTAATCATTTAACAAGCAAAGTATTAAAGAGTGAACAACATATCAAATACAAAACATATTGGTGTCAAACAATAAAGTTCATATTATATTCATTATACTTATTCTTACACCATTAGTGTAACCTTTTTACCTTGACATAATAAACTTAGCTAAACATAATGAAAGAAAGAAAAATAAACAAACAAAATAAAAACATTAATAAGATAAAAGCTAACTAAGTAAAAGAAAAGAAATGAAAGGTATAAAAAAGATATTAATAAAAATAAAACTTAAAAATACAAAAAAAAATACAAAGAGAGAAAACAAAAAGCATGATCTTGCTCTAGAGACCAAGATGCCTAAATGGATAACAAATGTCTCCTTTTATAGGAAAAAATTAGGAACCATTGATTTGATGACTAATTGATGAGTGGGTAGTCAACTCTTGACTTGGTGACAATCCTTATCTTCTCTTGTTTACCCAAATGTCATTGATAACGTTAGAATTGGAACCACTCGAAAACATGAAAGTTGTAGGAGATTGTTATTAAAGATTGGTTTATGAAAGGTTTTGGTTAGAATAAGGGTATTGATTTCAAAGAAATCTTTTCACTAGTAATCAAGATGTTTTTAATTGGAGTTGTGCTTGGTTTAATTGTTAATTTGAATCTTTAAGTTAAACAACTTGATGTGAAAATTGCCTTTCTCTATGGTGATTTAGATAAGGAGATCTATATAGAACAACCTGAAGGGTTTAAAACAAAAGGTAAAGATAGGACCATTTCTGATCATTGTGTATTTATAAAAAAATTTCAAATGGAAAATTTATTATTCTCTTGTTATATGTGGATGCTATATTGATTATTGGCTATGATGCTTAAAAGATTCAAATATTGAAGGAAAAGTTAAGTAAGTCTTTTGCAATGAAAGACTTAAGATTAGCAAAACAAATTCTTTGAATGAAGATCATATATGATAGGAAGAAGAAGAAACTTTGGTTATTTTAGGAGAAATATGTTCAAAAGATACTTGAGAGATTCAACATGAACAACTCTAAACATGTTTGTTCTCCACTTACAAAGCACTTTAAACTAATTTCTAAATAGTGTCCTTCAAGTAATGAAGAAAAAGATGAGATGAAAAGGGTTTTTTATGCATTTGTAGTTGGTAGCTTGATGCATGTCATAGTTTGTATAAAGCCAAATATAACTCATGTAGTTAGTGTAGTTAGTCAGTTCCTCTACAATCCTAGTAAAGAACATTGGTCAGTAGTGAAATGGATACTCAAGTATCTTAAAGGTACCTTTTGTTTTAGCTTATGTTATTTGTGTTGAATGGATACACAAATGTAGATATTGTTGATATGTTAATTCTAGAAAGTCCACATTAGGACACTTGATGAAGTTTATAGGGGGAGAAGTCTTATGGCAATTAAAGTTGCAAAAATGTGTTACATTATCCACTACAAAGGCTAAATATATTGTTCTTATTTAAGGGGGCAAAGAGTTATTATGGATAAAGAAGTTCTTACATAAACTTAGCCTAGTTCAAGAGAATTTTGTATTGCACCGTGATAGTCAAAATGCAATCTATCTTAATAAACATCCTACTTTTCACTCTTGATTAAAGAACATTAAGGTTAGATATCAATGGATTTAAGATGCTATAGAGATGAAGTTATTTTTTGTTGAGAAGATCCATATCAATAACAATGTGTCAAATATGATAACCAAACCTCTACCGAGATAGAAGTTTGAGTTTTGCTAAAGGGAAGCCGGCTTGGTAAAGCCTTCCAAATCAAAGCTTATATATTAATCACTAGTATGACAAATTCCTCACATGGTGCGTAAGAGAAAGATTTCTTGTGCATGGTCCTTCATCATGTGCTGGTGAGACCACCACATTAATTAGTAAAAGGTAGTTGGCTGCCTTTTTGGATTAATATGGTTTGTCATTATAGAAGACAAAGGTGAAGAACAAAAAAGAGTAAAGAAAAACGGGAGAAAAAAATAAGGGATAGTAGAGCAGTTTGTCTTATTTTTTTATTTCTATCTCGTTCACTGTTAGATCAGGTTGAAATTTTAACAGCAACTTCTATTCACGTTGCTTTTTATTTTATACGTTTGGATCAAAGATTGGTATTGTGAAAGCTAGTTGTTTTGATAAAAAATAATGCTGCCAATGTTGTGAGCTTTTTTCAAATACTTCTCTCTTTAATTTTGTTATATTCTAATAATAAGTTGTTCTTGATGATATGTATATTGTAGCCTTTAGTTGAATCTAAGAAAAAATAATTTTGAAATCATTATTTGTTGATAGTGAAAGTTTTTAAGTGGACTATTATCTTGTGGATTTTTCCATATCGGGTTTTTCACATAAAAAATCTTAGTGTTAATTTGTGTGATTATTATATTATCTTTATTGATTGTTTGATACTAATGTTGATCACATGAGAAAGGAAAAGGATAAAGACTTGTAAATTAATCTGACTAAATTAACATTAAGATAATACTAAAAGCTTATATTTTAGTATGTTGTTATTCTAGTATAACTTCATATTATTTAAAAAAGAAAAGAATGCTAGAATTCTCAATAATCTATGTATTATAAGCTTTTAGTGCTAATCTAAATACAAAATAATTATATATAAGTTAACTTCAAAATATTAGTATATACTTAATAATTAAAACTAAATAAAATAAATATTATTTAATATCTACTCTCAAACTCATGATACGACTGCTATAAGTATGGAGAGTTTGCTAACTAAAAAACAAAAACGAGAAATAAAATGTGTCTTGGTAAAAAAATCTGTAATCTGCAAGGAAAAAGAAACAAAAGGCAAAGTTATGGTGTCATGCTTAAGATAATGACGGATAAGATGACAATCGATCTCAATGTGTTTAGTTCGCTAATGAAAAACACATTTATGAGCAATTTGAATATAACTCCAATTGTCGTAATATATAGAAGTAGAATGAAAAAATAAAATTTTCATATCAACAAATAACCAATATAACCAAACAATCTGTTTAATAGTAGACATCATGACATAATATTTTGCTTCAGAAAATGATTGAGAAATAATAAATTATTTTTTACTTTTAAAAAAAATAAAAAAATCACCTAAAAATATACAAATCTTAGAAATAAATTTATGCTATGTGAGATAATTAGTATTAGAGTATGTATGCACTTCCAGAAAAGAGATGTGCTGGTTTGAGATTTTAGGGCCACGACAAGTATATTATAAAATAACATGTGCTCTTGTCACACCTGTCAGCAACAAGATTCCTGCTGAGTAAGGAGTTGGAGATTCTTTTTCTTCTTTCCACCTTGACATGTCTTAGCAGGATATGCATGCATTCCCAGCAAAAATTTTAGTTCATTTCAATATGTGATCATGACATTTACATCCCTAGACAAAAGCGTAAGTCCCTAGGGTTCGCCACATTTGGATATTCCACCCACCTTATGACAAAACTGGAGGAAATTCAGATTTGTCAATTTAGAAACATTCAATATATATCAAATCCTTGTTATTTACAATTTGGTGCTTTAAAAGTAGTTTAGCATCAGCAACTTAGGAAAGATACAGGAATATTGCTAATGTAGATCGATCGGCAAGGACAATAATTTAGAGTAATAAGAATCAAAATTTCCTAACCATCTAGGTGGTGGCCAAGTGGTAAGGACTTGGGATTAAGGGGTTTGCTCTCTCTGTGGTCTCAGGTTCGAATCCTTGGTTGCTCATATGATGGCCACTGGAAGCTTACATGGTCATTAACTTCAGGGCTCATGAGATTAGTTGTGGTGCACGTAAACTGGCCCGGACACCCATGTTAATCTAAAAAAAAAAGAATCAGAATTTCCTGCAGGTAGGATATTATTCTCAACATATTTCATATACCCGTAGTTTGCACCAAAGTTTCGAGCAAGAAGAATGAGTCCTGAAATCCTTTTTGCCTTGCTTATTTTCTTTCTCCCTCTATACTTTCTCCTCACAAGGAAGAGTTCCAAAAGGCTTCCACCTAGTTCTTTAGGTTTACCCATCATAGGCTAAACCCTTAGTTTCTTAAATGCCATGCGCAAAAATGCAGTAGAAAAATGGCTTCAGAATAGAACACGAAAATATGGTCCTGTCTCAAAAATGAACCTATTTAGGGGCCCAACAGTGTTCTTTCAAGGACAGGCTGCCAACAAGTTCATCTATACTTAGAATGGTGACACACTTTCCTGTCAGCAACCATTGTCAGTAAAAAGGATTTGCGGCAAGAGAAATATATTTGAATTGAGTGGCCTTGAGCACAGGCGTGTCAGAGGAGCACTTGTAATTAATACTTAAAAGTGTATTTTGATCAAGGTTTTATATTATCATTTTGCACTTGAAGTATGAATAATTCCTTAACTAAAACATGTTTTATAATAATATATCTAATAATATAAGATACCTTTAATTTATGGTAAATATTGATTTTAAATGCAGGCCTATCATATAAATGAAAGGATGGATTGATGAATTTAAAAACTAAAATTGAAAGGACGAAGAGATGGCCAAACTTAGAAAAGAGATGTCGGTGTAGTCCAAATCGAAACACTATTTAGTAATTAGATCATATCTAGAGCTGTAAATCTCAAATTTAGGTATAGTTTATATGAATGGAAAGGTAATACATAGGCCTAACCCTTTTATATGAAGTCCAAGATCTAAAAAAGTCATTTTCAAGTTCAAATTGGAGCAATAATAAAGAAGTCTGAATCTATCCTCCAATCTAAGTACTGCTTAGTATTTTAGCTATATTTGGAGTTTTAGAAGTCTAAATGATTTGAATGTTTTACCCAAGAATGTTGAGACAATTTCCTACAACTTTCATGTTTTTAAGTGGTTCTAATTTTGACGTTATTAATAATGTTTTGGGTAGATAAAAGAAGAAAAAGATTGTCACCAAGTCAAGAGTTGGCCACCTACTCATCAATTAGTCATCAAATCAATAGTTTTTAATTTTGGCCTATAAAAAGAGGCATTTGCCATACATTTAGACATCTTGGTGGCCAGATCAAGATCATACTCTTGTTTTCTCTCTTATATTTTTTGTATTGTTTTCATTAATATCAAGTTTATGCCTTTCATTTCCTTTCCTTTACTTAGTTAACTCTTATCTTATTTATGTTTTTATTTTATTTATTTATTTTTCTTTCTTTCATTATGTCTACCTAAGTTTATTATGTCAAGGTGAAAAGGTTACACTAATGGTGTAAGAATAAGTATAGTATAAACTTAATATGGACTTTAATGTTTGATACTAACATGTTTTATATTTGTTATGTTGTTCACTCTTTAATGCTTTGCTTGTTCAATGACTAATCTTGATTTATGTTGTATAACAATTGATATAACAAATATTTGGCACATTCATAGCCCATACTGTATGGTATAACCGACACCTGAGCTATTAAAGGAACTTGATTTGTTGTTAACATAAGTTATAATCATGAATGCTTGATGAAATTTACAAGTATTAGCATTAATTGAATAAGATAACTAATGTAATCATGTTAACAATCTATAATCTGATTGAAACATCCTTTGTGTGTGGTTTTCAATTGAATAATAAGAGTTTATATTATACTTGTTTGACATACCATTAGTGGATCCTCTAACCTTGACATTGTTTGTTATCGTTGTTTAATCCTTACTTTAATTTTTCATTTCAAAGTTCTCATCAATTTTTCCTCTTCTTCTTCTTCTTTATTATTGTTGTTATTGTTGTTATTATTATTATTATTAGTATTACTACTGCTACTGCTACTACTACTAGTATTATTAGTTTTATTATTGCTACTATTAGTATTGTTGTTGTTGTGATTACTATTGTTGTTATTTATAATTGTCGTTTATAATTTATACAATTTACCTCCTTGTGGTTCGATCCTGGTCTTGCCGGGTTATTTATTATATCGACACTCCTGTACTTGGAAGAAGATATTAATTTTTTAACGTGTCAACTTGTATCATTTTTAAAACGTGAAGTGTTAAAGCAATATGCTGGTATGATGGATGGACGAATTAGAAAGCACTTTAAGATGCATTGGCATGGAAAGCAGGTTATGGTAAGTTGAACAGCAACATTTGAACACATCTTCAACTGATATCTTATTGATAGTTGTATTTTTTAAAGAGTAAAAGAAGAAGCAGGAGAGATTAAAAGACCGGAAGAATAAGAATACTTGTGCCAAGTAATCTTACCTTGTTAACAATGCCAAGCAATTTGTCTAAGTATTCTTTGATTATCTCGGGCACTTGCATCTTTTACAACTGAAATTCTCGTATTAAATTTGTCACCTTGCATGCCATGTATTCTTTCATTTCTTGCATATTCTTTCTTCAAATAATCTCAAGCATCTTTTGCTTATCTAAAAGACATGATTTTGATGAAAATAGTTGTTGAACCACCAACATACAAACAAACTTTTGCCTTTGACTTCCTGGTTTTTCTTTTCTAGTGACTTTTGGTCCGAGTTATGGTGACGTATGCAAAAGTTGAAGACAGTAAAAATAAAGAAAAAACACAAGACTTTTAATGAATGAAAGAGGCTATTAATATAATCTTCAAGAACGTAAATTTCATTTGCTCTTGAATAACTATGATACTGTGCCTCCTTGTACCATTTACAAAGTTTTAAATAGACTAGAAACTCAACTCCAACTAGAAAATAAAAATATAAATTCAAGATTATAAAGGAAGAAAGTATAAAATCCAAAAACAACTAGAAAAATTATAAAAGCTGTCAAAACTAGAGAGGTTCAGGGTAAGATTTTTAAAATCTAATTAAAATCTAATAATTCAATAGTTAAATTAAAAGTTATAATTTTTTTAAGATGTTATTTGAGTGTGATGTAACTAAACTTTTTCTTGGACTTAAACCTATCCTACCAATCCATAAATATATATGTTATGGATAAATATATATGTTAGGGTCATCCATGTAATTTATTTGAGGCAACTTCTTGTGTAGTTGTAGCAAAAATATACTTAATTAATTAAAATTACTTGTTATCACAAGCCCCGTTACATCACATGATTGTTTGACACTGAAGGAACTTCATAATCCTCTTCCGGAGCTTCCTACATATCTAATGTATATCTTTATTTTCATTGCTTAAAGCTGGTAATTTTCTTCATCAAAGATAAGAGGAGCAATTTGAAAGAAATTGACTTCAGCTTCCATCATAGGTTACTTAAAAAGACTGATCTGCTCTGACGTAATTGATGGTTTTTAAAAATAAAAAAATAAAATGAAGGAAGAAATAGAAGAGATTAAAAGACTACAAGAATACTTGAATGTTGCATGCATGGATTATTGGTTGCATTTATTTAATAAGCATCCTTACAAATAAATAGCTAACAACCTAACAACTCGTTCATACTAAGACAATTTTTATTTGCTGGAAACATAAAAATCTGAAGCTAACAGAACAAAAAGGCAACGTGAACTTACAGCAGTCCTGAAGCAATCTTCAACAACACTTATCACTAGATTGTAAATTTGCTTTTTTTGTGCTAATAAATTGTTTTTTTTCTCTTCACGGCACAGGCAATGCCATTGATGAAGGCACTTACCTTCAATCTTATGAGCTCACTTATCATGGGAACAGAACAAGGTTCAAAAAGAGATGTACCAGTAAAGCTCTTCCAGCAACTGATGGAGGGTCTATCAGTACCAATCAATTTTCCCTTCACACCCTTCAACCGTAGCCTCCAAGCAAGTGAAAAGATCAGAGAAATCGTCATGGATCTTATTCGTGAAAAAAGGGTTGCATTGGGCCATCAAAATGCCTCTCCTCAACAAGATCTAATCACTAGCTTGCTTAGTCTGCGGAACGATCACAATTCTGGAGCATTATCTGATGAGGAAATTGTGGATAATGCTATTATTATAATGATAGGTGGCCATGACACGTCCTCCGTCCTCCTCACTTTCTTGATCAGGCTTTTAGCCAAAGATCCATCTGTTTATGCCGGCGTTGTTCAAGGTAGGCAACTAAATGAATATAAAAAAGATCAAATGATTGTAAATTAATGAATAACAACATACTAAAATGTGAGACTGCAGAACAAGAAGAGATTGCCAAGAATAAGGCCTCCAATGAGCTCTTAACATGGGATGATCCTGGAAGAATGAAATACACATGGAGAGTAGCTTTGGAGTCTCGAAGGATGAACCCTCCTGCATTTTGTTCCTTCAGAAAGGTCTTGAAAGATTTCAATTATGAGGGTTACCTTATTCCCAAAGGATGGCAGGTGTGATACAACTCTACTTCTGCTTCTCTTATCATTTGTGAACATCAAAGCTGAGTTTCAAATGTTTTGCCGCAGGTGATGTGGGCAGCCTGCATGACATACATGGATGGTTCTATCTTCCCAAATCCATCGGATTTTGATCCAAAGCATTTCGAAAGGCAGTCATCGATCCCCCCATATAGTTTCATGGGATTCGGAGGAGGACCTCGAATATGTCCTGGATATGAATTTGCAAGACTTGAAACCCTGATTACAGTACATTACCTGGTGAACATGTTCACATGGAAGCTTTGTCGTCCCGAAATTTCCTTTTCTAGGGATCCAATGCCAACTTTCAAAGATGGACTAGAGATAGAAATCGAGCCAAAGATTCTTGGAGAAATCATCTAAGTGTATGCTTCTGCAATAATGGGATCTATTCCACTCGACCAAAGTTATAATTGACGCTATTATTGGACTCTACCCTTTCGCTAATATTCTTTCACCCTCTACGCAATGCAAATAAGAATCCAACTACTGACGCTCCATCCCAGTCAAACATTTACTACTTGAATTTCAGCAGAATAGCCCATCAAGAATGCTGCATCTATCATCTCCATGAAAGAAACAATGTGTAGTACTGAACTCATAAGTGACTCCCAAATATATTCACTCCAAAACATGATTGATTAGATAATGTGAAGATCGACGATGATTTTTGGTTGATTATTCTTTACCTAGTTTCTAGCACTACTTTGATGATTCTATACCTTTCAAAACCAATATTTTGAAGATAATAATGACATTTGACCATAAGCACCCCAATCTCGTGCGATAACCTCGAATAAGAATTATTAGCCCAATGCCTTCTCGTGTTAGGTTATTATTTATGAACTATGGAATCCTAACACGAGTCCACCAAGCCAATTCTCCCTAAGACATTTCAATGATCATAGACTCTTCAAGATCTTACCATCAATCTATTTCGTTGGATTAGGCTTGTAAGAGGTAAGCTAGATATCCAATATTCAACAGATCATGATACATATTATATATCTATAGAGATATATAAACTTGTTTAGAGAATCTTTATATATAAAATAAGTAGCATCCTGTGATCACTTTGCATTAATCACTTAGAGCTTCAGATTGGACAGTAGACTTGGAAAAAAGATGGTTTTATTATTAAATACTTTCTTCAGTTCTACACAAAACGGTTACCTTTTGTCTGAATATACAAGTATTTAGTAACAGAAATTCTGCTGTCCAAAATCGGCAAAAATATGACATCCTGCCTTGCAGTAGTGACAAGGGCTGAATTAATTAGTATAGACTGGGTGACACAATGTGTTACTAGAAAGCCCATGAGCAAGATATACCTGTTGGCCAAGCTGTTTAAGGCTATTCTTCTTCTTCCTGGATGACAAGTAGTAGGATTTACATGCGTTGCCGAAAAACTTTCAAGACCATTGCAACGTTTCCCAGCAAGTGGGTTGATTTAGCATCTTGGATTTTTGTGTGTAACATGTACTCATGATGGCGCCCGCATAGAAGACTAGTTCAGCTCTGGATTGGATATTTCACCCACCTCATGACAAATCCTCAGGAAATTAAGATTTTTCAATATGGGAAGGTTCAAACTCAGATCATTGTTATCTATGATTTGGAGCATATACATCTACAAGTGATATGCATCAGCATCAAGACCAAAATGCTTGAATACGTGTAGATCTGCCAGGATAACAACAGGAGACAAAACCAGAGTTTCTTACAAGTGGGATTGTTAAGTCAATGTTTCGTACAAATAGAAGTGTTCCTCTCTAGGTATTTCGTGTGGTTTAAACCAATAATTATAGGAACTATGGATCCTGAATCTTTTTCTCCTTGCTTCTTTTTTCTTCTTCCACTTTACCTTCTCCTGATAAGGAAAAGTTCAATAAGGCCTCCACCAGTTTCTTTGGGGTTATCTATCATAGACCAAAGCCTGAGCTTCCTACGTGCCATGCGCATGAAACACTGCAGATAAATGGCTTCAGGATAGAATAAGAAAATGCGACCCCATTTCAAAAATGAACTTCTTTGGGACCCCAACAATGCTCCTTCATGGACTGGCTGCAAATAAGTTCATCTATACTTGTGATGGTAACACACTTGTCAATCAACATCCATTATCGGTAAGAGGAATTTGCGGTGAGAGGAACATCCTGGAATTGCATGGACATGAGCACAAGCGTGAGGGGTCCTCGTATCATTTCTCCAGCCTGAACTGTTAAAGCAATATGCTGGTAAGATAGATGAAGAAGTTAGGAAGCATTTTGAGATGCATTGGCATGGCAAGCAGAAGATTTCGGTATCTCAAATTAATCAAACAGAAAATATCAGCACATCTTAATATGTTTCTTTAATCTTGAATACATAGGCAATGCTATTGATGAAGACCCTTACATTCAACATTTTGAGCTCAGTGATAATTGGAATTGAACAAGTTGAGAAAAGAGATTTACATGTAGAGCTATTTCAACAACTGCTGAAGGGTGTTCTATCAGTGCCAATCAATTTGCCATTCACATGCTTCAATCAGTAGTTGAAAGGAACAACTACCCAACTGAATAAAGATTGATTACCATTGCATAAAACCATAAATGGTCGAAAAATATGGCACTGCAGAACAAGTGAAAATTGTCAGGAGTAAGACCTTGGGGGAGCTTCTAACATGGAATGATCTTGCAAGCATCAAATACACATGGAAAGAAGCATTGGAGTCTCTAAGGATAATGACTCCTGTATTCATTTCCTTCAGGAGGGTCGTTAAAGATTTGGAGTATGAAGGATACCTTATTCCCTAAGGATGGCAGGTGTGACACAACCCCCCTATTTGTTATAGCTCAATACCATGCTACATGCTAACATGCTTTAGGTTTGAACTATTTATTCCAGGTAGCTTGGTCAGCCTGCATGACACACATGAATGAGTGTATCTTCCCAGATCCATCGAAGTTTGAACCAAGACATTTCAAGAAATCAGCATTCCTCCCTCCATACAGTTTTGTAGCATGAGGCGGTGGAGATAGAATATGTCCTGGATATGAATTTGCAAGACTTGAAACTCTGATTACAATACATTACCTGGTGAACAGGTTCACATGCAAGCTCTGTTGCCAAAACATTTCTTTTTCTAGAGATCCAACAAGGATGGACTAGAGATAGAAATTGAACCAAAGATTCCTAAGTCATCGAAATGCATACTCCAGCATCTATAGACTATAGCTATGTCCCTTGAATTGTAAAGTTAGAATTGATGCTGTGACATCATTTGAGAACTTTTCTGCCGCCTGAATTTGTCTAGAAGTCATGCCGGCCATGTATTAGTAACCACAAGAGTCTTTATCAGTCAGACCAAGATGATAACATACGTTACTATCACATTCCTACTGCAAAAGCGGTCCTACTGGGTGCGTTAATTTAGGTTATTTTCCTGTTTCCTGGATTGATGGTTTATAGAATAACTCTTGTATTTATTTGACAGTAGACAAATATAAAGAATGTCTGCATCATGCAGTTCACTTTCATAAACAACAGCATATGATACTAAGTCAGATTCAACTCATCTTAGGGCAATGCTCCTGCAGGTTCTGATTCAACTCATCTTTTCCCTTAAAACATCACCTCAGTTCAACATCATGATTAACTTGTTTGGTGTAGATGATGTATCAAATTGCTTATGGCATGCATGCTTTTCTGAGGCAATCAGACTTTCACTTTATTGCTTTTTCAAAGCTGAATATCACAGCAAGTAGGAACAATCAGCAGTGAAAGCAGCAAGGTGAGGTATATACATCAATGAGTCAAAATAGAAAGTGTAAGATTATCACCTTCGGTTGCAAAGAACTAGATAAATATGGAAATTCTAAAAAGAAAGTAAAAGCTGTGATGATAAGTTAAAGCAGTCATCTAAATCTAAACTTAATGGCAGATGTGCTCATGTTGTGAGCTATAGTGATAAACGAGTAGAGATTCTGCAAAACAAAAGCTCGGATGTTCCTTTCTATAAATCTCTATAAATATAGAAGGGAAAAAAAAAAGTCTTGGGCACTCTTGGACATTGTGAATATATGTTATGAAAAAATAAAGAAAGTGTCCAAGGCCTGATCTTGTTATGCCCTTGAATGCAACAACCTCACCTGTGGCCCGTATATAGTAGCTGGAGAGTTAAATCAATTCAATGCCAGGAATCAGATGAATTTGTCGTCTTTCAGACAGCTTACATGGCATATAAAGGGAGAGTACAGAGAAAAATGATTCTAAAAAATCGAAACCTCACCTTCATCAAAGCAAAGAAACATTTTCATTCAACAATAATTTATGCTCAACACAATTCAACAGCCAAAGATGAAAAACTATTATTTCCTCTAAACCAGCATAGAAGGTTCCCATTCCTGTACAACGTTCCCTTGAACTATCAAACAAACTAAAATTTTACCATATCCCATTTGCTACTGAGGCAACCCAGCTTCAATCTCATTCCACAACTCGATATTCTTGGAAAACCTCTCCTTTACTTCACCAATAAGCTCTTTTGCCTTGTCTACCTCCCCGCTACTCGCAAGCCCTTGCACTAAAATCTTCATAGTTGAAAAATTTGGCACCATTTTCTTCCCCATGCTCTCCTTGCAAACCCTATAGGCCGACTCGAAATCCCCACCTTTACCCAAAAAGTAAACCAAAGTAGCATAACAGCTATAAGCCGGCAGACACCCTCTATTCTCCATACTCTTAAACAACCTCTTTGCTTCCTCCAAATCACCTTCCATACAAAACCCAAGAATCAAATGACTATACGTAACACCATTTGGTGTAATTCCCTTTGATAAACACCCTTCTAACAATACATTCGCTTCTCTCGCCCTCTTAAGTTTACACAAACTGTGAATCCTAATATTATAAACACCAATCCCAGCACTGATCCCATAATCCTCCTCTATCATTTTCGACACTGTCCCTACATCCTCATACTTCTCTTCCCTATAAAACCCCGCAAATAAATGCCCGAAAGTGGTTTCGTTCGGCTTCACTCCCTTCATATCCATCTCATTCAAAACCGAATAACACGAACTCGAACTCCCGCTCTCACAAAATGACTGAATGACAGTATTAAAAGTTTCCAGATTCGGCTTGATTTTGTACCTCTTACTAAAATCAACAAAAACCCTATTCACTTCATCATATTTCTTTGCTAAAATACACGAATACAGCAAGGCATTCAACAATTTCACTGACCCAGAGGTTAAAACGACGTCATTTTGATTCTTCTCATGATACTCCTTGAAAAGCCGAATCGCCTGATCAATCATGCCAGCTTGGCCGTAGAGGATGATAGAGTGAGCAGCGAAGCGTACGGTGCGGAGATCAGGGCGTGAAGTGCGGAGATCAGTTAAGAAGTCGTCGATGTAAGAGAAGTTGTTGGATTTGGCGAGCTTGTCAATGGCGACTGAGAAGGTGATCCGGTCGATGTGGGCGTAGGGAGTTAGGCAAGCGGAGCGGCAGATTTCGAGGATTTTTTCGGGGTTGGTTTCGCTTTTGAGGAGTGAGAGGGCGGCGCGTGTTTTGGATTTGGAGGAGAGTGGCGAGGTGGAGAAGTTGATGTGGTGGCGGGCGTGGAGGAACTGGAGGCGGAGGCGAGCGAAGAGTGCCATTTTGGTGGAGGGAAAGGGAGGGTTTTTTCATCCGGGTGGAGAAGTTCATTAACACTCTCAAATACGTTTTTAATTGAATTTGGGAAATGGATGTGATGGATGAGGGTGCGTGGGGTCATTATTATCCAGGATGAAGATGGTCGTCTGATGGCTGTGATGGTACTTTTTTGGCAAGGATCTGGAAAATGGACGGCACTGATTTGAGGATAGAGTGCGGAGTTCTTTTATAAATGAAAAATATATTGAAGCGATATGGGAGGCGATTGAACCCGACGTGAATCGAACACGCAACCTTCTGATCTGGAGTCAGACGCGCTACCATTGCGCCACGGATCCCTGCATATGAAATGCTCCCAAATAAATATTATTAACCAAGAACTAAATAGTAGTAGTATTAATAATTAGGGTTTGTTATTTTATTCAGCTTTCTGAGCTTCTCAAGATTGCATCGAGAAGCATTAATGGCCGCAGAAAAGGATATCAAGGAGTTTAAAGAAGCCATCGATTTTTAAGGAAGGTAGAGATGCACAGCAACGAGAAGGTTTCCAAAGACTTTTTGATGACTTTCCGTGCATACAGAAATGGGTTGCAAGGATTTGGTTGATGCGTACAGATCGAGGTGTTGTTGGGCTGGTTGCAGGCTATCCTGATTTGCTAGTGGGGTTTCATATATTTTTGCCAAATTCTGAAGCAATGGACTCTATGATAAGCCAGTTGCCCATTTGAAAATTGGAGAAAATGTGTTAGAATTTACTTTCACGAAGTACTTTCGACAAAGTTAATGGATCCCTCACAAACAAGTAAGCCTCCATGTCGCAGACAGTTGATATGGAGATTTTTTTGCTGGAGAAGATGAACGTCGGGATGCTGGAAAACCTGCAAAAATGTGTCCCTTTTGAAGAATTGAAGATCTTTCAATGATGAAGTTAGTATATATGAGGATGGAGATTATGAAGCAACTGGAAGTTGTGTGTGGGTGTTGGAGAAAGGTTTTGGGAAAGGTTATAAAAGTGAGTTCTGGCACTTGAAATGATTTATGTACATGCAGCTAGCCATTGCTATTGATTATAAAGTTGAGAAAAATATTATCATTTCAGATTTTTTGTTTATCTTTCATAGCAATCCTGTTCGTACATGCTCTAGAATTAATGCTGTTCATGATTTGCTAAAGTTGGAGATATAAGCAGACTTTTCTATATCTTCTTCACCAACGTCTTTTAATGCAGTATTATACTTCTAAAAAGAAAATCCATTTATGAACTTAGTTTAATCCGAATTTTTTTTTTTTTTTTTTTTTACGTGGGGTGTCCGGGCCAGCTTACGCGCACCACGACTAATCCCCACGGCCCACTGAATACCCTGCAAACCCAGTAGGCATGTAAGGCACCGCGGGGGTGACAGGCGTGCACGCCAGGACTCGAACCCAGGTGCAGTGAAAGAAGACAAGTCCCTTTCACTGCTAGGCCAAGCCCTAAAATTTTATTTAACTTAAAGGGGGTTATCGATCTGGTTTGGTTTTCAGCGCAGAACTCTGAAAACTTCATGCCTTATTTCTTTCTTAACAATGCAATTAAATTTCTTTTTCTTTTTGCATGAGATCCATAAGTTTTTCCATAGCCTTGCAAATAATATTTCATGATATTTCTTTTTGCATGAGTTAAATAAGGTTGGTATTGTTGTTGGTGCTAGCAGGAGCACTAACAATTCTTTAGGTGGTGATTGTCTTCATGAATGTGCTTCAAGAAAACGATGATTACAAGTCTAGTTTTAGTTTATTTCATCTGGTTATTTGTTTTAGCCCTAACGATTATGGTTTGTAATTTAATGACAATCTACGTACGTACGTACGTACGTATAAATGAAGTTTAAATCCGAAGTATAAAATTATGTAATGAAAACTTTTTATTTTTATTCTAGAAATTAGCAATGTTAAGTTAATAAAAATCTTATTAATTTATAATCCGAGTTTTGAAAACCTCTTCCATGTCATTTGTAAACAACCTGAATTAGTGGTGGGTATGTAGAAGAAGAAGACGACATAATATTAAGGAAAGAGCATCAAAATCTAAATCCTTTATCTAATTAATTTGTGTTAAGACGAAGATAAAAGGGTTCTTGTTTTAGCTCCCTATCATCATTAATTTGAAGTAATACTCTATCATTGGCGTGAAATGTTAAAATCCTATTTTTTATTTGATAAGAAATTTATACTTCACTAGTTGCTCGAACAAAAATATTTTATTATTGTTAATCGTTCATTTCAACTGAAGCAGCATGCACTCGTACATATTTCAGTTGCTCCTTCACACAAGTTTTTGCTAACTACTAATTAATCTTTGGTGTGATCATCATAATGATGTGTTCATGAGAAGAATATTAATTTAAACTAATAGCTAATAAAAACAATCTGTGTTGTGAATTAGACATAAAAGCTGATTTAAGATAACTTTAAACTAATTTGATTAAGAAAGAACAAGATAAAAGAAGATTGTCTTCCGTGAATTGTTTTAGAGATATGAAAATTATATATATTGCTCAAGCAATACTCATCACTCATTTTGAATAAAGAAATAAATACAAAGATGAATTTATAAAAAATATATTAAAACTAATTCGAGAATTTAGGCATAATTGTTAAAATAATTTTTAAAAATTTTATTTTCCTTTTTTTCCTCTCTACTTTATGTATTATCTCATTCAGAAATATATAATAGTATGAACCAAAAAGGAGATTTAAACTCTAGTGACAATTTTTTTATTTTGAACAGGCAAAACAGATATTTATTCAAGAAATTGATATTCATATGAGATCAAAACTTAAATTTTTTGTAAATTAATTTAATGAAAATCTCCACAAAACTTAACATCCAATAACTACATCTTTTTTTCTGCTATTTTAGAAAAGAAAAAAAAACTTGAACCCTATAAAAAGGGTAAGAGGTAACATTGAGAAATGTGAAAATACGAGGATGGAAGTGAAATATTAACAGATCTATAAGGACTAACATATAGTATACCCTACAAAACAAAGAAAAGAAGCGGCAGCATAGTGACAGACTGATAGATAGTTAACAACCACCAAATCTGATGATCACGTCTCTCTCTCTTGCGGAAGCTTATTAGGTGCTGCTTCTCTTCCTTCTTCAGAAGACTGTCTGGTAAAAAACACACACACTAAAACAACTACCACCCCACACTACTCTCTTGCCCGGCGGATATCGGAGCTATGGTCGGTGACTGGTGGCAAGATATCAATGACTCCACTCAATGGCAGGACGGAGTTTTCTACACTCTTTGTGCTGCTTACGCTCTTGTTTCCGCCGTCGCTTTGGTTCGTGTTTCCGCTTCCCCGCACCCGCGTCTTTCATTTTCATACAAAATTGTTGTCATTGGAATAAAATACTCTTTTATATATATATATATGTATGTATGTATCTGTTTATAGATTCAATTGATAAGGATTGAATTGAGAGTGCCAGAGTACGGATGGACGACGCAGAAGGTTTTTCATCTCATGAATTTTATCGTTAACGGAGGTTTATTTTTTCTTAATGATAATTTTTCGTTGTGCTATTTAACTTAATAAGATTATTTTTTTATATATAATTTTATGGGGGGTTTTTCTCTTTAGTGCGGGCGATTGTGTTTGGATTTCATAAGCAAGTATTTATCATGCACCCCAAGGTTAGTATTACGATAGTTTAATTTTGAATTTCGATTAAAAATAAAATAAAAATGCTAAATTAGATGGTGAGGTAGAATCAGTCAGGGTTTTGAATATTGTGATGATGAAGGGTTGTTGTTTTTGGGAATGGGAGCAGGCATTGGTTTTGCTATTATTGGATTTGCCTGGACTTCTCTTTTTCTCTACCTTTACACTCCTTGTTCTGTTTTGGGCAGAGATATATCATCAGGCAAGGCTTTATATTCGAGTCGCTTTTTAATTATTTCAGGGTTTATGTACTTGGATTGTTGTTCAGCTGTGTGTGTGTATATATATATATATACATATATATATATATACATATATATATAATCCTTTTTTACTTGTTTTTGAAGTTCCAGGCCAGAAGTTTGCCGTCGGATAAGCTCAGGGTTTTTTATATTTCAGTCAATTCAGCAATGTATTTCATTCAGGTATGCTAAATGTTAGTATCGAGTTCACTGTATTGATGATGTAAAAAAGGGGTGTATTTAGCAGTTGGCCTCGGCTGGGATATTTATTTGCTATTTTCATCTCTGCCTCCTCTGAGCTTTTTCCACTACTTTATGTTATGTGAATTCTTATTGTATGTGCCAAACTGTCTCGATGCAGCATATGACATGGATGAGTGTACACAAAGAAAATACTTAAAAACTGTGCAATCTTTTGTAAATTGAACAAAGGTGCTGGTTTGATGTGTACCAACAAATTGGATGCCTGAGTTTATGTGACAGTTCCCTTATTCTTGTAGACCTCTAGCTAGTTTGAATTTCTAAGACCATTTACCTGAGCCAGTTGCTTTGATTTTTTCCTGTGATAAGGAATGGAGTGAGGGTTTGAGGGAATGGTTTTGGGCAGTCTAAATGAATATAGTTTGTATTGATGTGGCGCCACCAATAATGGTCTCTAGTTTCCCCACATAAACAGCCCTGACCTAGCTGCAATAACAATTTATTATCATAGTTGTATTTCAGTTAAGTGTCTTACCATAATGAACTTTTGAATCAGGTTTGCATCTGGGTGTACCTTTGGATAGATGACAACAGCGTTGTGGAATTAATTGGAAAGATATTTATTGCAGGTTAAACCTTGTATCCAGCATGGATAAGCTCATCACTCCCATTTCTGGGAATTACGCTCTACCTTATCATTCTTACAAGTAATACATATTCAATCATTTTTTTTTTCTTTTTCAGTGGTGTCAATCCTAGCTGCATTAAGTTTCTTGGTATATGGGGGAAGGTGAATATTCTTCATCGTATTTAATGATTACGGTTATTAGGGTATGGAGAGATGTATGGTTTCATTTACTCAGGTAAGTTTTATCTGTGTGCTGTTGTTTTTTGTGTCTGCTTCCAGATTGTTTTTCATGCTGAAACGCTTCCCTATTGAATCTAAAGGGAGAAGAAAGAAGCTTCATGAGGTTTGGTGCATTTTCTTCTTGCTTGATTTCTGTAATTTAGAATCCATTTATCATATTACGAAACGTGATTGCTGCTACACTATGTATTGTGGCTTTTGCCTATTTTCTTATCTGCATACAATATTTGCATGTTATCCTTTGGATTTTTGTTCTCATCATACAGTTCTGTCAAGTTTGTGATGGATCTGAAAGCATCCTTCTCATATGATCACGTATTTCAAAGACTTGCTGTTTCCATATATGGATATCAAGTCAAAACATATCTATTAGGTGATTGCAAGTTTATAACTTTCCCATTCAAATGGTGGAGTGTGAGAGAGCTTCAGTGGTCTTGGTCTCTGTGAGTGATTTTTCTGGCACAGATATTTGATGTTGGAGTTGGTGGCAGAGCAATCTGCTAAACGAGCTATTTCATGGATGAATGTGCATTCCATGCTAAAAGATTTATTAGTATTATGGACATGTTGGGTTTTACACAAGCTTTAAAAGAGATATCGCCCAAATTTTGAACTAGTGAAAATAAATAATTACACTTACAGTATCGTGGCAAACATAACTTCCTGCAATGTAATAGAACAAAAACAATAAGAATTTAAAATAAAAATAAGAGAAATTTTAAAGGTGCACTAATCATCCACAAAAACTTGCATGAACTTATCATTTGACTTTAAATTAGCATGATGAGCTCCATTGCAGGTTGGATCAGTTACAGCCATATGCTTCACTTGTTTCCTTATCAGATGTTTTGTGGTAAGCCTCAAACAATACTCCACCCTGACTATGTTTTAAGGATTTCGTTTGATGCTTTATCAAAATTTGAAACTGTTGCTGAAAGAATCTGCCATCTTCTTAATTTTCAATCCATTATATACTCATGAAGTTGGAGATGTGGGTCTCCTATAGATTTTGAGGGCACTAAGCATGGGGAAATGTCAACGAAGCTGGAGTACATGAATTAGCATTTTTTTTACTGCATAATGTATTGTCAGGAATACAATCATCTTAGATTTTTTTGCTTGACAGGGAAAAAGGATATTTGATATGGCAATAATGCTTTTGCGTGTGCTGTCTGGGGCATTGATGCATTCATAAATATGAAGTTATTTGTTTATACTAAAATTTAAAGCTTGCAGGTTCTTCTCTCTGCTTTTGATGCTGATGCCTCACTTGATGTACTGGATCATCCAGTTTTGAACTTCATCTATTACATGGTACTCTATTACACTTCTTTATACATGCAATAAGTTCCAGTAATATAACTTGGCATTACATGGCTTAACTTTACTTTTGATTTGGAACTTTTTTTTGCTCAAAATCACAGCTTGTCGAGATTCTACCTTCTGCTCTAGTGCTCTATATCCTGCGGAAGTTGCCTCCTAAGAGGATATCAGCTCAATATCACCCAATTTGTTAGCCAGCAATGCTTCTTTAATCTTAATGTTCTCTGTTCCCCCAGGGCAGTTGGTCCTGTCTGTTTCAGCTGTAGGTGATGTTGGAGTTGAGCATTGAAAAAGAGTCCGGAAAATGTTCCGGATGTTTATTCTGGTATAGCTCATGATGGCGAAGACTCATTTTAAATGTATATTACTCAGATTACTACAGCTTGGTGAAAGGGAGATTTGAATCCTTAATGGATTAAGAGATGTTGAGGCAGTGGTTGTTTGATACTTTTCTATGCAGTTTATTTTCTTAGAATCTGCTAAAGGAAAATTTTGTGTAGTTTGGGGTAGTTGTCAGTCAGTCTGTAGAGAATTCAATTTGAAGTTGTATGCATGCTTAACAAATCAAGGAGATGATGCGTCCCCTTTTCCCACATTTTCCTTCACGGTACGCCGATCATCAGTCAATTGTACCTCCTGAGGGGGGATTTATTTGAGATTTCGATTAATGTTTCTCTGCTTCTGGTTTTTTGAGCCATGAACAAATTTATACATAGACGTTACTTTCTGATGACCTATTTATTAGAATGGCTGATCTTTCTATTTCCTTTGTTGCAATTGTCAAATAAAAGTTAGCTGGCAATTTATCAAAATCTTTCCTTTATTAGGATATGCTAGCTTTTGGCTAAATGCATGTGCATGGGAGTTATGATATTCTAAAGGCCAGAAATCACTTTATACAAATTTTATACTATTATACTATTTCTATATAATGAAAAGAGTTTTTCCTCCAAAACTTTGTAAATTTAACATGGAATTAAAACCACAATTTTGATTTCTCTCATATTTCTTTTTCACAAGTGTAGCATGGTTCTTTGTTTTTAGTTATTCTCTATTAATTTATTTTTTGATGTCCAATCATTAGACAAGTCAATTTCTAGAAATTTCATTTTAAGATGTTTATCAAAGATAAGGGTTTACGGGACTGTATTAATGATAACAACCTTATTCCTAACAAAAACAAAAACAAGGATCGGAATATCAAGTGGAAAGTTACGGATACTCAAGTTATGGTGTGGATTCTTGAATATATCAAATACAAACTTGTCTTGAATATTTGACCTTTCAAGACTGTTGTTGAAATATAGACTTACCTAAAAAAGTAGTATATCAACATAATACTACTTATTTATTCTAGTTTAAAATTGAATTGGCCAATCTCAAATAAAACAACCTCTTTATAATAATTTTATTTTTGCACTAGCTTCATGAATCTTTGAACTTAATATATTGACATTGTGTATGCTACTTTACCTCTCAAAAGTCTTAGTTTCATTTAATTTCTCCATGAAATTATTAAAAGAGATCAACTTGTCATGAAACTTATTTATGAATTTGAAAGGACTCAACCTAATCTTAGAAATTGAGAGCCTGATGAGTAACGTCTTTTTACTCAAATCAATATAGAGTGACATAACTTCATTTATTCTCTTATTCTCATAACTTATACAACACAAAGCAAGCTAAGAGGCTGAAACATGAGCATTGTTTATGGTGTTTGTTGCTAAAAATAGTCATTTTGCTTTGAATTGTTCTAAAAATTCTACAGCTATTGCAAAAGAATGACTATTATTAAAAAATATCTTATCTGATATCATAAGAAATCTATAACTACATATGCAACCTTAGCTGAGTCTTCTAGTATTGGTGAATCCATGGATGCAAAACCCATAACATAAAATGCTTTTGATTCTGTTCAACCCATACCTCTTGAAATAATCTAATAAATGATTGTTTCTGTATTTTTCACTTTAGGAATCATATGAAAAATAATGATAAATCTCTTACTAGTATGTATAAATATTCTAGAAATCTCAAAATTTATATTGTTGATAACAATTTCTTACCTATTATAGCAACTAGTGATGTTTCCCATTCTCTAACCAAGGTCTTTATCTCTCTTAGCTCTTAGTCTTATCATTAGTCTTGTTTCTATTGATTAGTTGGTTGACAATGATTGTAAAGTGAAATTCTCTAAATCTGGTTGTGTTGTGTAGGATCAACAATTTAGAAAGATGATCACAAAGAGATCTAAAGTGGAACATCTTTTTCATCTCCATTTACCTCTATCCCCATGTTTTTCATTACCTTTTGTCACTTATAACTTTGTTCATGTTGATTGCTAAACATGGCATAAATATCATGGACATCCAAACTTCAACGTACTTTATAATTTGCTAAAATCTAGTTTATTTAGGAATGGAAAGTCCCCATCTCTTAATGTTGTCTCTTAATGTTGTGTAATCAACTTCAACGTACTTTATAATTTGCTAAAATCTAGTTTATTTAGGAATGGAAAGTCCCCATCTCTTAATGTTGTTTAATTTGATTACAGCGCTTGTAGGCTTGGCAAAAGTAAAAATATGTTATTTTCCACTTATAAACACCAAAAAGAATCTAATCATTCGACATAATACAAAGTCATGTATGAGGTATGGCACCAATTATTTCTTATGCTAGTTACAAGTATTTTATCACTTTTAGTAATGACTATAATTGATTCACATGGATTTACTTTATATGCTTTAAAAGAAAAAAAAATTTAAGCTTTTACATGAATATACTCAAACCAATTTTCTACCAACATAAAAATCTTACGCTCTGACAATAGGATAAGGACATGTCTCAATTGTTTTAAGAATATTTGTAATACACATAGTATAAAAACATAAAAATCTTACGCTCTAACAATAAAGCAAGTACACGTCCCACTTGTTTCAGAAATACCTATAACACACATGGTATAATCTCTCAAAGATCTTGTCCCTAAACTCTTCAACAAAATAGGATGGCTAAAAAAAATCATTATCTTCTTAATGTTATATATACCCTTTTATTAGAGTTATGTAAAACTCTCTCAATTAATGTTCATCTTATAAACAAATTATTTTATTTTTCATAGCACAAAAAATCTCCTTTCACTCAATTATTTTGTCATACTTCAATATATTATGTCATTTATATCTTTGGATGTGAGTGTTATGTTCACTTTCTTATGCACGAATGCATAAATATCATGAGTTAATCTATCAAATATGTTATTCTAAGATATTCTATATCCTAATTTTTTATTTTTTATTTTTCTATGATCCAAATCTAGATTGTATTCAAATTTCTAGAAATGTAATTTTTCTAGAAAATCAATATTTAATTCAAACTCATCATGATAACTCTTAAGCCTTTCCTAGTATACTAGTGACGATCCTACTCCTTATCAACTTAGATTCCAACATCTCTTGATTCCCCTTCAGATCATCCCTCAAGTATTGATTTTGTTCCAACAACTACACTTGCTTTTTTTAGATACGATATTAGCTTTGTAGACCCCTAAATAGGTTAGGTTTCAAAACTCTTTTATCTTTAATATCCATTTTGTCATCTATTCCTATTCAATTGAGTTACAAACAAGTAATGGTTCATAAGTGTTAACGAAAAGCTATTGAAACTAAACTTTTAGCACTAAAAGAAAACCAAACTTGGATGTGGTTATATTTCCCTTCATCTATAAAATATATTGGGAGTAAATGTGTGTTTTCTATCAAGCTTCATTTTACACATATCATTACAAGGCTCGATTAGTAGCAACAAATAAGAGTATAGCCTAGACTACAATAAGACATTTGCATTAGTCACCAAGATGACTCTCGTGCGTGCAATCATAGCCCTTTCCACCTCTCTCTCATAGCCTTTACATAAGATGGGTGTTAAGAACATATTTTTTGCATAGTGATCTCAAGAATGGAGTTTACATGAAATTTTCTTGTAGTATGTCTACTTTCTTGCCTGTTAATATTTGCAAACTAAATTGTTTTTTGTATGATTTGAAATTGGCACCAAGAGCATGGTTTAAAATTTTTTTCACCTTTCTTTAGGTTTGCATTCAATCAAAGTTTGTATGACCCTTCTCTTTTTCTATAAAGAACATTTGATGGATTACTTATCCTTTTTATTTATATGGATGACATTATTGTCATTAGTTTTTATATGAAAACTATCTTTGAGATTAAAAAAATTATTGCAATCTACTTTTCATATAAAAAAACCTTTTACGCAACTCATATATTTCTTAGAGTTAAAAGTGTATCATTAATCTCAAAGTATCTTTTTAAATTAAAACAAATATATTTAAAATTTGGTTCATTTAACATGTCTCACAAACTCTATTTTTATTGACACTTCCATGAAAATTGATGTGAAATATCAACGTTAAAAGGAAACTTCTTAAGGACACCTCTCTATATCAAAAGCTAATTAATAGTCTTATCTACTTCATTATCACTTGACCTAATATCTTTTATGTTTTTCAACATTGTCAACAAGTCCATGCGAGCCCTCAACATCTCAACTTATTGATGTTTATTGCATCATTCAATACATCATAGGCACACCTAGTTATAACTTATTCTTTCGTTGTTGAGTAGGCTCACTATACACTAGAAAATCCATTACATCCATTAAAGGATGGTGTTTATTTCTTGTTGATGCTCTTATATTTTAAAAATGCAAAAAGCAAGATTGCATCTCCAAGTTCTCCGTTAAGGCTTAGTACTGTGTCATGTTTGTTGCCTAATTAAAAATCATTTGGTTAGGTGGTTTCCTTAAAGAGCTTAGTTTCTTCAAAGTTCACCTTACTCCATTACATGATAACAACACTAATGTCATTTAAATTGTTGTTAACCTCATCTATCATGAGCATACAAAGCATATATAGGTTGACTTCCACTCTATTTAGAAAGCTTTGACCACAAAGTTACTACACTTTCATGTATCTTCACTACTCAACAAATCATGTGTATCTTCACCAAAGTTATAGCCAATTAGATTATTTTTTTTGTTAGTAAATTAATATATGTAGATCTATCAATATCAATTTAAGGAGGATGTAGAAGAAAGTTAGGTGGCCATAACATCAATTTGAGGGGGATGTCAAAAAAAATTAGGTGGCCATTTATTTATTTTATACCTTGTATAACTTTGACAATTAATTTCTTTGTTTGTAAATTTTCTCTTTATTAGTACCTTATGAGTATATAATAGTTGTAAGCTAATTGTATATGGTAGTTTTAATGTTCTAAAGGCTATAAATTTACTTGTATAGATTTTATACTTGCATACTCTTTCGAGAGGAAGGAGTTTCTTTCTAAAACGCTCTCCAAGTTTCACAGCAATTCCATTGCATTCTTCATTTCCTGTTTAGATTTTCACTCTGCTGTTTTTAATAAGTTAAATATGCAGCTGGTCATTTTGTTTAGGGTCTGTAATATAATCAGTAAGAACACAGATCCTGTTAAAGGACTTTCACAGGAGCAAAAGCTGGCCGCTTTGTGCAGGCATGAGCACTAGGCAAGACGCACCCTGACAACTTGGTCAAAGGAACCTACCTTAGCCTGAGAAATAAAATGTTCGCTGTTGTATTGCTACACAAGCGTCAGCTAGCATTTCTGGTTCCATTCCCTACAGTCGGACCAAAAGTTCAATTGAACCAGAAAACATACCATCAGTTCTATGATAAATGATGAGGAATCATCAAGTTTCAGAAAATCAAACTCGCTGTATATTTGTTTGAGCATGAGAAATTCACGAGGGAGAAAAATCCTACACCAATCGGAAGCATCTATTCATAAATGCGAAAAATTTGTCTCCAAAATCCAGCAGCAGCAGTATCATTTACAAAGTTAATCTCTGAAGACATGTCAGGTAAAGAACCAAGTCCACCCATATTTCCCACTACTTTCACGGGCAGGCCACCATAACCAAACGTTACTATTCATCAGCCTATGTTTTCTGGGTATCTTATCAATCTTGGTGAAGCTCCTCTGCAGGTGGAGCAAAACGCACATTTGCTGGCCGAGCCACCACAACAGCATCATCTGCAAATAGAGATTTAATAAATCCTGGGGTTTGTAGGGGCCGACGACCTGTCATTCGCGGATATACGTCTTCAAGAAAATAGTAAGCATGACCCGCTATCATCCCCTGTATCAGAAAAGTTGCAATTAAAAAAAGGAAACCAAGAGTCACATGACAAAAGGCCAGTCAGATTAACAGGAAATTTGACATCAAAGTCCGGAGGATCTTTATATAACACAAATTAAACCTAGAGGAGCCACACATTCTAATCATTCCAGCTTGATCGGAGTTCAAAGATACTTCTTGACTTCATAAGTAAAATGTAACTGGATAAAGGTGGAAGTCCTTGATCTCTCACTACGTCAAGCAATACATCAAAAACTGGAAGATGACTCCGTTTATAGTGAAGCAACATGTCTTGTCTCAGCTTTCAGCACAAAATTTACAATCAGTATTAGTGTTTCCCTTTTCTTTTCATTTTTCTGGATAATGGTAAGGACAAGTCATGGGAGGTACTCTGAAGAAACTTGAATGCCAATGACAGAACATCCAGGGTTTGATGAAACAAGAACTACATTGAAGTTCATATCCAATCAAGCAAATATTTCTGAGTGAGCATGGTTAAGAATTTGCTAATGCATGTAACATAAAAGCACAAACATGGAATTAACGATGGCACATAAAACACACCAGCAGATCCACCCAAGCACTGGCACCAACAAGAACAGAGAATCCCAAGAGAACCTGGTGATAAACAAGGGAGAAAACAGCGTTACTACTTGCCTCTACATTGACTTTCAAGATAATTCAACTTGAAACACATCACAGTTAGAACCCTAATTAGGACAGCTCATGTATCAGTTTGATTCTAAGTGAATGTTGGAGCAGCTACAAACAGATGGCAGGCAGAAGTACATGTTATCATTATGAGACAAACTTACATCATTAAGCTGAAAAACGAGATCAAATGCTCATTAAAAGCTCACTCACCCATGGTAGGTATGCTGCTGTGAAAGTGAAGAGGCCCAAGAAACTCATGTGGATAAAGGGGTTTTGCTTGCTCCAGACATAAACCTGTGTAGATGAAAGATTTAAAAATAAAATTGTAAGAGTTTACTCAAAAAAGAGTTATCAAAATGATATTAGAACGTAAGGAAGATTAAAATAACTAACCATCATGAAGGTTAATGAATTGCTCAGGAATATGATTTTTGAAAACGACTCTGACAGATAGGGTATGTTTCCTCCAATTATGACAATGCTAGTCAAAACACTAGCACCAAACAAGAGCATGTAAAAGAAATCTGCAGTCCTTCCCCTGAAAGAGTTCTCTTCAAGAAGTTTGCAATATCGAGCAAGAAAGAACATGTGGAACATAAAGTCCAAGTCTGGCATCATGAGAAGAACATTAAGAAAGACAGCTAGTGATTAAAAAAAAAAATTAACTGCAAGAACACAAGTCTATCATAAGCAGTCAGAACTCATAACCCTATCTTTATTGAGAATAAGGAATTTGACATAACATAAAGATATAAGAAAACCAAACTTTCCGGTAAAAAGCACCCCAGGATGCAAGATGCTTTCATGGAAAAAAAGAGAGCATAAAATGCAAGTTTAATCAGCTATGCAAGCAGACCCCATCATCTGCAACATCTTGGTATGGTATATTAGAAGTACCCGATTCAGTTTTAGGAATTAATTGTTGATTCCCAACACAGAACTCAGGTTCCCTCTGTAGAATGATAACAATCACAATTTGATCATCACTTTCCTTGGAACTGAAGCCTTAAGATTTAGACTGGAAAAAAAGAGATAACATTTCATTGAAGAATTTTCACTTGAATATTAATTTTTGCTTGAAGAAGATAGGCAGTTAAAAACTTGGATATCACGTGCTGTAATATATGCAAATGTCATAAAATTGACCAGGCAAAACACTGCAACGCTCACAATGAACTTGTTCAACCAAAGTTTACAATAAATCTTCTATTCATAGTATATCTACATCTTTGTTTATGGATATGCAGATATTAAAATCCAATTCAGGACCCTCTTATAATAGAGATGCAAACGAATGTGAAATTCTCATTTCACTACACCTAGGAGCTTGTTCACAGGTCACCGAAGGGGCTAGACAAAGCTTGAAACCTTCTGATATTAAGATGCTAGCGGCTGTGCAGACGAAAGAATTCATACATATACTATAAAGTTGAAAGCTTCCGTACATTTCTGATATTGGTAATCACCACTAACACCCAGATGAAAACTTACCCATCTTACGGAAGTAAAGGAAATTAGTGACAAGGCGCCAGAACTCATAATTCTTCATCACAAGTTTAGGGTTTAAGTACAGATTAGATGGAGATATTATCTGCCCAAAACAAACAAAACCAGAGCTAAATTAAACATAAAAGAAGTTCCTTCACCTTTATAAACCCATCAAAATCACAAATGCCAAGATAAATCTAAAACCAGAATGAATCAAATTTAACTCCTTAAGTCTAATAACAAAAGCAATAGCTAACTCAACCTCCAAATATCGAAATTAATTATTTCAACATTCTTCAAAAAAATCAAGAAATAAAAACAAACAAAAATTTCAAAGAAAATCAAAAGGGAAACTACAACTTACAGAACTGAACGAAACCCAGTTGAGATCATTCAAGAACAGAATAACTCAAAACATTGTCTTTTTTTTTTTTCAAAAACAACAAAACCCACAATGAAAATCAAAGAAAAAAACCTATCATTCACAAAATTAAATCAAACCCATTTGAATCATCCAAAAAACAAGAAAGCCCAATTCATTAAAACCAAATTTATCATTCATTATCCCATTAAAACAAACAAAACCCACATATTAAAACACAGAGAAAAAAGGGGAAAAAAAAAGCAAATACAAAGTTTAAGAAGAGAAGAAAAGGTGAGAAAAGGCAAGCAGGCAGGCATACATCAAGAGAGCAACCAATGGTGGTAACAACTGCAGCTGTGACATAAGAGCGAGTAATTATTGGCATCTGCTTATACCAATCCTCCACTGCTTGAGCCATTAATTAAGAATCGATAATTATACAAGTGACCTCTAAAAATATCTAATTTTTTATGTTTCAGCTGAAAATTCTTTAGACCCAGAATAGAAATAACGATTTTCTACTAAAGATGGTTTTCAGTAGACAATTTTGGTGCTTTTTTAAGGAATTAAAGAAAGAGGTAAATGAAAAGTACGATCTTGGAAGGCTATAAGGTATGGTATCCGGATAAAGTTTATTGCTTGATACCTGTGACTATGCTGGCCCAATCAGAAAGAGAGTGAGTTCCACGACCCAATTGAATTGTTATTAGTTTTTGGGGTTTATGGAAATGTGGTCCTTGTTTTCTTTTTTTTTTCTTTTTTAATTTTAAAATTTAAAGGATTATTACGATGTTACTGTCCCGCGCTCATCAAAGGATAAAAGTCCAAGTTGAGAGAAAAACGAAGGTTGTCGATTATTTTCTGGTAGGTAATTTAATTTTTTAATTGAAATGAAATGTTTTAGTTTTTAAGTATTTTGAATATATATATATATATGTAAAGAAAATATAGTTTAAATTTAAGATAAACTAATTATAAATTATACAATATAAATATAATTTTAAAATTTAAAATATTTATAAATAGTTAAGAATAAATAAATTTTTAACTTAAATTAATTTAAATAAAATATCAAAATATTATAAAAATAAAATTTTTTAACATAAATATTTTAAATATAAAATTAGATCAATGTTATTAAGGCTAATAAAATTTTAAATATTCATTGTTTTACTTAAATTCCTGCAAAGTATAAATATAAAAAAATATTAACTATATATATTAGTGATAAATCTAATTTTAAAAAATTGACATCATTACTAATGAAAATAATAATAATAATTTTTAATATTATTAGTAATATTATTGTTATTGAAAATAAATAAAAAATTATACTTGGTTGGTTTAATTAATTAAATTGAATTAAGTTTAATTTGATTCAATGACTTTTTAAAACATAAACAAAACATGAAAGTTTATATATATATATATATACTTATAACATAATTTATGAATAACTAATTAATTTTTTTATTATTTAATTTCAGGTTCACAAAAATTGAGGTTGCTAGGGCAATTACATTGGTGTTTAAATCATCGATCGAGATTTCATTTTTTCAATAGAATCAAGTCTCCAAACATTCTAAGTGGAAATCTAATATCGATGTCTAGTTTCAACGATTTCAGTTAGGTATTAATTTTAAATTTTCACTTTATTTTTAATAAATAGTTTTTGAAATTTTATATCTTGTACTATTTTTATTTTCAATGAATTATTTATATACATAGAATAAATTTGAGTGGGATAGTGTGGACAACAATGTTATTAGAAGGGTATGGGAAAATCACACAGCAACTAGGCAACATAAAAAATAATATTTATTTTTGATTTATAATTTTATGTTCAAAATTCTAATAAGTTACTAAGCAAGTAGGTTGCATAATTTTTGGTATGACATCCCAAAAAAGGTAAGAAGATATGCGAGGGATAACGATCTTGAAGGATGGAATGAGGTGGCTGTTTAGTGGGAATTCAAATTGTCATTCATCTCAGGAGATATATAGGCGGCATATATTGATTACATGATGTTTGAGCGGTTCTTATGGCGCTCACAATCCGAAGCTGTCAACTGGAAATAGCAAATTCATGGTTTAGTGACCACACACACCAGCGACTTCATCCTGTTCACTGCACATGCGAATGGATGGTAAGATTAATTTAGATGAAATATATCATTAATTAATTTGTTATTGCTTATAAATATATTTAACTTGCAATATTTTTTTTCCTTACAGGCTACATCTCTTGGACGCGAGTCAAGTCCAATGGAGCTATTTATAGAAACGCATATTCGAAGTCAAGACCGCTAAAAAAGAATGCAACAGTACGTGGACAGTTGTGCTTAACATTTTGTGGTATGTTTGTTCAATCATTTTATTTTGTAAGTTATTATTTTCTTGAATTGAATATGATGACTTTTTTAAAAAAATTTCAGGAGATGTATAATAGCCGGTTGAGGGAGAGATATGAGGATGATCCTTCAACCCATCCAGATTTCGATATGGATTTGTGGATGGAGGATAGATCGTTTGGTGGACTCGATAAAAATCAGGTTTATGGGCTCTCCAACACTACGGCCAAAAACTTACGATCAACCTGTAGTATCTCAATCATTGGGAGCTCTACATTAGTATCGAGCATCCAGTCAGAGAAGTTCTTAACCTTGAAACAACAATATGAATGCCTCTTAACGAATTATCCCCAGCTCCATCAAATGGTCATGGAGATTAGATCAAAGAAGGGCGATGATCCATGTGCCGCTCCGTTTTGGCTGTATGGTACTGACAACAACCAGCTTCCCCCCTCCTCCTTCTCCAGCTCCGCTGCTAGTTTAATTAGTTTAATTTTGTTTTTTTAAAACATTTAATTTGTAATGAATATTTTGATAAATATTATTTTACATTTTTAATGTTTAATACAAATTTATTTGGTTATTAAGTTTTTTTACTATTAATATTTTTTTTAAAATATTTGAAATAAATACTAATAGTATTACCGAGGAAACATGGCTGTTGGTATTTTTCTAAGAGTTGGAAAAAATTTACAGGCTATGCCATAATCATTGATGGATAAATTCCGTCGGTATTGACTCTAACTATTATCGACAGATTTATTTTGTTGATATTTGTTAAAGTTGGTAATATTTACTGTCTATGCCATATTCACCGATGGCTAGTCCATTGGTAATTACCATTTAAAATACAGACAAAATAATTCCGTCAGTATTGACTCTGACTATTATCGACAGATTTATTTTGTTGATATTTGTTAAAGTTGGTAATATTTACTGTCTATGCTATATTCATCGATGGCTAGTCCATTGGTAATTACCATTTAAAATACAAAGAAAATAATTCCATCGGTATATTTCTTGCATGAATTGTTTTTGGCTCACTAAGTTGTGTAATATCGTTGGTGTTTCATCGATGGTTGCTTTTTTGAAATGTAGACAGAATGAGCGATGAAAATAGAAATCACTAACGAAAACCCCTCCGACGGACATATTCCTTTGATGACGTCATTGGTAAAATTTTTACCAACGGGTTTAGTTGATTTCACCGATAGAATTAATCTGTTGGTAAAACTGCTTAATGGTGTAGTGATTTTTGACCCAATTTAAACTCTAAATTTGGTCCAAACCCAAATTAACTAACGGAGGTATTTAGAAAAATTTGCTAAGAGCATTATTCTCTCTTTTCCTCAATTTCTTCCCCCTAAAGTGACTTTCCACTCCTGATTTCAATTTTGAATTTAAGCATTTGATTCAAGAAAAGAAAAGGTGAAGAAACAAGTAGATTATTTTTACTTTTTTTGTTATGTTCAATTAAGGATCGAACGTGGAAGGTTTTAAGATATGTTTAGGGTTTTTATATTGTTGTAATGATAAAATTATTTAAATGATTGGATTGAATTGATGTTTTAAGGAGTTAGTTGGCCTTAAACAAACTAAATTGATATTTGGGATTATGGTTTGTTGAAGAAAAAATTGTGTATTTCGCAAATTTATCAAGCTATATTCCATCTAATTATTGCTTTTCTTGCCTTTTAAGATCCAAATTATCTGCAAGCAATGTTTTCATTGCAAGTAGTCAAAATCATAGGAGTGTTTTTTGTTCCGAGCATCAGAATATGTATGTTCATTCAATTTCCCTTAAGATGTACGTGTTGGCTATTCTTCATCGATCTCATTCTATTCATTCAATTTAAAACAGATACTCCTAGATGCACATAAAAAACGGGCTCTTTTCGAGTCAACACTTGCGAAATGATGAGTCATACAATCACTATATTGTGGATCCTATATATAATTAGTGTGAGCGGATTCACGATCAGCCAGACTTATCTATATCTTCTTGTGTTTTTGTTAATGGAATCCAATCCTGTGGAAAAAGGATTACGACGGTGGTTATAGTGGAGACCTCCCTGTCAGAATTTATCTTAAGCCATGGAAAATGCTAATTATAGGAGGGAATAGATTAAAAGTGAGTTAACCAGAACAAAGTCTTTGCCCCTGTTTTTGCTAAACAAAGAAAGCTAATTACTAGTTGGAAGCAAGACGCTGACAGCTAGACTAGCTAACAATTTCAAAATCCAATGGTTCTGCTGCTAAAGTTTACAGAAAAAGCTAACAATGCTGTTACCAGAAGAACTCAATTCCTATATGGTTAACGGGTACGTAAATACCAATTTCATGGTGAGATAGAATCATCTTACCTCCAACAAGGTACCTAAAAAGAAACTTTGAATTTGTATAGATTACATAAATACACAACAGGGTTTGCAAATTAGCAGGAGGAGAGGAAGGACATGAATGTTTTCTCGTGTTTTAGATTGAAAAAGAAGAGTTCTTTTAAGGGAAGTAGATCATCATGGACCAACAAGGGATTTGGCAAACAAGGCAAAACATTATCTTTCATCAGAAACATGTCTCGTATAATAGGTGAGGTGTGTCCATGGAATAAATTTCAATTTTGTTATTTTGGTAATGGATAATTGCCAATGATTTTGGTCGTGTCATCAATGTTGCAGACAGAAGCAAAAGGAGGAACATTTCTCAAGTTTTCACTTTTCGCGAACTAGCTGTTGCAACCAAAAAATTCAATCCTCATTGCCTGGTGGGAGAAGGTGGATTTGGAAGGGTGTACAAAGGATACATTGAGAGCATCGATCAAGTTAGACAAGTATTTTAAGAACATGCAAACCTATATATTATCCTACATCATATTGTAATGCAATTGCTTTGTTTCGTTCCTTGTTTTTTTTTTTTTTTTTTTTTNTTTTTTTTTTTTTTTCAGATTATTGCTGTTAAGCAGCTTAACAGGAATGGATTGCAAGGAAACAGAGAATTCTTTTCTGAGGTCCTTACATTAAGTTTGGTTCAACACTCCAATCTTGTCAAACTGATTGGCTACTATGGTGATGGTGATCAAAGACTCCTAGTATATGAATTCATGGCCAGTGGATCTTTGGAAAATCACCTTCTTGGTATGTCCATATAATTTATTTTTTTAATCCTAGGCAAGAAGTTCTGTATACATGTCATGTCGCAGTTCAAGCACGTGCTTGATTTAGCCCTAGGTCCAAAGGTTTTTCATCTGTGTAGTCTCTATAAGGATTTTGTGTTTAGTGTGCAAATATTTTCTGCTTTCTAGATTTACATCCAGGAAAAGAGCCTTTGGACTGGACAACTAGGATGAAAATAACATCAGGAGCAGCAAAAGGGCTGGAGTATTTGTATGATGTTGCCGATCCTCAAATCATCTATAGGGATTTCAAAGCTTCAAATATTTTATTAGATGAAGATTTCAATCCGAAGCTATCTGATTTTGGACTTGCCAAGTTGGATCCAACAGGAGGAAAAGAACATATGTCTACCAGGGTGATGGGTACATATGGCTACTGTGCTCCTGAATATCAAATGACAGGTCAGCTGACAAAAATGTCTGATGTGTACAGTTCGGTGTTGTTTTTCTGGAGATAATTTCAGGAAGGAGAGTTATTGACATGCCAAGACCAACTGAAGAGCAGAACCTAATTCATTGGGTATGTTGATGATTTTCTTTCCCAGTTAACTTGTTAGGATTATACCTTTCATTTCTGGCAAGGTTATAGCATAGAGCATAAGCTGTAAACATTGAGGTTCAAAAACTGATTGGAAATGCAGACCATGACAGTTACTCTCATTTTCATATTGCAGGCAGCGCCACTGTTCAAGGACAGAAGTCAATTTACAGCAATTGCAGATCCATTGCTTGGAGGAAAATATCCAAAAAAGAGTCTATATCAAGCTCTTGCAATTGCAGCCATGTGTATCCAAGAGGAAGCTGATAGACGACCTTTGATCGCTGATGTTGTAATGGCACTTGAGTATCTTGCCATGCCAATTGATGAGAAAAAAAACTACAATGACATCAACTGAAAGCATCCACCATGTTGACTCTGTGAAAGGAGGAAATGCAAGGGAAGAGCTGGGAGTTTAGTAGATGTCTTGGATAAAGCAAAAGCTACTTCTAGGACTCACTATTGTGGTGTTTGATGCTTTTTTATATGATCCTAAACATTGATACTGTATTTCTTTTGGTGATAATTTTGAAGTTTTGTGAAGAGTCCTTTTAGGTCTTCTAGGTGTAGTTGTGCCATATATTACTGATGTGATTATCTGCAAGTTTTAGACAAGTATATGTCCTAAAAGAGTTGTATTCTAAGTCTATAAGTTCACAGGACTACCACGATATAAGAGAGATGTATTCTACCATGATTCCCTCCTCTTACCAATTTTTCCTAACAATTTCACAAATGCATATGCGTAAAACTATTTTTATTGTAGGTAAAAAAGTGCAAGCCATGAAATTGCAGGAGTTTACGTTTAATTTACAATATCAATGTTTGCTATTTTTTACCAGTCTCATTCAATTAAAAACTACATGGTCCAATTTCTTCTATGCAAAAACAACAACAAAGTATACTCTCCACACTACAATTAATTTTGAGCTAGCATTCCATTTCATCCTTCACAATTTAGAATTTTAAGGTTTGGGGTATTAGGTTTTGGAGTTTGAGGTTTTAGGGTTCGGGGTTTGGGGCTTGGAGAATGGGGCTTGGGTTTTCGGTTTAGGGGTTTAGGGGTTGGAGCTTAGGGTTTCGTGTTTTGGTTTTGTGATTTTGGATTTTGGGCATTTAGGGTTTAGGAGATTTAGGATTTTGGGTTTTGGGTTTGGGTTGAGGGTTAAGGGTTTAAGGTTTAAAGGTTAGGGGGTTAGGGTTTGAGGATTAGGGATTTTAAGGGTTTAGAGTTTAGAGGTTAGGGGGTTAGAGTTTGGGGTTTCGGGTTTTTTTAGGGTTTAGGTTTAGGGTTTAAGGTTTTTTAAGGTTTAGGGTTTAGTGTTTAGGGTTTTTTAGGGTTTAGGGTTTGGAGTTTTGGTGGTTAGGGTTTAGAGATTTAGGGGTTAGGGGTTGGGGTTTCGGGTTTAGAGTTTAGGGTTTCGGGTTTAGAAGTTACGGTTTAGGGTTTAGGGTTTCTGGTTTCGGATTTCGGGTTTAGGGTTTCGAGTTGGGTTGGGGTTTGGGTTCAGGGTTTTGGGTTT